>CAJHZI010000753.1:1177500-1534779 GCA_905160935.1 Enchytraeus crypticus
TGAAAAATTAAAACTGGTTGCTAGCACGCACCCGTGTTTTGTCCGGGTTTTTGAAGAATTGACCAACCGTGGACTGCAGATGTGGAAAAAGACAACAAAACACTAAGATCCAAACCAACGTCAGAAATGGTACTCGGTTGGTGTGCGCCGAGACTCCAGAGATTGCTACAAAAATGTATGTTCGTATAATGATGGTTGAAAAAATAAGATAAAAATAAGATTCAAACTAATGTCAGAAAGGGCATTCGGCTGGTGAGCGCCTAAACTCCAGAAGTTGCTACAAAAATTTAAACAAAAGGAATGGTATGAGCATAATGTGATTATGTGATTGTTGTGGGACAGAGAAAATTGGAGAAGGTCTATTCGTATCCCGCCACAGGTTAAACTGGGATTTTGGGAAAGAAGAAGATGATGATGGTTGCTAGCCTGCTGCCAATACTCTGCACCACTGAGGTTTTTTACCAGAACAAAAATGAACTTTAAGCTGATTGCATTGATTGATTGAATTATTGTGATATTGATGCTGATCCCGCTACAAAACACAAGATGGCACCGGTGTTAGCTCTGCTGATCTACCGCGTTAGAACAACTTGTTGCGGCGCAATGAGTGAGGAAGGATTTCCATGTGAACTGGATTGAAAAGTTTCGCCAGGTGTAGTTGATCGTAGGCTTGTTCAGCGTTGAGATCATGGATGATATATAGATTGGGTGTTTATGCGCGAATCTGTTAAAACGTTGAAATTTGAATTATTAGCTTTCAAGAAGCCTCGTCCAATTTACTTCGGTGCGATTGTGGGGATCATTCTGTAGGTGAGCTTTGGGATGACATGTGGTCATCTGTGGTCCATGAATTTATTTGAATTTTTCTTTACATGCATAACATGCCCAAACGTTATTTGGGATGCAATATCGAAGAGTAGTATTAGTAAAATAGATAAAGATATATAGGCATCATATAATTTTTATTTCTTCACATATAGCAATAATGATAAAATGATTACATGATTACAAAATATAATTGTGTCTATAATTGTAAAAAGTGGAAAGGAGTTACAAATGTACGATAAAATAGTAGGCTAAGGAAAAGGAGGCAGAGACAGGCCGAGATTAGATATGTTCGATGATTTAAAGACCCACTCATATGTGGAAATGAAGAGGAAGGCGTAAGACAGAGAAGAGTGGAGGCGTTATATACGATGGACCTTCCAGTAGGCATTCACTAAGAGAGAGAGAGAGCGAGAGAGAGAGAGAGAGATTGAGAGCAGGCTAACTTCAAAGGTGTCAGAATATCCAGTCTAGTCTAGTACTACTCCAAGAGTTTCATAGGATTCTCGTTTAAGCAGCGCCATCAATCTTCTTAGTCCGCAGTGCCTCAGCGTGGCTATAATTGTCTCAATGCTATAAACCATTCGATATATTAGTACGTCTTGTAAGTACCAACAGGTTAAAACATTGGCGATATATTTACATGCAGAATCTCAGCTGTTTATACCAGGGTACTCAAGTTATAATGAATTGCTTTCTCGATATTATATATTTGAATGTCTCAATAGCGAAGTGGTTAGAGGCGTCAGAAGTGTCATGAAATTCTAAATAACTGGTCCTGAGGTGAATGGATCTCTCGTTGGTTCGATTCCCGGTCGAGCCGGAATCTAAAACCCTGACATTCACTGGACTGGTTACACGGATAACGGACTAAGTTTTCTAACCGTTTAAACATGTGGTATTAAAAGTGATAGATATCAACATAGCTGATCATTTCATTACAATGCGTGTTATATAAGAGGTAAAATGTGGAATTTGTTGAATTTAATACATTACGAGAAATGGAAGTCTGCCATTAAGGCACCACAAGTCATGTATATTGCAAATTTCCCGCAATAATTCCCCATAAACATCTGTCTTAGTAATAAAAATCAATCAATCAATCTGTTCTCTTAATCGTACGTTTACCAAGAGGGACGTTGATTTGGACATTTTTTATAATTTAATATTATTTTAGTTTATACCTTGGTTCAATCTTTTTTGTTACTTTTTTTATCGTAATTTAATCGTACACACCTGTACTGTCTAGAGTATGTGAACAGTGAAGTGCACTCAGCCACTTTTTAATGTTTTATGTTTAGTGCTTTACTAATTTTTATATCTTTGGGTGTTTTTTTCGTATATGATATCTCTACTAGCGTATTGTTTGACTACTTAAACAAATGACTAAAAATCGTCTTAATTCCAATTGACATTTCTTGAATATGAAATAGGCTACAATCTTAACCGCAAATGCACAATGCATTGAACTATTTACAAATTGATATGAACTTACACTCAATAATTAGTAAATAACTTTAGAATAGTTCTTCACGTGACTTCGCTTACTTTCCATTGGTCACATTAGACGTACTTTGCATTCAAAAATATAGTAGTAAAAAAGCTAAAAGCTAACGTTAACGTCAGTTTTCTCACTCAAAATAGTTGTCAGTGACGGGCGATCCTAGTATATTATCGTATATGAGTGGCTGATTTTTATATTTCTCTGATGCTTTCAGTGAACCACCTATTGGCAGGTCCATGGCATATAACTCCTTTACATATTTCTATCCTGTATCTTTGTCTTCATATCGACGTACGAATAGGTTATCAAGTCATTCAGCATCCTTAGTGTCTTGCTCTTCCTCTACTCTCTTTCCTTTCACTCTTCTTTCAATTACCTCTTTTAGTAAACGATTCTCCCACTGAACATGACTCATCCAGTTGTTTTTTCTATTCCTTTTGATATTTATAAATTAATTTTGACAACCCTATTTAGGACTTCTTCGTTTGTAGTTTTGTCATTCATTTGATCTTGTCCATTCTTCTCCATATCCAACTTTCGAACGCTTCCAGTTTCCGAAAATTCTCCTATCTTAACTTTATTATTTATTTTTGTACGGTTGTTAAGTAAGTGAGTAACTATTTAGCAACATTCAATTTTAAAGTTTAGTCAATCTTTATTTGTCTTATAAAAGGTCTCAGAGTTCCAGATCTTCTTGCATGGCGTTGTAATGGCTTGATATTTGCGAGCTCTTCGTGTTCATTTTACGTAATTCTTGGTATCATCCTACATAAGTTCTCAACTTTTACTTCTGATTTATAGCAATGACGGTCCCTACCGACTGGGTATGACTTCTTATTTATGCGCAGTGGACAACAAAAGAAGAATCTGGACTCTAACGCGACGTGAAGGTTGATGTATCATTCGATTGGGTCTTGCTGAGAGAGAGAAAGAGAGAGAGATAGAGAGAGATAGAGAGAAAGAGAGAGAAAGATAGAGAAAGAGAGAGAGAGAGAAAGAGAAAGAGAAAGAGAAAAAGAGAGAGAAAGAGAGAAATATATAGTAAGTGAAAGATATTATATATATATATATATATATATATATATATATATATAGAGAGAGAGAGAGAGAGAGAGAGAGAGAGAAAGAGAGAGAGAGAGAGAGAGAGAGAAAACGAGAGAAAAAGAGAGAGAGATAGATAGACGAATCTTACCTTAATCTAGTGATATATTACTTTTAATTCTGATCAACTTTCATACATCTTTTGATATATTTGGAAGAGTTAATAATGCTATACAAAATTTTCAATTAATAACTCTGCAAGAGAACTTAAATCTACATAGAAGATTCTACGTAATTTTAGAAGTATTTTTGCCTGAAAGGGGCACTATTTTAGATGTCTTTTGCAATTTGGAATAAACCATAATTTTTGTATTTTATTTTATTCATTTATCACACGCATTCCACAAGAGCTACATGTACATGACAATATAAAAAATAATGATATGATTATTCTACACGAGAAACTCCTTGATAAGAGAGCCAGACAATTATACATGTTAGTAGGAATATATTGTCAGTGATGATTTTATCTGAATTCTACAAAAATTTATCAATAGAATATAAGCTACAAATTTGTATAAAATTCTAAGTTGTATGTAGTCATATCACGAATATTTTACATATATTAACTAACTATATATATGGATATGCGAATTTTTGACACAATTAGGGCCTACAAGGAAATTGGGATTAGTTTCTAGTTTGAGTGGCTGCAATCACATAAAGTCATTCTACCTCGATGATTTATAGCAGCAGAGATCGAACTAACTATGCTAAAGGATTGCCACTCAAAGATGAGAAAACTTATTGTCGAAGTCGCCACTTAATATTTCAATTTCGAAGCAAATTATGCAGACTGGAGCCAGTAGCGAAGACGGAATGATACTCGACCGCGGATCAGTATGTGCTGAGTACAAATCCTGGGCTCAGCCGTCACTGACATCGCTTTCTATTGAGGAAACTGACGTTAACCTTAGCTTTAGCTTTATTTTTTTACCAGCCACTCGAGCTCCGAACTCTCTGAAGTCAAGTCGAAAAATGAGTGTAAAAGCTGGTGAAGATAATGTTAACGTCAGTTTCCTTACTTAAAAGCTATGTCACTATCGGGTTAGTCCAGGATGAGAACAGCGCACATACTGCTTCGTGGTCGAATATCAAGTAGGCGGTATAAAGTATACTACAGAGTCAAGTATTCAAAGCAGAAGCTAAATGAAAGGTTGTTATGGTATGGCAACTACAAATAAAGACTCGTTCTTGTTCTTCAACCTGATAGTTACTGCTACTTGTATCCATTTCCGGGCTCTCGCTTTTATTTTAACTTTCTTCCTGTATAATGACTACTACTTTTCCTTCCGGCGATTTTAGAAAATCCTGTCATCAAACTGATACCTTTCTAAAGGTATTATCTTGCGTAATTCGAACTGCTATTTTTTACAAAGTAAGCTACTTCTTTTGACAGTAAATTCACAATGAATTTAATTATTTGAAATAAGCTATTGGCCAAGATAATTGGATTTTATCGAAATGAACACTAACTACAGTATAAATAACGAAAGCAAATTGAGTCCCATATTTCCAACAAATAATAGCAGTGCAACCACTGAGGTGAAAATCTGTGCCATAAAGAATAGCTTTACATCTCGGAGTTTTGACGTCTCCTGACATTGCCCTATGGCGAGGAACCGGACGTTAAATTGTTACTGAGTGATTGATTGATTGGAGTGGTGAATGCTGCAAATGTTCGATTATTCGCCATAACTCAGACTAAAGTCGAAACATAATCGTTTGTTCTGCGTTTAGTAGAATACATTTGAAATTTGCTCTACAGAGGACCATACAAAGTAGTGTATCAAACAAACTTCGAAGATCTCTTGCATTTCACTCCATCAAGTTGAAATTGGGCCAAAACCCGATTGTAGCATCATTGAAATGAATATGAAGAAGTTCAATAAACAGAAACGATGGGCAATTGAACATTTTCCACTTATTTTACTTATTTAGAAGAACAGCCGTCAATAGTATCAAATTTTTGCTTGGTAAATATTTCTTCACTAAAAATATTCAATACAAATTTTACCAAATTCAGCTTTTAATTTCATTTTGGAAAAACTCCTTTAGAATTTCAATGCATTTTTATTTGTATTCAACTCTCTCTCTATTTGGATCCTTAACTTCCAGGGAGCCATTGACAATATACCGACACACACTGAAAAAGAACAATTTATCAAATAATTAACAACTTGTTCATAAACTCATATCATCCTGCTGTGAAGGCTTGCTCGAATATTACGATACCAGTGTAAAACAACGAATTAGCACCGGCTGTATGTCAGTAAAAAATGAGTTTTTTAGCTTCGAGGAACTTTCTTCAATCAAACTGTAATAACTGAACGAGGCAGACCGACTGGCAGTGGTTTGGCGCTGCTGTAACACGTGACGTCGCTGCGCATGCGCATAGCCTCTCTTCAGTCTGTCGAGAGAAAATTAGAGATAATGATAGTTCAGAGATCCGAGAGAAGTAGAGGTCTGTGCGCGCTTACATGATTAGAAAAATTACAGCCATATACCAGTTTAGTAAGATTCAGAGAGTTCTAACTTACAGATCCGATTACATGATTACAGGAATTACAGTTCTAATCGCGCTTACATAATTTGACAAGTTCAGTTGTAGACTCGTTTTCAAATCTATAAAAAGTAAATAATACTTTGAATGCTAGCAAAATCGAGGTAATGTTACTTTATACAATTGCATGTTCAATTTTGCCTTGTAGTTCTATATATGAGTTTATACAAGTAAGCCTAATTCTAAAGGTATACTTGTATATACGTATATACATGTATATATATATATATATATATATATATTTATATATATATATATAAATATATAAAAATATATATACTATATATATATATATATATGCATATGTATATATATATATATATATATATATATATATATATATATATAAAATAGCCGCTTAAGCAGTTAATACAGGCTAATTATATTTTTCACATAGGCATAGATATAGGCATACAAGTTGAGGGAGGATCGATCATATATAGTGCGTTATTGTTAACTAGTAGGTAGTGTCAATGTGTTAAGTAGTAACATGTATCTATATTATAGCCTGTTACTGTATAGAAGTATTACATACTAACCTGTTAAAATAACCCTACATTACATAGCAACCTGTTAATATATACATGTACATGTAGCCTACTATACGGTAACGTGTTACTAAATGCAGGTATAACATAAATGTATAATAGCCTGTTATTATATGAATGTCTTGTTTAGTAACTGGTTACTATATAATACATGTACTACATATAATTCCCTGTTAAATATATACTGTATATAGTACTTAGTTACTATAAGCAGGTAGTATATAATATCTTGTTACTGTATTCAAGTGTAGTCGACTGCTTCAATCACTGCGCATACTCACCGCATAGATGATTTGGAAGATTAGATTCACTTCAGAGAGTCTGGACTTTATGAAGTTCCTGAAGTATATTTGTAGCAATTTGTAAAACCACTGTTACTTTGCACCCTAACAACTTTAGTTTTTCTCTTTCTAGAAATGTAGCCTCCAATGAATTCATAAAAATATATTTACGCAAATGTTTATTAAATAGTAAATCAAAAGAGAGCTAAATCATGTCGTTAAGATTTTTTGATGTACGGACTGCTGTAAGATGGCACAAACTCATGCTAAGTGAGACAAAGCAGCCTAGCAACTTAAAACAATGCATCATAATGGCAATAGAACACATCTTATTTCTCTTCTCTGTCATTGATGTTTATGTAAAATGTGGTAATAGGATGGTTGTACGGATAAAATCAGTACTCAGCTTTTAAAATCAACTCTTGTAAGAGCTTTATGGCATTTTGTGTATCATCAGCCATAACTTAATAGAACACTTGCGTTGGAGGGAAAATTCAGAACTTGCGTGCTAGAGAGCCATATATATATATATATATATACATGTATATATATTTATAAAATATATTTGACAATATATTACTAAACCTGTACTTCCGATTCAATTTACTTTAAAATTATGCTAAATATTTATACACATGATCCGAATTTCTGACATTTATTTACAAGAACAGGATTCAGTAGTACTCTCAAAGGTTAAACCAATTTGAACATTTTTATGATGACTAAGCAGACTAACCAGCGAGCTGTTAACCCTGGAATCTAATGCCGTCTGGTAGTAGAGAATAATTTTAAAACTTTGAAAAATATCAATAAAAGCTGGTAAAGCTAATGCTAGCGTTAGTTTCTTCACTCGAAAGCGATATCAGTGACGGGAGAGCCCAGGATTTACTTACATACTAACCTGTTAAAATAACCCTGCATTACATAGCAACTTGTTAATATATACATATAGCCTACTGTACGGTAACGTGTCACTAAATACAGGTATAACATAAATGAATAATACAGCCCAGGATTTGAACACCGCACATACTTTTTTGGTTTTCAATAACCATGAACGTCAGTTGCAGTAAAGATTGTTCTACTAAAATGGCACAAGCAGAGTCTTTGAAATATCATAGAGTTGGTAACTCACTAGTTTGGCGTGCAGTAAATCAGTTACCAAATGGCCAATTAAAAAAAAAACTTCTCTGAATCCCTCCCCCCCCCGGGGTGACGCCGAACGAAATCACAGAAATTAGTTCAGTTAATCTATCCCCTAGTGATGACGTCATTTCAGGGAGAGAGGGGAATAGTTGGGTACTGTGTTCAATTACGGTTAAATTTTCATATTAGCTGAAAACTGAATTTGGTTTAATAATACGGGTGAACTCAAATCCGTGAGTGCATCAATCGCAGCGCATTATTAATAATGAATATCGGAGCAGAAAAAGTTCATAATTGCTCATTATTTCTCCTGCACTAAAATAGTCTCGTGCTATATATGGAGGAGTTACATTTAGACACGAGCTGTTTCTAAAACAATCAGCGCAGATTTCATGGACATAAATAGAAACCCTTTGCTATATTATAACAGTTATTGTTGGCTCACTAGAAGTCCATAAAATCCGCGATATCCGTGATATCCATGATGTCCATGCTGTCAAGGATGGTATAGAAGATCACAACACAAATGTCATGTAAAAATATAAAGATTACTATTTCATAACATGCTGTTGAATTATATATACTATTTCTATATTTATTTATTATTTATTGTATTTTCATGTAGTCTTAACATACCTGTATGTCCTTTTCAACTTAATCTCTTCTTTCTTATGATTTCACTCCAAGGAATTTCTTGTGTCCTTTCATAAACTTCATCGCTTTTATTATACAGTATATTTGTAATGTATACTTAATAGATTTTTTGTTTATATTACTTTATTTTGTATATTTTACTTACGAACATAAGTTACGAAAAGCTATGTAGAAAAGTCTTGTTGTTGCCTTCAGTTACGGCCGTCAGAAACAGGAACTGTTGAGGGCAATAGGAAACCACCTCAAAATCCAATTTTTTTATATATTGATATAAAGCTAGGTATTATAAGAAGGTTTGGTAAAAGCGACCAGGTTTTGACTTTATGACGCAATCAATCTGTTCGTCGAAGGACTGATCTTACTGAACTGAACAGCAGAATTTGGGTAGGAATATGTTTCTTGACCAAGTCACTTGGTGGAATTGTTATGAAACAAAATATATAAGCTAGTAAATATAGTGTTTATATATTATTTATAAAGAGCATGTGTGGAATATGCATCTCTGTACGTGTTCTAAATTGATGTGTATATTAGCCTATCAATCAATCTTTATTTCACTTAAAACAGCAAATTAAGACACCATGGCGACAACCTAATATAGGCTACAATACAGCACAATAAATAATAAAGAATAAATAAATTTATTCGAGAAACCTTCTCAGTAAGCTAAATTGCGCATATTAATATTATTTTACGTTATTATTATTAGTATATAATGAAGCATATAATTGTAGCATATAATTAATTGTAGCATATAATTATTGTGACATTATTTGGTACGGGAGTAATTTGCGTTTATTTCGTTGTATTGAGCTTTAAACTAATCTGATTCTTGAATTCTAGTTTTCTAACTATTCTAATTTTCTTTTAATAGTTCACATAAAGTCAAGCGCAGTGACCTTTCTGTACCGAATACAAAAGAGCTATCTCGTAATCGAACAGGTAATAATGTTACGAGGATTTTGATTCTACTTCTACTTCTAATAGTAACTGAAGGTCGATTTGAAGGATTCATCATATTTCATGTTCGTGCTTAATTGAAAGAGTAACGGATACTTTTTATGATCCTTCCTGTTCATCATCAGCTCGCAGTCATTTTACATCATCATTAGAGTGGCATCATGCACAGTGCAGTAAAGTTATGGATAGGAAGCCTGTTCCTGTTGCTCAATTGTATTCGAGCGGATACAGAAAACAACGAATTGGATGTGATTCACGGCAAATTAGGTGAGTAATCTGTCGATTTATTATCATCATATATTTTACAGGTTTTTGTTGTCATGTTTGTTTTTATATTGCACGTTTGACCTCCTGAACCGTTAATTTGAATGTATGCCTATATTCTTTGTATGCATTGGTGTAAACACAGGCTCCGTTTTAATTGCTACGTGTTTAGAGGACCCAATGCCTTAAGGTCTTTATTAGAGAACGTTTCTATGACAGTTTCATTACCAGTGAAACGTTTTCGAGACTATTTAAATTCACATTTGGTGCGATTTCGCCAGTTCTTCTTGCACATACCGATACATAAATGTAGAACTAGAGTGATATTTGTAATGCTAAAAAAGCTAATGTTAACGTCAGTTTCTTCACTCGAAAGCGATGTCAGTGAAGGTAGAGCCCAGAGTTTGAACCCCGCATCTACTTTTCAGCGGTCAAGTATCTTACAGATTAAATATAGTACTATATTTAACCTCTGCAACTTACATTTCAATAAACTTAGACCAAATCGTATAATAAAATAAACAGCTATTTATAGCATTGGTTAAACTTTCAGATTTATAAATCTAACCGTTTTTCGTGATAACAAGTAGCCTACACTTTCATTTAGTTCTTAATTCGAGCCTCTCGCTTTATTTTACTTCCCGAAGAATTCAATATGGTTTCGTAAATCTTAATTTGGTCTGAATGGAATTTGGATTTTGCCCACATTATAATCCTTGAATTGTTTTCCGCAGATATCTCGTTACATGTTTTAAATCTAGCACTGTATCTGGTTACTTCCTATTCTCAGTCTCTATTTCAATTATATATGGAGCGGATTTAATGAAACTCATTTGTCACAAATTGAATTTGTTTTGATAACGAAATGGAAAGTTTAAGCGATACAGAAGTAAATACATGGGCTTAATAATTTAATATAATGAAATTTTATCAAGAAAGCAATAATCGTATAGCGATAAGTAATATAAGTAATATATCTTTAGAGAGCACTAATTGCTGATTTCCTTTATTGAACTATATCCTCATCATAATCTTTATTTGAATCCGGGTTTAATTTACATGAATGTCAGGATTAGAAATTTTTTTAAGAATTTCTTTCGCCAAGGCGCTCACCAGTAAAAGACCCTTTCGGGTGTTGGTTAGGATCTTAGAGCTTTGTCTCCTTTTTATGATACGTGCAGTCCACGGTTGATCTATTCTTTAGCAAACCGGACATAACACGGGCAATCCCGTGTCTCGGATAAACCTTCATTAATCCGATACGGATTTATTGAAATATAATTTTAAATAATTACTCAAGCATAGCATCTTCTGAAACATCATAAAGCATTAATCAATTTGGATAATTATTATATAATGCATTAGTATTAGGCAGAGTTTGAAGATACAAAGAATTCCATTACTTTTAAACCTTTTAGGAATATTTCCAACTATATGTGATATATAGATTGTCAGTGATGATTTAAATTACATTTAAATTGCAAACTGCAAATCTACGGTTAATTAAGAAAATATTTTATATTAAGAGCGGGTGATAAAACAGTTAAAACATTACAATATCCCAATGCCATCAAATCTTCCTACATATCTACATACAACAGTTGCATTGAATATCAGAACACCAAGGTGTAGCTAGCAACAGGTTGTACCATTCAATGCAATACTTTTGCACGGACTTAAGCGTAGGCCTATCATTTTTCGGTGAAGGTCAGAGGTAGTAAACGTGAAGTGGACATCCGGAAATCTTTTCACGCCTTTTACTTCATCCCAGCGAGTGTATATATCTGCTCGCCAGTGGGCGCCAAGCGACTATCATTTATTTAACGGCAATATATCATCAATCATGCATCAGTTTCCTCGCTAGGCGCAGCTAACGATTCTGATCCGCCTACTCAGTCCAGGCCTTGTCTCGTGGATTTACTATAGACTGGATTGCTGCACTTTGCCGCTAACATTATACGCCATGTTTGAAACAATATTTTTCGATGATCGTTCTTCTCTTTGCCTTCGCTAGAGCGCTAGATAAGTAGATGGGCCTTTATGTCTATATTAACCAGAAATAGCTAAAACCTAATTATACAGGTTTTATTTAATTTTTATATTTTTTATTGTATATGATTTGTATTTAAGTTGCTAAACTTTACACTAACATTTAAGAGAGCATGTTGTGAAGGTTTGTCTTTCTTTGATTTAGTCTCAGTTTTTAGCTATTGATAAGAAAGTGAGACCTGAAACCATGTGGCTATTTAGGCATATTTGAGAATTTAATTAATTAATCAATCAATCCGCGGTTTTGAAAATGATCTTGGTTCTCTCTCTCTCTCTCTCTCTCTCTCTCTCTGTCACTCCGGGTCTTGGTTAACTTTTAACAGCGTTAGTAAGCCAATCATTAAGTCATTGCAATCTTTGCTTAGAGTGAATAGTACAGCAATATTTATATGTTTAGTCGATACCATTATGATATTAGTGGCCAAATTGCAGCTGATCTCTGATCACTAGCTTACCTTAACTTCATAGCTCTCTTTCTCTACATTATTTGCTCTGCACTTGTTAAGCTCTTCTTTATTAATGCTCCGCTAAATTCAATTGGTGAAAAATTCATTTAGTTGATCCATCGGGACAAGTATAGTATCCTAATCCTGTGAGCATCGCACTCGTCGGCTGATGTACATCCGGTAAGATTATCCCTCTATCAGAATGTTGTAAGACAATCCTAAAAGAGATTTCGCGAAGGTACTGACTTTTTACAGTGTCACACAATACCATGACACTTCCGGTTTCTAAAATTATTACTGACTACTAATAACCACAGGAAGCTGTTTAATACGTACTGCTAATTACATAGACTAATAAAGCATAGAACTATGATTTCTTATTCGCGTCTGACATAACATTGAAAGAGGAAACTGACCATGAATCTTTATTATTATACAAGTTTCGTATTCTACAGTAAAGCTGCAACATCAAAACGATTTCATGACTACCATCACTCATTACAATATCGAACAAAAAACAACATCGAACAAAATACGTGAAGCAGTACTGTTGGAAGGTTCAATAGGTGATCAGTTGAAAGGCTTTAGAAGCTAATATTAATTCATCTGATAATTTGTAATTAATATTTTTTGATCTCGTAATTAATAGCGTTCAATGACAAGATGACGTTTCCTAAATTCATCATGCACGCGAACAGAAGCTACACGTAAAAACGTTTGAAATCTATCTAGCGACAGTGCTATTAAAACTGATTACTTTCATAATTCCAAGAATCATAAGATCTTTTTGGAAAGGAGGCACAGGTGAAAAGATCATTGAGAGACATATTTGAAAATTTTAATAATGAAATATTTGATGTCGGTGAAGTTGCAGACGACATGGAACTATTATTAGTTTTCCTATATAGTTAATGTCGAACTTTCCGGTTGGCCTTGAAACTAAAAAGATAATGTAATTGAAAAATGGTTCTACAGTATGTATGCCGCAATATTCAACCTAATATTATAGGTAACATATTAATATATCAACTTTACGAAAAGATGCATAAATTAATAGTTTGTGAAAACTGGGAGAGTTGAAGTTTGGTCTTAATGTCAGATAGCTCTTGCCTTTATAAAATCACTATTGCAAAATCAAAATCAAAGAGAAAAACTGATTCAGAAAATCAATAAGCAAGTAAAACTATTAGAGTGTTGCCATCGTCAATGACCCGGTAATACGGTAACATCCAACATTTTGGTACGTTATGCTGATGATCAGAAAATAAAGAGACCCATTCCTGTGTATATCCAATATCCGGTAAACCAGTCCAAGGTTGGGGAATTTACACAAGGATGACTTACTGGTTAGTCCTAATTGACGATAATAGCTAGGAAAGAGTTATATATAAGAATAGTCTGTAACTATTTAAAGAAATTCTCAGAGAAACATAAAGGCGTGTGATGAAAACAAGAATTATCTTCAGTTGTGTTAATACATGTAAGTTATTTTAACTTTATTTCCGCTAAGCGAGACTTTGCAAAAATTAAACTTGAAAGATTTTGCAAAAATAACTGCAATAATCAGTATTTGATGCGTGAAATAATATTAGCAGCTAGTAAGATAGTCAAAGATATTCCAACAAGTATTAAATATAATCAGTATTGATGAGAGATAAATTTCACAAAATTCGTCAGTTAATATACTCTTATTGCAATAACAGTAGTTAAAGAAAATTGCAGAAGACATTTATGAAATAAACGACTGTCGACTCTGTGATTTGAGGTGGATTTTACAATCTTATTTAGCTATCATTTTGTCAAAGCAACATTGCTTAGGATATTTATTTTAATACGAAGAACTGGCAGGCTCTGATAAATGTTAATTTTTAAATGCTGCCGGAATTGGTATAGCAGTAAAATAAGTACATCAAAGGAATTGCAAAGGTCTTGCTTATTGTAAAACGCCGGCGCGCAGTATGTGATATCGTCTTTGGAGAGCTTTACTGTTTTATTAGGTGGATAAAATATCCCTTATGATAGAGAAGAATATAGAAAATCAGTACGCGCAGAAAAAATTTATTCCGACAAGAGATTCTCAAAGATTTATGGCGTCAAATGAGCAAATAAAGTAACGTACATGCAGTTGTTCTTTTCAAATTTATCTTTAGTTAAAATCTGTTCAGATAAAATGTTAAACACTTTCAAGTATATATATATATATATATATATATATATATATATTTATATATATAAATATATATATATATATAAAAATATATATATATATATATTTATATATATATATACATGTATATATATAATATTATATATGCATATGTATATATATATACACATGTATATATATATATATATATATATATATATATATATATATATATATATATATATATATATACATGGTCGCTTGATATATCTTCCCCGAGTTCAATGTTCTTTATTGAGATTTTTGTAAATAATTTCCAGTAAATAATTACCATTTCACTTGCGAAATATAATTCAAACACATTCTGCAGATCATCGTTTCTTAATTTGTAAATCTCATCACAACCTCGACTGGCTTCCAGTGTCTGGCCGGTGATCAAGGCAATGAATTAAAACGCTTAACGGAAATCTCTTTTTGTCAATCTGTCCGGCGTTAGAGACGAGAGCAGGTTAATGTTAAGTAGAGTTTTTATCTCGGTCCTACAGCGCCGAGGTCTCCAGGATTGACGTATGTTCCGCCGCTACTGCTCGACTTCTATATGGGGAGATGTGTGTGTGTGTGGGGGGGGGGGGGGGGGGACTCGTGTCCTTTAGAATCGACTGCCCGATTCGACATGGATCCGGATTTAGGGACTGTCTAAAACTTTCCAATTAATAACAGTGGATTTAACTTTATGAATTGCTCTCTTATGGATAACCAAGCTAGTGACCACGTCTGTTAAGGTGACCGAATAAGCAGCAGTTGGTACCTGGTTCAAACCCTGGATTTCTAACCACTGATATCCTTCAGACGGGTAAAATTGACCCTAATAACGAATTTATCTTTCACATCCTTCAAATCCTTAAGCATCATTAAATCCCAATTGATAATATGCATATAGTCAATCAATGCATAAAGTCAATCAATTGACCAATAAGAATTTAACGTTCGGTTCCTCGCCATAAGACAATATCAGGGACATTGGGTCCCATCCGATACTAAGTATCAAGTATCTGATTGAAGAAAAATCTCAATGTTGTCTTTTCGAATTACATTTTCGGATTGAGTCCCTGCGCTCCCCAATAGGATGTCCCAATCGAAGCACAGATATACACTCCGTCAGGTCCGACCACGAGACGGCGCTATCTTCAGAGCCACTGGACTGAGGAGCGTCCGTACGAACAAATGTTCCGTGTAGTATTTCATTCGTTTCTACTGATGTCAATTGCAAGTCATGTCACGGCAAGGCAATATGTCACCGGCTTTCCTCTACCGTCAATGCGCCCAGCGCCAACATCTGCGCGGGCTTAGATCTTCTGCACAGACTGAGCGCAGTGTTTTAAAGTCTTGCGCTCTTCTAGGTTCTCAATAAAGTCGATTTGATGATCAATAGTAAGCGCAATAAATAATTATTTAAAATCAATCCTACAAAGATTAGATTCGTGAATCAATACTACAACCGTAGATTTAATCAGTAAATCTCATAAACATTGGTTCATCGCCAAATGTTACAGCGATTAATTTTGTTAATAATTCATAGGCTTCGTTAAACAATGCTCCAGTCAGTAGCTTAAATAAAGTCGGAATTAATTTATCCCATAATAAGTTTACATTGTAACAAATCCACAAGTCAATGAATCCATCAGGTAATTAGTCCACTAGTTAATCAATCAACCAGTCAACCAATCCGCCAGTCAATCAATCCACCAGTCAGTCAATCCACCAGTCAATCAATCCACCAGTCAATGAATCCACCAGTCAAAGAATCCACCAGTCAATGAATTCACCAGTCAATCAGTCCACCAGTCAATCAATCCACCAATGAATCAACCAGTCAATCAATCCACTAGTCAATCAATCCACCAGTCAGTGAATCCATCAGTCAATCAATCCACCAGTCAATGAATCCATCAGTCAATGAATCTACCAGTCAATCAGTCCACCAATGAATCAACCAGTCAATCAATTCACCAGTCAATTAACCTCAAATCAATGAATCCACCAGACGACCAATCCACCAGTTAACCAATCCATCAATCAATCAATCTACCCGTCAATCAATCTACCACTCAATAAACCCACCAATCAATCAATCCACCTATCAATCAATTCACCAGTCAACCAATTTTTTATCATTATCTTTATCAATCAGTAATAAACTTCTCATTCTGTTGGCTCTACAATTAAACTTAAAAATACAGACCTTTCATCTGATACTGCTCTTAGGCAAGCCGTTTATATCAAAAGTACCAAATGTTCAAAATACACTGCAGTAGAAGACGACCATGTTTTATATAAGAAACCTAATGGCTTAATTGCAATCTGGCAAAAATAGACATACATACAGACACTAGGGCATCGTTGAAGGTATGCCCTATCTAGTTGACAGCCTAAAATAAGCAAACGGAATTGGTAAACATTCAGAAATTGCAAATACTTTAAATAGTAAAAAAGAGAAAGTATTTACAAATTTTAAAGTTCATGGAAGAATTTAATGTCTAGGATTGCGATATTTTATGGTATTTGAGAAAGTTGTTATAAAAAATGCATTGATCTGTAAGAGGCCGATGATACTTAGATCAGAGCATAGATTAGAGATTACGGCTCTATATGGAAATGTTCTGAGCATTGCAGAGTCTGGAAAAAGGTATGAGAAACGACAATAAATGTCCTATAAATGTCTCATAAGTGTCTTTAGATGTCTTATGAGTGCCTCATAAATGTCCTAAAGTGTTCCCTGAGTGAGTTTTATATGTCCTATAAGTGCCCTATAAATGTCATAGAATTGTCACACTGCCGAATTCGTGCATTTGCCAAATAAAGTCAGACATAATTAATTTGAACATAATCAATGATAAAGATAGCCTCAGATAGGGCCTTTTATATATTTCAATATATAATTTACTCAAGAATGGGTGGCTGTCTTAGCAGATAGCTAAGGCAGTTTGTGTTGTGCAAACAGTATGAAGCGATAATGCGTTTACTAAATATTTGAATATAGAAGTCGCTATCTCTTAATTCACATTTACTGAAGTTATAATAACATTTGTGATTAGATGAAGAGCCCTTTGTTCACTACTACTCTAATGTCTTTATATTTGATAAAAATCAGTTAAGATTGTAACGATTTATTTTTATCTATAGTAGAAACACATGACCGGGCTTAGCGGTGGCTTTTTATCAAGTTGTTCTACACTTTAGTAGGTTCAGTGTCCAAATCAAGTGCTCTCCCCGTCATTGACAGGTACAATATCGAGCAGAAAATTGACGTTAAATTTTGCTATAGTCTTTTACTGTATGATGTTAACCATTGTAATTAATATTAACAGTTTTATAATTATACATTAGACTTATATTTCAATTATGAAATAAAAACCGCGCGATCCTTGTATACTCTGCCGTCATCGTGTGTTTCATAATCGTATCTGTAGTGACAAACTTGTTGATCTATGGAGTGCTATTTTTGGAGAGTGAAAGCAGACTGTGAGAAAGAGTATGCACCTTGGACCTGCCACTTGGCAGTCATTTAAGAGACACTTTGAGTTCGCACTCAATTCTTTTTTCTTTTAGTTAATTAACGAGACGTCCCTGGCATTGCCTTATGACAAGGAACCGGACGTTAAATTCTTATTGATTGATTGATTGAATATGGTCAAAGTTTTTATTTCTAATTTTCACAAGTATTTGTTTCCGGACACTCCATTTGACACTCGGATACTTTGCCTGCCGGAGATGAGAGAGAGAGGAAAATGTTAAGATGTAAACTTAACTCAAGTAATTCCTAAGTGGATGTCGACGATAACCGGATAGCTAATGATAGACTCGAGGAAGTAGGGACGTGCTTGCTCAGCGAGAGTCCAGTGTGAAGTTATAGTGGATCCTTTATAGGACCGGACGAAGCATTTTCTACCCTCATATTCGAAGACTTATAAATACGGATTAAAACAGAGTCAAAACAGTGTGGCAGTAAGTATAGTGCCCCAGTTAAGAAGATTATATGAATGGACATTGAATAGTATGATACTATTGTATGAAATTCGCTTACTGGTTGCTGAATTATACTCTTGGAGTGGTTTGTATTTTATTACAAAAATCCATCCATCGAGCTACTTTAGTATCCATGGTTCATACTCAACTGAACGTTCTCACATTTCTGTCACTGGTTGGACCTTGATAATGTAATCATGACGTGGCATCGGCACACTAGTCCCAGCGTTAACCCGTCAGCTCATGAATTAACTCTGTCGACGCCTGCTTGAAATATTTAATATACATCGAGTATCTCGTGGGTTAGAGACCTCCCAGAGCGAACACTGATGCTTGGACATACACTGACCTGAGGCCAGCCCTTGATGCTCTCTGACGTGGCAACTAGTGTCTGATCCAAACACTATCCGCTAAATTCAGCAAATATCCAATATTAAGTTTCAATTTTATCTCTCTCCCTTTGTGCACTGCCTACTTGCAGATCTAAGGTATAAAACTTTTCCGCTCTTCTCTGTCTTCCGCTTTCCCCTTCATGTCCACATATAAGTAGATTTCTAAACCATCTAACATTTCTTATCTCGGCCTGCCTCTGCCTATATTTCCTTCCATTCTGCCTTCTATGACCCCTTGTGGTAGACTTTCCCCTTTAGAATACGTCATATTCAAATCTTATTTCTATTTCAAAATGCATTTATCTTAGTCTTATCCTAGTTTTAGTTTTCACAAGTAATTAAAGTACTTACTTTACTTTAACTTTTACATAGAGCTATAATATCTAGATTTCTATATCAGCCTCTTCATTTCTATACCTTTTCCCTCAGTTTCATTACAAGAAAAGCTTCAAGTTAAAAGTCTACTTCCGTATCACGAAGGATAGTTTCAGAAATGATAGGGCTGCGATAACTCTAATATTCAACATCAAGCCTAAGGTTTATGCATGTAGCAACATCGAATACATTGTGAAAGATCAACAACTATATGTTTTCCACAAGTCCACATTAAACGTTTTACGACGAATCCGAGTGGATCGCTTGAAAGAAGTATTTTCTGAAGGCGAGGCTGGGGGAGAAGCTGTCGTAGAGTTTGATGGATGATCCGGAGCTACCCCTGCAACAAAAGCTCAGTGGGTATCTCGTAATATCGCCCAGCAATGTTTAATCGGTTGACGGCGATATCTGCGCCAGTCGATCAACTATCAATTATATTTCTGCTCGCAATATTCCACGCTTCGTCACAAAACAATTGACGCTAAATCTGATTCAGCGGTCGCAGACCGGATCGAGTCCGTTCCCAAATCGTCGATGCATTTGAGAAGGACAACTGGAACAATGGCGCGAGTCTATCTCCTCCCTTCACACGTTCAATGTCGACAGATGTGAATATTTTACGCTACACTAGAAGCAATGGTTCCATGTTTGACCGGATGAAGAGTTTAGTCATAGTTGAAGCTACTATGCTTAGGAGTTACGTTCATAGGTCTACCAATAATGGAACGAGAGCGAAGTGTGTGTTTGTGTGTGTGTGTGTGTTTGCGTGTGTGTGAGAGAGAACTAATTAAAGAGATGGTTGAATTTGTTTGTATAGCTTTTATTCTTATTAACTAGTTCAAAATGTGAATTAACTATCGGTCGATATGAGCAAGCTAAGAGAATATGGGTAGTACTAGACCACTAGCTCCAATTTGAATGAATTATAATAACCTGAATTAAGTGTAATTGAATTGCTTATAATGATGATCCCCGAAATTTATCATTTATCCGGGTTCATAAAGATTAGACCAACAGTAAATTGCACGAATTGTAAAATACGACTGAGAAATAACTGAGGGTGGAAAAGGGAAATCACCTCAGAAGCCATACTATTCCCAATCTATAGGCTACATTAAGGTGTTGATGAGGATTAGCTTTTGATGATGAGATTAATCCTTTAATCGAAGGAGTGCTCTTTATAGAGAGTGAGAGTAGAATGCGAGGTTCAATATGTACCTTGGACCTACCACTTAGCACAACACCAGGGAGAGACGATTGTTTGACTGATGAACTTTTCTATCGTATAGGTAATAGAATCGCATCTCTACTGCCATCCGATGGAACACGAAACAAAAGTCTTATCCACTTATTAAGTCAGTGTAATAGTATATCGAGATGTAGCATCCAGTCGATGTTGTATCCCTAGTTAGAACAGCGTGACAATTGTCACTGTTTGTAATTCACAACCTCAAATGGAATGCGACTTGCTGAGTGAGCGTACCTGGCGTGATGTCAGGATGAATTTTAATCAGCATAAAAGTTGCAATAGTGCCCTTTGTCTCGGATATATTTATCTCACAGAGATAGAAATGGTTGAAAATGTCTCATTTCAATATCATCTTCTAGTTTTTTAATTTTGCAGAGCAAAGTTACTTTAATGTCACAATATTCAGTTGACGGATGGAATGCTCGACATTTTAAGTAAATTGAAGTATTCTTAGAAAAATTGCTGAAATTAATTGTAATGCATGTATATTCACTTTTTCTGGATCTTTACCTGTTAGCTGGTTCAAGCCTTATAATACCAAATCGTAGAATTCGGTTACGACGCTAAAAATATGTCATCAGTCAATCCATCACATATACTATCCCACTACAACACTTAATTGTACCCTTCAAATGGACAGCTTCTGCAGTGGTTTTCCATTGCCTTCTATCTGCCTAGTAGCTTCTACTAAACTTGCAATTATACAAGTTTCGTAAAAGCTTACCTTTGTTAGGTCGATTGCCAATTTATTCGTTAATTTGAGCAATGCATCAAGTAAAATGGTCGTTATATAACAATACTACAATTTGCAGTACAGTCGTTCAATTAAGTCATTACTGGTTGACACATAATTCATTTGAATGAATACACTCAGCCACTTTCTAGTTAAAATAAGATTCTCTTTATTTAGCCTACAGTTACTATGCAGCTGTTGCGGGCATGCTAGGGCATGTTACTTGCAAAAATATACCAGTCATATCTAATGGTCATACGCTGAACCGTTTCCTATCTTCAAAGTATATTATGTTGACGGACGAGTCAACAATTAGAACAAATCAAGAAAGACCAATCGAATTATAATGCGCTTCATCCACGGCCTAGACGCTTAACAGGCGTGACAGATAACTGTTAAGGATTATGCTTGACCATGGTCTTAACTATCTTAGTATCACACTCCATTAGCTCTTCTTGATTACAAGTCTTAGAAAATAGAAAACATTTCAAGTAATAAATAACTAGATAAAGTTAGAAACATTGCAATTAAAAGAAAGTGATTAATAATAATAATAATAAAGGTTTAACGTCTGTTTTCCTGATACAAGGATGATGTCAGGGACGTACCGACTACAACAAATGTGAATAAGCTATCCGGGACACCAATTCCTCTGAAGCCCCACCCAGCCTTCGACAACCGTACGTCATGTCGACATTCTAACTCTCATGACCCCTGTGTCAATTCCCTCGGAAGCCGGACATGAAAATATAGTGCGGGAGAGATAGGAGATGAGTTCTCTCAACGAGAGAACTGGAGAATAAAAGCCGGCGTGTGATGGTTGCCGGCGCATGACCATTTGCATTGCATCTCGCTTAACAAGTCTCCAACGAAGACTTATTGCATTCCTATCGGCTTGGATACGTGTCGAATTCTAAACAGCGAGAAACAATGGAGGTGAAGTAGACAGGCGATATCCACTTGTTGATGGGCGGCTCAACAAAGCTTTTTAGTTCCGCTTATATATCATTCCACATGGGTATCTGACTGTCCTATACTATCAGGAGCAGAATTAGACGATTTTCCTACTGGAACGACAGACAATAATTGTCCTGTAATCATATAACGATAGGCCTATGTTCCATTACTGTTTGTTCGAATGCACTAGTGTTAATAAACAAGAAACATATATGTGTATATATATATATATATATATATATATATATATATTTCTCTCTCTCTCTCTCTCTCTCTCTCTCTCTCTCTCTCTCGTCTGGTGTTGTCGAAGTGTTTGACATTTTAGAGAGGAGGTTGGGAGTCTTGCTTTTTACTTTAGTGTCAATTACATTCTAAAATACAGTAATTGGTGTTTTAGTGACTAAGGGATCTTACACGTTCTTAGAGTAACTAGGTTCTATCAGACTTTCATATTATCATCCTCGGATGATGAATAGATGATTAAAGCCTTTCTTGAATGATTGCTGAGGTTTCATATACTCATTAGTAGAGTGGGCGTCTCGGAGATTCGAGTCTTGGATTCAAATCTCAGATTTATCTGCTTTGAGCAGCTGGAAAGCACGATGCACTGAAATATTATGCTTAAGTTTTGACAAATAATATCAAACTATCATTTGCGTACTAAAATTGATTAATAAATATTGAGGGATTGCGTAGAAACTACTGCAAACAAACTAATAACTGAAATACAAGAAAAGA
The DNA here is from genome assembly GCA_905160935.1 of Enchytraeus crypticus. Lineage (NCBI taxonomy): Eukaryota > Metazoa > Annelida > Clitellata > Enchytraeida > Enchytraeidae > Enchytraeus > Enchytraeus crypticus. Next base: position 1,200,458 of record CAJHZI010000753.1, read on the forward strand.
ATCTTGATAATTAGGTACTTTTTTGCTAGGCGTATTAACTAGAAAATAGAAAAAATGCTTTTAAAATTGCAACATACATGTATATGTAAACTCCTGTCGTGAAGAAATGAAGCAACACAGCCTAACGTGACGTTGATATGCCACTCCCATTTTAGTGAGAAAATTTTGATATTAATATTTTTAAAATTTAAGTTCATTGCAATCTTTCATAATTAGAGTCCCACTACGTTTAGTTAAACCTCTTACATTTCATGTTCGTCGTAAGTAGCATAAGGATTTTCTAGGAAAAGTTACTGAGATATCGGCATATTAACAAAGTTAAAAGCTAAATCAGGGTTACACTCCGTACACTTGTATTGAATTTTTACTTTTCGAAAGCCTTCCTCATAGCGATACGCTGCAGTTATTTATTGCTATTATTAACTTAAACGGTCCTACTCGAATGTTTTGATTACATGGGCTTTTATACCGGACTACTTCTTCGCAAGACAACTAAATCATGTAGATAACACGAAATTTTATAGTACTAAACGAGCAAAAAAGAAACTTAACTAAGCCAACTTGGAACTTACGGAGGCATTCAGCGTCGAGGGATTTCTGCATTTTTTCTGCTTAATTATATTATTATACCGAGCTGCTTACGTCCTGGCTATCATAAAACAGGCTAAATTTACATTGCTTATGTAGAAAGGGGGAAAACTTAAATAAACAAGCTAAAACAAAAGCAATTTTTAAGCTATCTTTGTTATGTTTAATTATGTTTATTCAGCCTCCTCGGCGCATTTCTTTTGCAGATTGGTCTGGGTGAATTCATCTGTGTGCTGTGGGGACGCCCTTGACATCATCCCTGGATGACTAAATGGCCGTTAAACCTTTATTATTAGTTATTATTATTTTCAAAATTTACTTATTTTAATTTTATGTCTTTTTTTACGTTTTGTTATGTTTGATTTAAATATAAGTAATTGTTTTTATGCTTAAGCTATATTTGGATTTTCTGGATTTTGGAGTTTATACCGCTTTGTACCTTCTTTTTGCTCGCCTGCTCGCATTTGCCTCAATAGTATTCGATGTTGTCATAGACTATAGTAGCACTACAACTGTTGTTATTGTTATTACATGTATGTTTAACGTCAGTTTCTTTCTCGATAGTATGTCAGTAACGAGGAGGGCACTTGATTTTAACTCTGCACCTACTGATCCGCTATGGAACAACTTTCCAACAAGCCACCTGCTCAGCCGTTATATATTATCGGAAGCTGTATTTTTTAATTCTAAGTTTATTTTATGGTTTATATATATACATGTATATATATATACATATATATATATATATATATATATATATATATATATATATATATATATACATGTATATATATATATATATATATATATATATATATATATATATATATATATATATATGTTTTATTTTCACGAAAGTTCACAGAGTAATCACATCAATAAACGTGTGACAAAAAAACTAAATTAGCATTATGAGAATCTATGTACTAAAGGAAATAAGTCCTGTAAGTAAAAAATAAATTTTCATAAGAAATTTAATAAAAACTGGGCCATCAAAGAGGACGTAGGGCGTCCTATCTAGTTCAACACCCAGTTTTTATTCTTGAATAGTTTTCCAGTAGAAGTCTAAAAGACTTTTTATTAAAGCCGCAGTCGACATTTTGTAAGCAATTAATGAATCAACTGAGAGCTTGAATGTTTGACTGAAAGAAGATTTGACTCGAAATATGAATCATGGACCAACCAATTGACTGAATACTATTGAATGAGACTCCGAGAGATTTCAGTCAACAAAATGTTTTATAGGGCTTACTTCTACTTAAAGATTTTAACCTGCTCTCTCTCTCTCTCTCAAATTAAGATTCACACTTGACTGAATGTAATTTCGGCGATGAAATTGGAATTATGTTCAACCTAAGCTTTAGCTCCTAAGCGATAACCTAAGCGTTAGCCTTACTCAATTTCAATTTTCTAATGTCTTGAGAGATTCAAGGTAAAATATTAAAATTATGGTCCAGATATATTAATTTAAGTATTTGTAAAATTCTATATCAAATGTCGACATAATTAGTCACGTGGTAATGCGTTGAGGATAGTATTTCTCTACTAACGTCATAGACGGAAGGCTGTTGCTATCTATGCACGAGTAAACAGGGTGTAGCAGATTTTATGTGACACACGCAATGAACTTCAAAGTTATAATTTTTAATCATTAAAGCAGTCTTTTCTAACTCAAAGTTATGAGTAATCACAAAACAAAGTGTCATTAGTTAAAGTACTATCAAAGATTAGTCGTGAAGTCATCTCTTGAATTAATTTTAAAACATTCTTTTATTTTTGATTTCAGTACTATGAATATGGCTGAAATTCCCGGAATTTCAATTATGAATAATAATTTTAACTACGTTTCTAATTAATAGCATAATTATGTCAATATATGAATTTTACTAAGCGAACTATTTGTAATTATTTTTACAAGAATGTTTGGTTAGTAATATATGGATAAATATTTAAATGTGTGTATTATTTATTACTTTTATTCTTTATAGCTTTTAGTACTTTATGCATCGCTACTTAAGCATACTTATTAATCATACTGATTATCGCATATTTACTACGCTTACTTAATCTTAACACATACTTATTAAAATACAACTGAATACTACTGCATACTAATGCATATTAATTGCACTACTAATGCATACTAACTGCATACTACTAGTACTAAAAAAATTCTGCAAACTTATTACGCAGAACCATACTTATTATCGCTACTTAAGCATACTTAAACTTAATCTTATGCATAGGCCTATTCTTAATGCCATTTCAGACACCGCTCAACGGGTTGCCATGGTATTTCGCTGAATGAACAAATGACTTGATGACTAGGCTATTCTATTAAGGTATTACAAGAGAGCAATAAGGTCACAGGTTTAGCATCACAACTTTTAAAGTAAAAATACTGCTCGTACAATTATGAAATAATAATAAAAAATTCCGACTTCTAAAATAAATGTAAGATTAAAATGCTGAAAATATTTTTTGTACCTTTCTGATGTGCTGTAAGAAACAATTATTATCTAACAAGACGGTTTAGTTGTGCCACATAAAGCAAATAGCTCTTAAAGGCACTGCTTTCTTCCAAACAGAACTCAACAAGTTATACTCGGGTGTACCATTCTGGTCTATCGTATTCAAATCAACTGAAATGTATTATTGTCTTTGAATAGGAAGAATTTTTTCATTGCTAAATTGTTCTATGTATCAAAATCTTTCAGATTATCTCTTTCTTTAGAAACGCTTGACTTCTAAATAACAAACATTTTTTCTATTGAGTCAAGGGGTTAAATCGAATAAAAGCCAGCAACATAGGTCGAATATTTACAAGAAAACCTTTAAAAAGATTCTGTCTTAGCAATTAGAAACAGTTATAGTGATGACTAATTTAATTTTTTTCATTAAATATGAACATCATAGTATAAAATGGATGTTTGCAGATTTAAGTATTTAAAAGAAAGTAATTTTTTGAATGGAGATCACTAACCAATTGATTCTTTAGCTAATATGAAATTACTAAAATCGCAATACAAAATCTCGTATATATGGAGGTACTCTATATTCGTAATTCAATTGATATCTTTAATATTGTAAGCATATATTTCATGAAACAACATTATTCTATTTCTCGATCAAAATTGAAGGAATCAAAGCAAATTGTGCTTAGAATAATTCTCTTTAGTGTACAGTAAACAGCAACAGTTAGAACCAATGCTAGTATATTCTTGTTTCCGCGGAGAAAGCAAAAATCATTTTTAATGAATTGACTTCATTAAAGCGAGCCGTTGCTGACTTACCTCACCAAGAATGGTGTAATATTAAATCACCTGCTGAAGTTCTAGGAACTAAAGCTGTCAAAATATCTTATTATAGCTTCACAAATTACTTTTACACGAACTGCGTTTACTGAAAATGTTTAGAATCTATTTACCCGTCAAAAGTGTTAGAACAAGCTTGTCATATCTTTCGCTGTCTTTATTTCTGTAATTACGTAGATGATTAGTATCTTTAGTCAGCTTTATTTAGTTCCCTTTTTGCGACTTTTGCGTTTTCATAAATATATTATCGGATACGAAGCCACTTTGTTGAGCAGACGAGCTCAAGAATTGAGCAGTAAAACTTCGTGCAGCTGTCTTGTTGAAGAATTGAATCTATTACTCGACGTCAAAGCAACCACAATTACAACATTGTTAGACATAATGACGCTGTCTTTCTTCCTTCTCCCGCTGCGCTCTCTCTCTCTCTCTCTCTCTCTCTCTCTTTCTTCTTGTATCTCGCTCTCTTTTAGCTCTATTGCTGTTTCCTCTTCTTTCTTCTTTTCTCTCTTTGTAACAAAGATCTTAGTTTTCTTCACTGCTTAGATGCTTAGAAAGGTTTGCTTCATTCCTTTATCACTATCTGGCTGGAGCCAGTGGCGATGTCGGTAAGATATTCGATCGCGGATCAGTAGGTGCGGGTTCAAATCCTGGGCTCGCCCGTCACTGACATCGCTTTCGAGTGAGGATACTGACGTTAACATTAGCTATACCAGCTTTGTCTCAATCAGACCAATCCTTCTGTATATCCATTCTGCTCCGCAAACTTAATCTCTCTCCTCAACGTTGTTACTGCGTTGCTTGCCCGGAATACTGTTGTGGTGACTAATGTTAAACAGTTAGCACTGGTATACAGAAAGGCTCTCAAACTTGTAAAGAGATTTCAGGTCAAGAAATAATTCGTCATACTTTTCATTACAATATTGCAATGAACCCAGCTGGTACAAAGTATAAGATATGGAATAAATTTGGGTATAGTTTACGTGCTATTGATTAATATTCTTTTTGAAATTACTATATTTATAATCGCTTGTAGTTCCCAAGGCAACTGTTGAATAGATTTAATCTATATATTGAGGTTAGATGCTTGTCGCACATGTTGCTATTGAATGTTATTAGCATTTCACTTGATTTGCTAATATTTCAGTTGCTCGTTTTGTATTTTTCTTGGTGAATTAGTCTACCGTTGAACATTGAAACTAACTAAACTGTTTTGTCTTTTGAAACTCATTATTTACCTTCAAAATGCTGTTTATCAAATTTATCAAAAATCAATGAAATCTAAAGTCTAAATTTTTGTGAAAGAAAGCTGCCGTCATAATTTCTTCTTTCGCTTATTTTTCTGTTCCTCTTTACCTCTCTTTGCAAACACACCTTCACGCATTTGTCTTTCAATCAATGTGTCTTTTTAATCATTCCTCATTATACTGTATTTCTTGTACAATTTCCCTACTGCTAACTATTTCAGTAAAATCTATTATCCCTGTTGTGCAGTAGTTTATTTTTCTTTAAATTCTTTCATCCTGTCGTTGAGGCACATAATTACAGGCACGATGTATTATGTCAATTACAAGCTGAGACAAGCTTGTATGTCAATTCCCTGCCTCTCCATTACCAGACAGCTTCCCGACATGAGACCGTTCTAGCAAACAACTTCTCGCCTTGGATGTTCTCGTAGACTGGCTAGAGCAGCTTCTTGTTCACACTCTTCAATCAATCAATAAGAATGTAACGTCCGGTTCCTCGCCATAAGGCAATGTCAGGGACGTCTCGTGCGGACTCTACACAAGCAGGCGCCAAAGCACCAGACGATGACGACTGATTACGCAGAGACCACAAGAGAAAGCGAGATAAAAATAGTGCAAGTCCAAGATCCAAGGAAAGCGGGCCAAAATGTTTGACATATATCGGAAAGAGAGGGGTTTTAACTTTTTAGCCAAAAAAGTACCAATACAAGATCACTCTTCATTCTTCAGCTCACCTCTCTAACAACTTGTTTCCAATAGGCCAACATCACACCTTTAAACATTACAATGCGGTTCATCTCTATGCTACATCTTATATGATAATATTACCATTCATACCATTCAGCTTGAATTGAGGTTGTGAACAAGATAGTCGATATAATCTTTTTGCTATTATCTTCAAACATGGCCGACAACTGCCATTCTAGTCTTTATGCGATGCTCCGTGGTTCTACAAACAACTTGTTCCCTAGTCATGAGAAAATGCCGGATGCCTCAAGGGACTAACAGTGATTAACGACGCACGCAACCCATTCCAGTTCTAACCAACTAAATAATGACATTGTAAATACGACGTGCAGAATTAGGAGTAAGGTCTTTATAAGGTTCTTAGGGGCAAGAATGTGCGTGGTGCTCACCTGCTGATTAGACAAAGAATTGTTAAAGTACCAGAAGTACATATCCTAGTACTGAGAGGCCAGAATATTTGGGCTCTATATTACAATAACAATTAGTCTCAAATTAGGTTAATATATTCTTACGTAAATTTAGAATTATTATTCTGTGTAAGATTTCATTTTCAAAGTGTAAAATCAATTTTGCAGGAGTTTCCTAGTCTATAGATCTGTAAATTGAGTAAAAGCTGAGTTGAACGCTGCAGATCTGTTGGCTATTGAACTTTTGTTATTATTGTTTAGAATATGCACCGTTTTTGGACCTTCTTTTTGCTCGCCGCTTGATTTTGTCTCAATAGTGCTCGATGTTGTCTTTGATGACTGTAGCACTCTAATTGTTATCATTATTATTATATTATCTGGTGGGGATGGTTGACGTCTGAGATCTGTAATATATGCACTCCGATTGAGCTTGTTGAGTTTCCATTTTCTATATTGAAATGAAAGCAACAACTGAATGTTTGAGTTTGAAATGCAAAAATTTAGTTTACAATACGTTATGTGATTAACGATGCTTTACAATTAGAGAAATATAAAATAATGATTTCAGTGAAAATATAGTGAAAATATAGAAAACAATTTCATCCTCAAATTTGCTCAAGCTTACATGCTATAAAAACTAAATATTCGACATACTATGTTTTATTTTATATAAGTATTCAAAATGTTACCTGTACACGGGGAATTTATCTTTAAATTAAATTATATCGCAAATTAAATAAACGGCTTATTTAGTGTTAGGCTATATATATATATATATATATATATATATATATATATATATATATATATATATATATATATATATATATATATAAATATATATATGTATATATATTTATTTATTTCTTGAAATTTTTTCTTAAAAATCTATAACAAATTTGCTTTGAAAGCATGAGACCAGTTCAACCGAATTATGTTTATTATACATACAGTATAGTTAAGTCTAACAATCTCCTGCTTCATTCTACTTAAACGTAAAAAGACTTCAAACTTATACTTATACATGTATGTATTCAAACTCCAAATATACCCAAATTTGTTAACAACAAAAGCCTACCAGATATATAGCGTTTCAGTGAACATAATTGCGCAAATATTTATGTAAATTATGTAAGTCATTTAGGTTTGTAATAGATAATGGTATGAAAACGCTGTGACGTGAATACTATTGACGATGCAAATTAGTCCTAAGAATTTCAAGGCTTTTTATACATCAAAAGTGCGGTATATTTTTTTCTCTTTCTTCTCAAGATACTTTCTTGAAACACATCCGAGCACACAGCCTCCAGTCCATTGCTACAATCGATCGTAAACTCTTCAATCCCTTAGAGCGAAACAAAAGCGCATCTTCTCGGTCGTGTTAGATTTAACAGTAGATCATTATGTTTTATTTGAGAAAACTGCTGCAGTGAATTGAGCATTACTAAGGTTACAATAACTTTTTTTAAGTACAGATTGTTTCTCTAAGAGACAATTATTTAAAAATAGTTTTGAATATTACGTGTAATGAAATGCATATATTTTTGACTTCAACAGTATTCTACTATAAATCTAAGTAGTATTAAAATAATATGGAAGATACATCTAGATTTTTTATAATTTTACTCTGTTTCCCTTCTGATGTGCGCAATGTAGTTAATAAGTAAATAATTTAAATACATTTATTTGTTATTTTATTTATTGCTTTATTTCAATCGTAATAACCCATACATGAATCTTGCACATAGAACAATGCAACAAAAGCCAGAAAAGCAAATAGCCTGCACATAAATTGAGCTATAGGCCTAAAACAATTACTTATAGAATTAGGCATACAAGGCTGTCAGGTGGTGTTCTACCTCAACAAGGCTAACCTCACCTGAAACAGACGCTTAATCCTTTAGTGTCCTACTTCAATGGATTTTGCATCTAACCTCGTAATTAAACTACACTAATCTAAAGACCCCGACCTTCTACGGATTAACTGACAGACTACAATATTTAAAATTTAATTATTTTAATGTAAACTAAAACGCGAATTTAATACAGATCAAGAAAATAAAGAAATATCCAAATGTATGACATCAACAAAAAGTCAAGTAGGCCTAAGTTTAAATTGACAGTCCTTATGATGAATCTGAAATATTCATATACACGTTTAACTCGAAACACTAAAACGACTTTACTTGATATAAGATCAACGAAAATACAATACCTAGCTCTATCTAATTAACGCGTCAAAACATAAATTCCACTATGGAAATGCTAACTGATTATTCCTCACTAATTGCGTTTACTTTAATCGTATTTCGGGAACTCTTTCCTTTGATCAACTATTGATCAACTCTTGGATATCACCTAAGGATTATCCAACACTGTTCTATAACAGTCTAATTCTTTCGATCCTTCTAATCCTCTATCCAAACTAACACGTGGAATCTCATCTACCACTTCCCCTCGTGACCTTCACCTTCCTTTTTTTCTCTCTAAACAAAACAACCTCTCTGGCTCCGCCCACTCTCGTGACGTCATAAGCTTAACTAACTTCTAAAATCCTTACTAATAAAAATACTAAAATCAATCAAAATAATATTAGATAACTTTCCATATATATATATAAATAATATAAGTAATCTTACTATACAAAATATCAGGGCACAATTCCCTGACAAAGGCTATAATAGGCTCAGAGCATCAAAACACTTAACTAGCATATTAGCAATATCCAGCAAGCACATTCTAAACTTTAATCTGTAATTTGAAAAGATAGTATCAAAACTAGGCAATCCAGTTTCTAGCAGCGCGATGGTTAGTCTGCTGTAACGTTTGTATCCAAAAAATATTTTAATACATTTATTATAGCAAGATCGAAACTTCTCTGTTGAACCTATTGTAAACGACTACCATAGTGCCACATCATAGAAGCACATACAATAGGATTTGAACAGGACCTTCTTAACATTAAGAGAGCAATAAGCAAATCTACGCTTTAATATATTCGTACACATAAACATACCACGTATTTCACGCTGTATATCGTTATTATCTCGACCATCATTCGTTATAATATGACCTAAATATTTAAACTGCGTTACATAATTAATAAAAGAATTGTCCAACTTAAATCTTGGAAATTCCTCTAATACACTCCAATTTCTATCCTTAGGAGCATATATCATGGCGACAGTTTTACTAATATTAAAAGACATGTTAATAACTTAAATCATAAAGTTATTTTTAAATAACTTAAATAATACTTGCATAAATCTGTATTTAAACAAATCGTTTTATTTGATTTTTTCTTGTAATATTTGAAACGTCAGATCAACCAATAGACAGTGTTACGCTACATACTCCAAAATTTATATAATTTTTTCTTAAATTTTATTCACAGTCATGAATAATTGTAATTATTACGGTAATTACTAGAAAGACTTAAATCGGCCATTTACGGGCTGAACTTCTGAAATTTTTGGTCTCCCACAGCTTTCCCAAAATGTTTAACATTACAACTCTCAATTCAGATTTTTCATTTTCAGATGTTGAAATATTTTCAGATGGCTAACAGTCATTAAGCGTAACGTATAGCATCATTAACTACCATTCAACCGTTCTCATGTATACCCCTCACATAATAGTGGCTATAAAAGTTATATATTCGTATGGCATATTATAGTTATGATTATTATATTTTAAAATTATAATTATATATATATATATTCATATTATAGTTGTGTTCAGTATTAAATTGACGAAATTTTTATTTATTAAATATTTTCAGGACAGCATATTTCTTGATAGGCGTTGAATTTATAGCATATCAAATTGCTTAGTGAAGCTCAGTACAGTCTTGCCTTCGAGCGATTTCTTTAACTGAAATAATTCTTGTGTCGTTATAGTGAGCGAAAGGCGATTCAGTTTTCGCTTGCGGCTTGGTCGCTACCGCACTTTATGTGTAAAATTATAGAGCGATTTCAGCGCCATTGGGTACCTAGAAGGAGCATGAGAAAATGGTTCAATAACAATTAACGGCCTTGTGTTTCAGCAATTTTATTGGAATCCACTTCCTGAAACAAGTTTACCGTGGTGCGCACACCACTAAATTGGCAGGAAAGTAAAACTCAAAAGTAGTTTGAAGTATCTTATCTAGTGTTTCACAATTCATGCTTCAGTGGATATTTATTTTATCAGTAGTTCTTTTTAACAATGAAATAATAGAAATTTGAATACTCCGACAACTTTACACTTTACTCTTAAGTAGCATTTTAGAAGCTATTTTAAATTTTTATGATTTTATTAATTATTTCGCGTAAACGTTTATTAACAAATGATTTCTTACATTTTAGAATCATATTTAGACGTGGCTAAAATAAAAAATGCTCGAATGACTTGCATTTTTTTTATCCAAATCTTAGACGACAATAATTTAGATTCTTCGTTAATTGTCAAAATTTATTCTATTCATTAAATTTAATGTACATGTATTTCCAATCTGACAATCGCATCTTTCAAATCTCAATCACGAATATTTTAGAGATATTTGATATACTGACAGTAGATTGGAGCCTGGAATATTGTCGTTTCGAGGTAAACTAATTACTCTGAATGACATCCGTGTCTTCAGGGATTGCCACGTCAGACTCACTGGAAGGCTTGATCATAAACTTATTCCTTAGAAATAGGAATCGTATTGCAACCTACTTCTCTCACTTAATTCTATTGCGCCAGTCCTGAAATGACGCAATACCCTCAGTTCTACACTGATGATTATTTAAAGTGCTCGATATATATATATATATATATATATATATATACATATATATATATATATATATTCTGAGTGATACAGGTAACCATCTACGTGTTCCCAGTGAAGCTCATTTAGATTGTCTCCACAAGCATAGTAAGCAGTATCTTTATATAAGATTTTAGGAGCAAATGCATATAGCGAAAGAAGCTATAATAAAATACAAGTGTATTACTAACGAGCATCAATTATTAGCAAAAAATTATTATTCATATTTATACAATGTTTCGATATGTAACATTTTTGTAAGGTAAAGTTGTCTGGTCATTTCTCTCTCTCTCTCTGTCTCTCTCTCTGTCTCTCTCTCTTTCTCTCTCTCTCTCTCTCTCTAGTATTCATCTAATTGTCAGATTCATGGCACATATTCGTACTCACATTCTGCTATAACGTCCACGACCGACGGACCATAATGTCAAAAGCGTAATCCTTTCCAAGAAGGCTATGCTAATTCACACCTTAACCATACAGATATAGCTTCGGAAAACGGCTTCTGAGATCGAATCTTACGATACATGAAGATTATCGATTGATTCATTTTTCAGCAATCTGGTAATGCATAATCCGAAAATTACACATTTTAAAATAAAAAATTGTGACTCTACGCGAAATCTTGATTTAATTCTGGAAAATTAAAAATTTAATAATTATTAAGTTATAAGAGTAATAACATATAAATTGTAGAAGTTATGAGACATAACTTTTAAAATCTATAACTATAGCTATAGCATATAATAGTTATAACTATTACTTAAGAGTTATAACTAGTTACCCACTTGCCATTTATATCTAGCTAATTAATCGTACAACAGAAAACACTGTAAATTAATTGCAGGCGGAGCGATTGGCTAATACGATGTTAAAGCTACCCTCGTAGGTCTATTTTATAATATCTGACCACCAAATATTAATACATTTAATATTTGCATGCTTGTAGAGTCTGTAGAGGTATGTAACATGGAGACGTTCAACGCCACCTGTCCATACAACCACGTCATCCTCATCTCCTCGGCGAGGTACGGACGGATGCAGCTGGGCCGCTGCGTGAAAATTGATCTCGGCTACGTGGGTTGCGCCGCTGATGTGCTCCTGATCCTAGACACAAAATGTTCTGGACGCGCTCACTGTGTGTTCACTCTGCCTGAACCTGATCTGTTTGAGAGTCGCCCATGTCCAGTGGACACAACTCCTTATCTCAATGTAACTTATCAGTGCGTCAAGGGTGAGTTCTTGATAATAACAAAAAAAGGTAAAATAAAATAAAAACAAAATAATAATAATTACAAAATTAATAATAAAATTAATAGTAATAATAATAGTAATAATAACAAAAGTACAAATTATATACTAATCACAATAATATAATACTAATAGTGTAATAATATTAATAATAGTAATCATAATAATGCTAAAGGTTTAACGTCAATTTCCTAATGCAATGATGAAGTCATGAATTACATTTTTGTATTTATATCATACATGAATAGTTCACTGATATTCATGTCAATAGTGATTCAGTGTGGTACAGGACTTCTAGCAGCAACAGTTAAAAAGCTGGTAAAGCTAAGGTTAACGTCAGTTTCCTCACTCGTCAACGAAGTCAGCAACGGGGAGCCCAGGATTTTAACCCCGCGCACACTGATATGCTTCCGAATATCTTACCGACATCGCCACTTGTTCCAGCCAGCGGTTAAAAGAACAAAAGAAAATACTTTTTATCTGTGACTATTCGGCTGCCGGAAAAATGACCCGAAGAGAAACAGTTGACCGAGAATGGTAAAATGTTGCGAAGAGAATTTAGATTTACTGAGCTGCCGCTTGACTAGTTCAGTGTACTGCCTCGAGTCACACGATCCACCCACTAAACGCTAACGAAGCGAGCTCTGAGCAGGAATCAATGCAATCAATCGTTGAAGACTATTATTTGAATAATCAAAAAGCGCATCGGCTTTCATTGAATCTCAATGCAGTCACCGATACATATCTGGTGGGAAAACTTGTTGCCCTAGATCTTCGGTTTACTGAGCGATAGCATTTACCGTATGCTTTTACTAGTGAAAAATCAAACTTGTTGCTGTATTGTGCTTCAACTCTATACTATATATTTCTCATATTTATCATTTCCCGTGTTGTGTTCGGGTTCCCCGTGTTGTGTTCGGGTTCCCCGTGTTGTGTCGGGATTATTTGAAGAATTGACCAACCGGTGATTGCATGTGTTGTAGAAGGCGACTAAATCACTAAGATCCATACCAAAGTCAGAGAGGGCATTCGGTTAGTGAACGCCTAGCCTCCAGAAATTCCTACAAAAGATTAAACGAATAGAAAAGTCTCACATAGGGGATTGACTAATGATATGATGTAGGACAGAGAGAATTTGAGACAGTCTATTGGTATCTCGACCCTAGTTAAACGGGGATTCAAGGGAAGATAATGATGACTGTATATTTCTCATAATTTTTTCTGAGTTTGTATCTCAAAATTTATTTCAATATAGAGCTTATTTGGTAAAAGTCGAACATAGCATGAATGGTAGCAATACTAGGTATTGAATGCCAAAATGCATGTAGCTCAGTTTGTACTACTAATGAAGGCAGGTGTCATCATTAAATTGTAACTAATACAGATATTGATATATCATAAAATATCACGTAAACTAAGAATTTTCTCATGAACCTGTCCAATTAGATGCGTGTGGAACGTATGCCGTTGTGATATGATCAACAAGTTGAGCTCAACTAGGGCTTGCCATTGAGGAGTTCGTTATCTGATAGATTGTTGAAAACTTTGTCATGAAGATGTTACTTTCAAAAACGTTTGACTCGATGCCCTCACAGCCGTACGGTGACTGACGGGAACATTAATTTTTAAACTTATTATACAAATGAAATATTTGAATATTAATAAATAAATAATTTAATATTAAAAATTATATGCCTTAAAAATTTTACCATGTGCCTATGTAATAAAAATATAGACCAAATTAAACAGTACAATCGATATGAAATGTCAAATGTATGGCACATTTTACAATTTAATACCCAATAAATTTTATATTTCCCAGCAGGCTAATACAATGTAATGCTCATTAATGATAGCATAATAAATGGGAGCAATCTGTGTAGAAATATAACTAATGGTTGTCATTACATTGTTTTAATAATTTATGAAGTTTTGGTACAAATAAATTAATATGATTTTGAATTACTCACCTTACTAATTGTATAACTATATTTCTAGCCAATTATTATACTTACTTGCTTTACTCATGCAGTTACTGCGGATAGCGGACGTCCGTGTAAGGACAATCAGAAGACTCTACTCTCGGACTCAGTGGGATACATCAAGAGCTTCACAGCAGAGGACAAGGATTTGGCGTCAGTGTCCTGTCCTTGGATCATCAGGGCAAATCTGGGTCAGAGGATCAACTTGACCTTGTTCAACTTTAATCGAATGCCAGGCAAGACTCGGGAACCTATCCCACCATCGACTGGTTAGAAATTCGTTAAATAAAGTTAGAGTAGTTCAATTAGTTCTATTTATTCAATTCGTACTTAATTAGCTCAATTAGTAGTCGGTAAGATACTCGACCGCGGATCAGTATGTGCGATGTTCAAATCCTGGGCTCGCTCGTCACTGAAATTGCTTTCGAGTGGGAAACTGACGTTAACCTTAGCTTTACCAGCTTTACAAGAGGCCAAGCTATTACTGGAAGGGCGACTCTATGAATGTGTGCCTTAGGCCTCTTGAAATTAAATCATGGAAGTGCAGCATTGAATTAAGCTAAATGATTTACTATAATATTTTAATATACTGATTTAGTGAAATATAAAGGACGGGATTTTGCGCAAAAGCATCTCTGCTTCCTTACCCGGTGTTCTCTAAAAAAGAGTCAAGAAGGCCAATTACTAAAATAATTTATTCAAAATGTAATAGCTTTTTTATGTACCCAGCATGAAGACAAAGAGATAGCGGAGTAGACAATGTAGGTCAGATTTTATGAACTCATATTAATATTTTAATAAATTACAAAATCATCCAAAGATTTTCCTCATACCATTTGAACATTTATTTAAAGACTTCTGAGGCAGGAAGTTTGTTGTTTCGTAGATGTAGGAAGCGCGTACTGGATGAAAGTGTTTCGGCCGATAGCTGGAGAATTCGCGGAGGACCTGCGAAGCATTAGTTGATTGTTTCTTGGATTATAATTCTCTTTTGTAGATAGGCGTTTATCCATATATTAAGCAAACTCAAAGGAAACCAGGGTAAGAGCTAGGATTCTGTAAGTGAAGCTGGGGGAAAAAGGATATTTGCTCCCAAACGATATGTTTGACTTATCTAAATAGCAATTCCAAATTTCAAAATTTAAGTAATGTGACGTACTGTCTTGAAAGCGTGATTTAGCCATTTAAAAAAGAAATTTATTTGTTTTAGCGATTTCTTAAAAAAGACTAATTTATTTTGCTTACACACTGCTCGATTTTAACTTTTTGAGCAAAATGTTTAATGCTTGTGCAACGGGTTTTAATGAAACAACTTGCAACAGACGGTTGTTGATGCTAATAAATTAAAGTCCAGAAGTTCACACAATTTACTAAAATTCAATAAAATAAAAATTACGAATAGCCTGCTGCTTATTTGGCACCGCACAATTAGTTGAAATAGTGCAGAGAAATTAATCAATCAATAAGGATTTAACGTCCGGTAACGTTAGAATTAAGAGCTATTAATAAAGTTTACAAGAAGAAATACATAATTGTCATCTTTACTTGATCAGGATTTCGATAAAAATAAATGCAAAAATTTCGTCCTACTTAGAGAAGTAAATATCGTTCTGTTTGTAATATTTTTAAACCATGAAACGAAACGTTGCCGATTTCTGAGATAACAGTTAGCTATTCGTTATACATATGTATATATATAGCTATTGCTGTAATTTTTGTTAATGATATTCCTTTGGAGTTTTTTCAAATTCATAACCAATGCGTTACTCATGACAATCAATACTTAATGGCCGACTCCTAGATATTGTTTTTAATAAGTGACTCAAAGACACTCTAACCGCAATACCAGTCATATGACGTTTTTCATGCACTACACTAAAACTTCTGCTAAGCTTTCAATTATAAATATGCTTAGTGCTTTTGCATAATGAACGAAATTTCAGAATAGTTAGAAACAGAGAGATAGATGAGTTCATCGCTGGGAGTTTCTGCTTTATTGCATAGAATAATCTTATTTATGGGATAGACTGACATGGAAACTGTCATTGCTCTCATGGAACCGAATAACTGTTTGCGCACGCAGCGGAGTCATTAATGCAAAAACCATCCAGCATTGTAAATGATTTCAAGTGCCAAGTCTGCGAAATCATACAGCACATTTTTAGTCCGAGAATATACATTTATGTATAGTACAATATTATATATTGTACATTATTATATATAGTACAATATTATATAGGCCTATAGTATACTATTATATAAAGTAGTATTAAATAATTATTCTGTCTTACCACGTAATTATAGTTTACAATATAAGTAAATAAATATAGTAACAGTAAGAAAATTATTTCATTGAAATATTTTTTAATTGTATATATATATATATATATATATATATATACTTGTATATATATATATATATATATATATATATATATATATATATATATATATATATACATTACATAATAGCTTATGAAGAAAGTACAAGTACTATACTACTTGATCTTAATGACTTGATTGTAATAAGATAAGATCACATCAAAACGAAATATACAGTAGTACCACAATCATAAGTCTGAATGATAAACCGAAAATAATTGAAATTACTATGAAAATTAATAGAATTAATAATGAGTTACAGCATTAGTAACATAATGTATTCATCAAAGAATTAATTCTAGTTTTATCAAATGAAAATCATCGTTGAATAGGTTAAACCTATAGACTACCGTCATGAACCATGCTGAAGCACTGTCTATTTCAGACTTGATATATAAGATAACATATTTACGATTGCTGCTGAATCCACAATAATTATTGTCAGGTTAGACATACGTATAAAGTTTAAATACAGTTCCAAAATACTTTTGAAGTTCTATTGAATACGCCTAGCCCTAAATTTTACAGATACACACAGTACAAAGTCCTTTCTAGACATCCCTGACATTGCCTTATGGCGAGGAACCGGACGTTAAATTCTTATTGATTGATGGTTCTTGTTTGTTTGAACCAGGGCTAGCGAGACAAAACTCTGCTGATGACCGGTTGCTATGGAGATCTGAAGTCTGCTACGACTATGCCACGATATCTGAGAGTGGCAGCACTGTCAAGACAGTTACGGTTTGCGGTGGAGAAAGAAGAGAAAAATTTATATATGAATCTCGCTCTAATAGCGTAGAGATTGTACTCGTAAACAGAGTTGTACAGCAAAAACTCGGGGCTTTCCTTATCAAATACGAGGGTTTGTTTTCAAGTTATAAAATCTATTTGGTAGCTTAAATCCCTTATGTTCTAGTAATTAATCAAAAATAATATCACTTAGTTAATTTTTGCAGTTTTAACTTTAGTAGCATTAAAATAAAATTTGGATTAATAAAATTATGAATGTGTTATCTCAATGACATTAAATCTACGGCTTTGGGTAAAAAAAATCTTTCACATTCTGTGTTTTGAATGAAAATTTCAAATGGAGGGGTGTCTTTTCTCTTTTCTATATATGCTCCCCTTTTAGCTGTTTATATATTCACTATTCTTGTAATATATGATTACTTATTTAATGTTTTTATTGTGCCAATGAAAATTGTTTAAAATATTGTATTAGTTTATCTAATACTATTTATGTAAATTATCATCAAGCTCATTATGGTTTTAGGCAAAAATCAACAAAAAAGCATATATATGGCTTAGATAATACTAAACATTCCAAGCAAGCCCGTCTAATCACTTGTCGTTCTGTTCTTCTTATTTAAAATGACTGTTCTCAAAGAAAGTTGGGGTGTATTTTTTGGCACTTTAGAAATAGTATAAGAAATAAATATTAGTGTTAAAATTAATTATTAATTAATTATCAAATATTGAACGTTAAACATTTTTCTTTTAAATTTGTCTTAACGGCTGCCTTTGACACCATTGATCATCCCATTCTCACCAGAAGACTTAAAACCTGGTTCGGTATCTCTGACTTTGCTTTCTCTCTGATCCTCTCCTATCTCTCTGGCAGCACTCAATCTGATATTATTGATAATGAACGATCTCCTGTATTACCTCATTTTCATGATGTGCTACAAGTATCTATATTTGGACCAGTACTTTTTTCGCTCTAGACTTGCCAGCTCAGTTATGTGTTAGATAACTTTTCGGTGAAGCTTCAATTCTATGCCGATGATATTCAGCTATACTTCACATTTTCTTGTTTTGATCTGAAACTGCAACGCTTCTCATCTGTTCTTTACAAAGTTTATTCAAGGTTCTGTGCCAATCCTCTTTCTGAAATTCATTTAAAATTGAATATCTTTTAATTGACACCCAAACAAAGAGAAAAAGGGTGACAGTGACACCCCTCGTCCACCTAAAGAATGATGTGCCATTTAGCCGATGTATGAAATAAATTGCCTGGTGGGGCACCCGCCCAGTGTGGCGCAACCCATCCGGCCCTGGGGCATCCTATCCGGCCCGTGTGGGCACCCCTCCCCGCAACCCTCCCCTGGTGGTTCCTCCTTAATAACTCGCTTAATCAAAATATATCAATATGGACTTATGGATAATTAAGTTAAAAAAGATTATAACTGGTTATCTTATATAACATGTAAGTATTATTATTATTATGATTGTATTGTTCATATTTTACAGCTGTATCGTGTCCGGATTTCGGACTGATCCCGGGAGGAGAAGTGAGGAGGGATGGAGACCTCGCCGTCATAACGTGCACTGACAAGAGCGAGGTGTGGTACCTGACGTGTAAGGGAACTCAGTGGAGTGGACGACCAGGCAACTGCACGTCAGGTAAGTCGTATACCACGTCAGGTATGTCGTATACTGCATCAGATATGTCGTATACTGAATCAGATATATCGTAAACTGAATCAGATATGTCGTATACTACGTCAGATATGTCGTGTACAACGTCAGGTTTATCGTATACCACATCAGATATGTCGTATACCACGTCAGGTATGTCGTATACCACATCAGATATGTCGTATACCACGTCAGGTATGTCGTATACCACATCAGATATGTCGAATACCACATCAGATATGTCGTATACCACGTCAGATATGACGTATACCACGTCTAATATGATATACCGTACCGCTGCAGTCTATGCTCTAATATGATATCCTGTACCGCTGTATTCTAAGCTCTAATATGATATACCGTACCGCTGTACTCTGTGGTCTAAAATGATGTACCGTACCTCTGCATTCTATGCTAATATATGAGAAGCGTAATCGCTTGTTTGGGGAGATATCCCCTAATGTTTTCCTTAGACATCATTATCGACGCATAGGTTAAAGTCCAAAGCTTACGGTTCACTATTTAAAAGTGTACAATTTCATCTCTTTTATATATAAGAATGACAATAAATCCGAAATATTTAAAGAAAAATGAATCAGTAATCAAAGAGATATTTTATAGTGGTTGTTAAGAATGGACCTGCCAACAGGCAGTGCACTAAAAAGGAGAGAGAGAGAGAAAGAGAGGGAGGGCTAAGGATATATATTCTATTATTACATCATTTTGCTTTTCTTAAATTTGATTAAAATTTTCTATTTTCAGCTTCTGCTTCCTCTACAAAGGCTCATCAGAACTCTAATTTGGACTTCCCATATGGTAGTGCTATACTGTATTTATAGATCTATAATTATGCATTAGTTACTACTATATTGGGCTGAAATCTAAAGTATAGCCTACACTCATTTATGTGGAACAATTCACAATCTACAATGTTCAATGTTTTAACCATAACTTGAGTTTCTTACGTATATATACATGTAGTATATATATACAGTACATACACACACACGCACACGCACACACACACACACACATATATATATATATATATATTAAAATATATATATATATCTATATAGGCCCTATGTACATGTATGTATAATATATATATATATATATATATATATATATATATATATATATATATATATATATATATAAGTGTATATATATATATACACATATATTTATATAATATATATAAGTGTAAGTATATATATATATACATGTATATATATATATATATATATATATATATATATATATATATATATATACAGGCTGCGCATTAAAAAATATCCCCCTAGCACAATTACGATAGCTTAGCCAATTATTGATATTTCGCCTTGCAATTTTAGAGTTCTCTTGTGGAGGTATTTTGTCACAAGCTGACCAAATTTGGTAAAAGTATTTTTAAAGAAACCGTAGTTATCCAAGTTTTGTGAAAAAAAATGATTTTTTTTTCCATTTAACACGCAACGTAAAACGTCAATTAGAATCAATTCCATTTTGAAAATGTGCTGGCCCTGAAAAGGGCCGCTAGATTATGACATCTCTGATTTTGTGCTACAATGTGTGCTCGAAATGAACCCCCTGGCTTTAATGTCGGCTAGAAGTATTTTCTTACAGATAAAATTGCGCTGTCGATGGACTGTTGTGGTAGGTCTTTCCAGATCTCTTGAAGAACAGTTAATTCAATTAAATTTTAATTCAATTGTGTTTCTGGGTTTGAGTTTGAAAGCACGATACTTTCCAACTTGGTTTCCCAGACAAAAAAATAAGTGGATTAAAATCTGGAGAAATAGGAGGCCAATCATGCATTTTTATGAAGTCTGGGCTATATTGAACAAGAAAGTATTGCGCAAGACGTGAAGTGTGAGCCGGCGCGCCGTCCTGTTGAAAAATGAAATCATTTTGCTTTAACTTGTTGCAGTATTCAATAGAGACCTGCGCGGGGTTGAAATTTTAACCCAACCCCGCCCCGCGGGGTGACTCATGATTCCATCCCCACCCCGTCCAGAAAAAATTGTTTCCGTCCCCACCCCGCCCCGCCCCGCAAGCTTTGATTCCAAACCCCGCCCCGCACCCGTGAAAGTCATTTCTGACCCCGTTCCACACCGCAATGAAAAATGTTAACATGTATTTCAATATATTACACTTTATTACTATACGTGTAAACACGTATAGTAAATCATATTTGCACGAGTATACATTTGCTATAAACGCAAGCCTCCATCTCGCATAGATATAGTCCCTACAATACATGAAATATATTTATTCCGCTATGGGTCATTTTCATCGCAATGTAAATTTAGCGGGCTTACTTTCAGACAAATAACGCCTAACCTCTTTCCGAACTAATGACTTATATCTTCAATAATAAGGTATAAATTTACATTAGGCCGTATTCCATGCTTACATTTTACATCATTTGTTATTCTGATTGCTAAAATTACTTAAGCGCCCTAATTATAGCCCTAACGATTTAAGCGTTATTAACTAAACAACCAATAATATTCTAATGTTGTTTTAAATACGAGAGTTCATATTTTTGACCGACGTAACTGTTTAAATTAACTGCAAAGTCAGACTGAATGCAGATTGACGCTGCAATGAGTACAACTTCATGTACAGCCCTGGCGTCTTTATCTTGTGCCTCAATACAGTCCGTTGGACATAGGCTGAATCCAAACTAATTATACAACATTAAGATAAGAGATTCAACTGAATGACAGGATTGACGGTTAGGGTAGGGATTAACTAACATCAGATTGAATTGGCATCTGATTTGAATTAAATAAATGTTGGACATTTGACCGGATTTACACTGTATTATTTTTCTTACATCTTTCATCATGAAGTAGTGCTAGCAAGTTAGAACAATGTATAACAGCCACACAGTCATTTTATGTAGTTATTGGTGCCAGTGAAGAGTGAATGAGAGGAGAAGCGGAGAGGAAGGGAGGCGGGGAGGTTGAAAGCATGCCAATTTACAGTATCGAAGTAAAAAATAAATTATTGCTTCACAAATTAACCCCCGCGGGGGCCTCGTAAACTCGGCCCCCGACCCCGCGGAGGCCCCGCAAAACCAGCCACCGACCCCGCGGACCCCACGCTCGAATTCTTTCCAAACCCCGCGGGGTCCCGCGGGAGCCCCGCGGATGGGGGCCCCGTACTGCTCTCTAGTCTTCAATCAGTTTTGGCAGTATAGTGTTAGTGTAATACATTGTAGCACAATATCAGAGGCGTCATCTTCTAACGGTCCTTTTCAGGGCCCGCACATTTTAAAAAAGTAATTGATTCTAATTGACGTTTTACGTTGCGTTTTAAATGAAAAAAAATCAATTTTTTCGCAAAACTTGGATAACTCCGGTTCCTTTAAAAATACATTTACCAAATTTGGTCAGCTTGTGACAAAATACCTCCACAAGAGAACCCTAAAATTGCAAGACGAAATATCAATAATTAGCTAAGCTATCGTAATTGTGCTAGGGAGATATTTTTTAATGCGCAGCCTGTATATATATTCATACACACTGCATATAATAATAATAATTATAATAATAATAAAGGTTTGACGTCCGTTTCCTCAGCCAGGGATGATGTCAGGGACGTCTATATAATATATACATGTATATATTTACTTATATATATATATTCATATATTATATATATATATTCATATTATATATATATATATATATATATATATATATATATATATATTTCGCATGTTGTTTCCGGGAACTTAAAGAATAGACAAACCGTTTACTGCACGTGTTGTAATAGGCGAAATAGCAAAAACTGAGGAAGGCCATCTGAAATCACTACAGAAGCCAAATTTTGTGAAGCTACCGGCTACATGAGGTATGAGTTAGTCATAGCCTTTTGTGAAGGGATTTATTTGTTTATCTACGTGTAGAGGGTGCTCTATACGAAGAATAAAAACATACTCTGGGTATGAATATGTACCCTGGATCTGTAATTTAACAGAACACTCGAGTGTTCTGCCAAGCTTAAAAATAATTTAATTCATGATTTTCTCTAACCTAGTTATCACATTTCCGTTGCAGGGATTTTGATAGAAGTGTAAATGATAGACTAGGCATAATTAATCAATTTTAAGTTGTATGATTTTGATTGTAGTGTACAATATCGCTAATGGCTGGAGCCAAAGGCGATGTCGGTAAGATATTCGACCGAGGATCAATATGTTCAGGGGTTCAAATTCTGGGCATGCCCGTCACTGACATAGCTTTCTAATGAGGAAACTGACATTAATATTAGCTTTTTAGTAGGGTAGATGATTGACTAAAAATGATTTCCTAGTCAATCTGTTCATGTATTCATGCAATCATTTCATGTAATCATTTCATGTAATCATTTCATGTAATCATTTCTGTTACTGGTATTTTGATAATAGTGTAGCTGATTGACTAGTAATGATTTATCTCAATGCTGCTGCAGGTATTTTGATAGTAGTGGCTGTAGGAGTGGCTCTGGGAGTTCTGTTGGGTGGATTGCTTCTCATATTCGCTATTTTCTACATGAAAAGGTATAGAATAATTAATTGACTACCAAATATAAATTGCATTTGAAATAAATGTCTTCATGATATAGCTTCGTATTTGTGAACAATTCAAAATGCTCGAAATGTAGTAAGGCAAAATGTAGTACGAAAAATGTTAATTTGCAAAGGATTATAATATAATATAATCAGGAAATAAAGTACAAAACACAGAATAGGTAGATGAGATATATGACGACTTCTATTGCATTCATGATTGTTAACTCCTAGCGCATCACTAAATGAATTTTTATAAATCTTTTTCACTTCACTTAAGTGGTTTCTAACGGCATGATTTGATGACTCAGATATGACCAAAGCTAATAAATGGAGATTATAAAGAAAGAATTTTCATAGACATTGATAGAGCATATAAAGTATGTTGATCAATGAAATACATACTGAAATTCATATTTTTCAAATGAACGTTTATTTCAACTCTCTACAACGGTTAAAAAAGGCTAAAGCCTAGCTAAACATAAGTTTGCTGTCTCAAAATTGCTTCAGTGGCAGGGTCAATAATTGAACCCCGTACATACTGATCCACAGTGCGACTACTTACCGACGTTTTAGCGGCTCAGACAATTGCTTGATGAAATAATAATTAAGTTATCAGCCTTAATCGGCTGAAGAAGTAATTTCTTCACTATGTTTCTTTTATTTTGCCATATTCATTTTCTTTAATTTTGCAATTGTACTTTTTGTAAAACCTTACCATGTAATTTTTCCCATGATTTAAGTGGAATACACAACTAAAGGATGTAAGAGAAGGAACCATGCAAGGGAAAAGACTCAGAGAAAGACCAAGACGTTGGATGATCTCACAACAGATTCCTATATATAGATGAAAAGCAAGGATGTGGATAGAATTGGTTGGAAAAGTTATATGTTATGGTCCTGCCATTAGGCACTGCACTAGAAGAAGAAGAAGAAGAAGAAGAAGACGAAGAAGAAGAATATGATGAAGTATCACCTTTTGACTTCCTGTATTTTTCATTTTCACATTTTCCGTTGTACAGACGACGATCACATGTGGAGCTGAGGTTAAGAGCTGCCTCACATGCAGCCCTTCACGAGCCAGACCTCTCTCTTCACTCTCCCGGAAGTACTAAGCTTACCGGAAGCTGCTACTTCGACCACGGATCAGGTCCGGGAACCAAGAGACCGACCTGGGACCTCTCGCTCAAGTGCATCCCGTCGGATCAGTGTGGATCCTCTTGCAAGGACGTTCATCGTTGTCCTATGACGTGTTCCGAAGTCCCACTACATCCGGTGGAGTTCATAACAATGCCTGGAGGCTCTCCGGACTGCCTGCCTGCCGCTGCTAAGATCTCCCTAAGAGATCTCTCATCTCTGCAGAGATCTGTACCCAATAGATTACAGTCAGGCAGGACATGTCAGCATCACACTTACGACTTCCCCACATGTTTATAACTGAGCCTAATTTAAAGCTAAAATATGCTAAGGTTAACGTCAGTTTCCTCACTCTAAAGCGATGCCAGTGAACCCTGCACATACTGATGCGCGGTCGAGTGTCTTACCGACTTCGCCACTGGCTCCAGCCAGTAGATTTGAGTATATTGGCGATTTTGTATAATATTTCACGCACATAGCTGAGTTGGTTTAAATGCCATTGCGGTTTTACTTGAGAATTAGTTAAGAGTTGTTAATTGGCGATGTTTTATCTGAGATTCTGAATGAAAGAGATGAAAGTATTTCATTGAGCCGTTTGCAGATAGATTCTGTTTAGAATTGCTGCAAGCAGCAAATTGTACAGTTTTTAATATCTGAAGGTATAATTAGTTTTAAATATTAAACCGATCCGTTAACGAGTTTGAATCAGTGATCAGATCGACTAGGTATAATACTGTTGATGAACAATTGAATTGTTCAAATTGCTTATTTTATCCCTGAAATCGGTTCGGGAGATGAAGCTAGAGGCAAAGTTCATTTAAAGTGAAAGAGAAAACTAATCGCTGATTTTCGGATGTCCATATTCTGTAATCTGACGCCACATGGTGAATAAACAAGCACTACGCCAGTTTTATGTAGTGCAATCTAGTGACCAAACAGTGACTGCAGGCTATTGAAAAACAATTGTCGACATTGAACTTATTCTATGCGCATCTCTAGTTGCTCATGCCGCATCTCTAGTCATAGTTCATGATAACGTCGAGAATTAAAGTCTAATTGAGTTAGCGAACCATTAATACAATGGAAACTTCGATTTGTCATTGTGCATGATTGCACAGTAGCTCAGTGTGCAGTGCTCAGGTAAAGTCATGAAATTTTAAATGACCGATCCTGAGATGAAGTAACGGGCCGGGGGTTCGAATCCCAGGAGAGCCGGTCATTGAGTAAAAGCTCAGACATACACCGGGCACTGTGCAAATCTTCAATGAATTAATCTCTCTAAAGTGTTAAATATTATACACTAAGTTATCGCAAGAGAATATTACACTATGATAAGTATTGCATAGTTCTCATTACTTAATTAGCAAGAGAATTAATTGTGGAGTCAGTTTCAGTTACCGTGAAGCTAATGCCAATACTTTGTAATTAAATCACGTGATATACATCACGCAACCAACCGCTACAAAAATGTGTATCTTTCATACAGAACATTTATGTTTAAAATGTCTAAGTATATTCACTGAATTGATTTCTAATGTTTATTTTATTCTTATGATTGCTATTCAATTAGTCGCTCTGTTGGCAATTGTAAACCACAAATGACAACAAGGATCTTACATTCGACCAATCTTCCACTCACCGGCTGACAGCCAGGGATATCAGCACGTGCACTCCTGTACCCGGACTTGGATTTGAATCCATAGGCTATCTAATCCACTGCTACAACCATGTACTCATCCCCAATAATACAGGTCGCGTTTGTAATAAAGAAATAATAAGCGTTAGATGAACATTAAGCTATTAAAATTGTACTTATAGTACATTATATTTTACTAATACAATAACTAATAGTAGTCAGAGCAGTGGCAAATTATATATATATATATATATATATATATATATGTGTGTGTGTGTGTGTGTGTGTGTGTGTGTGTGTGTGTGTGTGTGTGTGTGTGTGTGTATAAGGCTTACATATATGCTCATTTCTGTCTTCAGAATGAAGAAAAAAGCGGAAGACAGAGAAGAGTGGAGGCGTTATACACCATGGACCTGCCATTAGGCAGTGCACTAGAGACACTAAGAGAGAATGATATCTATATGATATATATATATGTATATATATACATATATATGTATATATATACATATATATGTATATATATATATATATATATATATATACCAATGTGGGTTTAATCTAAATACCAGAATCCCTCAGGCTTTCTCTTCAAGTCATCAGGTGAACCGCTGTACTCTGAAAGGTAATAGTCTAAGATTTTACTCTCTTATCAGCTCAACCGGGAATTGATCCCAGGACCTTAGCCTCCTCAGGAATAATTCTTCAAAACTTCATGCTGCTACCTAATGCGCTTACACACTGAGCCATTGAGACATTCTATGGTCTATATATATATATATATATATATATATATATATATATATATATATATATATATATATATACAGGGGCATATATGGGGCAAAAAAATCCCCTAGCGAAATCTTAATAACTTCGACAAACTCAAAATATTGAAACAAAATTGTTAGAGTTTCTAGAGGAGGAATTTCTATATATATCCTGCAAATTTGATGAAAATTTGTTAAGCAGAAACAAGTGCAAAAATCAATTTTAACAAGACTTATTTTAACAAAAGTCATAGTAACTTCGACAAAACTCAAAATTGCTTTACAAAATTTTCGGAGCTTCTACAGGGTGACTTTCTACATCTGACTGGAAAATTTGGTGAAAATAAATTCAGAAGCAACAAAAATACAGCGCTTTTACCGAAAGAAAGTGTTAAAATCAATTTCAAGAAGGTTTATTTAAACTAAAGTACCGGATAATGTCTTCAAAATTTAGAAATAATTTAAACAGAAGAACTAATGTTAAGCATCATTTATTGGAGCAGCTAGCAAGGTAGTGTAGGCTTATATTCTACCATTTAAGTAAATGGCCCTTTTCATGATCGTTATTTTCTTAAAAAGCAACGACTGACATTTCAAAAAACCTTGTTAAAATTGATTTTTTCACTTTTCTCGTTGAAATGCTGTAATTTCGTAACTACTAACAATGTTTTCACCAAATTTGCAGGGGATGCGCAGAGATTCCTCCCCTAGAAGCTCCGAAAATTTAGTAAAGAATTGTTGAGTTTTATTTAAGTTATTGAGATTTCGCTAGGGGATTATTTTGTTTGCTCCAGTCTGTATATATATATATATATATACATATATTGTTTCAGTATATACAATTATATATTATTTACTGTATACAATATAATAATATATAATAGTATGCAATATATTAATATATTTTCGAATAATTTTGGTCAGTGATTGAAATATAGGGTCATCAATGGTTCTACAGTATTATGTAACAGAAGAATATTAGTAAACGAATTGGTTACTCTTATTGACTATATCACCTCACAGAGCTTACAGGAAATATAGGCTTTTGAGGTTATCGTTTTTTTCTTTACTTATTTCTTTACTAATTAAGTATGTTTATGTTTTCTGCTATTGTGATAAACAAATTAAAACAGTTGAAGGTAAAACTACACAAAATTTAAAACACAAAAAGAACACAACTCCAAATTATATAGGCCTAACTACAGTAATTTCTCAAGACTATTAAGCACTAAGACTCGAATTCCCATCTGACTCAAGCAAACAAGAAAAATTAAACTTTACGAATGAAGGGGAAAAATCCAATGCAGGATGCCAAACATTCTGACAAAATTATAATTTAAAGTGGCTGAAGCTTTTGTCATAGATCATGCAAAATGAAAAATCATGTTTCAAAATGATTTAAGATTACCCTGGTATGCTGCCCTTTTACAAATTGCACCTTGTTTCGCTTGTAACACTTTAAGTCAAAGATAAACAATTTATCAAATACTCTTTGTTCCATAACAACTCTATACAGTTCAGAACGTTGTCTTTCTCATCCTTCTGCAGTTGAAAAACTAAATATTTCAAAATTTCCTTATATTTGACTGACCGTTTAAAGCACAACCCATGACATTGACTATATGTTGCATAAAACGCTCTGTTACCGACTCTGTAATATCGAGAAAGCAATAATTCTAGGAAATCTGACCGGAGGACCTGTTGTGAAATATGATCACTTTTCACCTCGCCTTCTTTACGACGTGACGAGTATGCGACACCAGCGATTATTTGCGCCTCGACGAAATCTGTCTCTAAACTGGACTGTAGGGCATCTCAAGTTCATCGAAAACCAAACGTTGTGTTACTGTGCGTAAGATATCTTCATTTCTATCAAAGAACAGCAAACGCTATTAAAACTCGGTTTCAATAACTTTTCTATGGTAATATTACATTTCTAATTTTTCAAAATTTCTGTTGCTTGAGCAAATTTATATACGTTTGAAGTCATGCCCTAAATTTTGAAATACGGTTAGGGTTTGGGTTAGGCTAGGATATGATTATTTAGCAATCTCCCAGAATCTACTCATCTTCATTATTATTGTCATCTAATTACAGTTAGAATTATAATATTATAAATATAATAATATTAGTAATTACTAATTAAAATAGTTAAGAATATTAAAAAGAATTAATATTACTAAATATGACTAATAATTAATAACTACTAATAATTTTTTAATATATAAAATGTTTATAATACTTATTATTATTATCATCTAATGAAGACCTTTACTGTTGTAAAATGAGGTCTTATTTAACGACTTGCTGAATATCTATATTTTGATAATTGTCCTGAATAACTCTGTATGTAAATATATATCTATCCCTTTCATTTTGCTAAACTTGCGAGGTTCACCTCTTTTAATGCTTAATACTATGTTTTTAACTTCGGCCCAATAAACACAATATCATCCATTAAATTTTATCTGCGAATGTTCACTAAAACAGTCATTGTCATTAAAGTTACATAATTAGTAGAAAGTCTGCGAATGACGTTAGCAGACCCTTTCGATATATACGATTATTTATTCACATGGGCATTCAAATTAAATTGTCGACTTATGCTTGACGTCTGCAAAGAAATATCTGGCAGGGTTAACGTTTTTCGAACATCCTTACGCATCTGAACCTAACATAAAGCATATTCATTTTGACAACATATTCCAAAATTATTTTCAAAAATAATGAATTTTTTAAATGCTTTCTGATGTTTGATTTATTAACCATTTCCTGTTGTTTACATCATATCAATAGTCTTTCGAGATCGCCAAACTAAGTACAACATGCAGCTCATTAATCAGTTTTTCCCGACCTTTGCAATCCGACGTCATCTACTATACGGCAACCCATTAGTAACGCTATGCAGTTTCTTATATTTGAATAGAAAAATGCTGGTTTCTCCCGTCACTGACATAGCTTTTGAGTGAGGAAATTGACGTTAACCTTAGCTTTACCTTTTGCTTTTAGAGTACTACTAAGGTATTTCTCTCATATGGCAATTATATAAATGATATAATATCTGGAAGTGGGGCAATGTGCCGGAGTAGATGGAGTAGGATTGCCTGAGCACCTCAGGGACTATATATCTCGCAAGTAATGCTCCGCCTTTGGTTTATCAACGAGATTTTATTGATCAGAGAGACTCGGCGGCCTAGTGGTAGCGAGACTGGTACTGAAATAAGAGCTATCGAGTTTGAGTATCGAATACGCAGCAGTACGGCAAATTCACCTAGCAGAATTCCTTACGATTAATACTAATAATAATTATAATATTAGTAACAATAATAATAACGATAGTCATAATATAAATAATAATAAAATTTTAATTTCCATGGCTGATGTCAGGGATGTCCCCACAGAACTCATCTCTACAAATCTGACTGGAGCCAGTGGCGATGTCGGTAAGCTATTCAACCGCCGATCAGTATGTGCAGGGTTCAAAGCCTGGGCTCGCCCGTCATTTATACCGCTTTCGAGAGACGCAACTGACTTTAACATTATCTTTACAGCTTTCAAATCGTTTCTTTCAAACCAATCTTCAAAAGGCATAAGCTGAAGCGTTGTATGATCCTAAACGATACAAACTGGATTGGAAAGCGGAGAGGTCATTAGATAAAGAATTCGAGAATAAATTACAGATGATTCTACCATGGAATCAAATTAATCGTAGTGAATTAAATAGACTACACATTTTGTGTAATGTATAGTTTATCATTATTTATTTTTAGTATTCATTTTGTGTAGTTTTTATTTGCACTTAATTTACGATTTGACTTAATACTATGATTTGTTTACTGCGTAATTGAACATCTCAACGAATTTCTAAGAAACAGTGTCCTATACATCCGGGTCACATCCCATATTATCGGTGCTACTAAACTAGCTCAGTTAAACTATGCGCACCTGAAATGGTGGCCCTCAAGTCACTCCAGTTGAAAGAAGAAGCAGAGTTATAGAGTGAACTCTTTCTGGCTGAAATCCGCTGAGATACCGGCTGTCTTTCTTATCGGTCTAACTGCCTGTCGTAATGACTGTATGTCTAAACATACAGCCTCAGTATCCACACAACAACGTCTGATTCATCGCCGTTCAGAGGCCTACCCTGCGATCAAGAAAGCTGTTCTGCTCAAAGTGATCAAGATCTTAAAGATTGCTTTTAGTTTATACTTTCCCTCTTAAGCGGTCTTCCGAGTTTCAAAAAAACTTCCAGTCATTTTGCCAATGGCCGGAATTCGCTGGCTTAAAATTCATCTAGATTAACATGTAATTCAAAGATGATGCATTTACTATAATTTAATAGGCAATTTACATCGTTTGGCTCAAGTGATTAAAAAATATTAATTGAAATTCCAGTAGCAGTCAATAATAAAAGGAGTCCTTTACTCTCTACCATGACTAGATGACGAATTAAGTTATCATATATATCTGTTATCAATCTGTTATCATGATATGTCTGCTAACAGGCTGTTATCATGATATGTCTGCTAACAGGCTGTTATCATGATATGTCTGCTAACAGGCTGTTATCATAATATGTCTGCTAACAGGCTGTTATCATGACATGTCTGCTAACAGGAAGATATGATATGTTTGATATCAATCAATTATCATGATATGTCTGCTGTCAGTGTGTTATCATGATATGTCTGCTAACAGGCTGTTATTATGATAAGTCTGCTAACAGGCTGTTATTATGATATGTCTGCTATCAGTCTGTTATCATGATATGTCTGCTAACAGGCTGTTATTATGATAAGTCTGCTAACAGGCTGTTATTATGATATGTCTGCTAACAGGCTGTTATCATGATATATCTGTTATCGCTATATGTCTGCTATCAGTCTCTTATCAAGATATGTCTGTTATCCTATAACATAGACTCTTGAATTTTGAAATATTCTGAAACATGATCCACGTTTTCAAAAACAATGAATAATGAACAACTTGTTCGATAAATTAACTTTATTTCATTTTATTTCTATTTTTAATTCTAATCTATACCCTTGCTTATTTAAATGCATTCGTATAGTCCTACCTATTTCGTTATTTGTCCAAATTTGATTCTTTAATTTTTTTATTAAAGTTCATCATGATTCGCATTTAGTTTGTGCTTACTTGTTGCATGTGCTAGATTGATTTTATTGATGTGAATGGCTGAATTAAAATAAATAAATCATAAATAAACGTTTGAAATTTAATTTTCTAAAATTTTCTTAAAGATGTCAAAAAATAATTCATGCTTCGTTTCAATTAGATTACGGTTTTCGAATGCTGAATTTAATTATAGACTTCATTTCTATTCGCCCTGCGTATTGTACATAAACTTTTAAGTAAATTGCAATCAAAGCTTACAGTGGCCATTTGAATTACCCAAATGTTATTTTTCTTTAGGATGCATTTCAGAAAGATGCCGAATAAATATAGCTACCGTAGAACCAATCAGTTAAAGACGTTAAAGTTTACGTCGATGAAACATCTCAATGGACAAGTTTTTGTACGATAAGGCGTCATAAAGCCGCGGTGGATTTTAGATAAACGACAGATTTACTGAGTAAGACCGGTGGAGATCAGGCTAGTGCGCCAGGCTTGAAGAGAGAGGGGAAAGGGGTAGAGATATTGCCTCTCAAATCCATGCAGTTTTCCAACAGACATTGTTTAATTTTGGAAACTTTAGCTGTTAGGAAGATCGAGACAAGGGATGCTGGATGATCTGATAACAAATTCATAGATAGAGATGAAAAGGAAGGCTGATGATAGATTGAAGATTTGATTGACAGATTTGGTTGAAGATTTGGTTTGGCTGACATGCCTTGGACCTGCCGTTAGGCAGTGCACTAGAAGAATATGTTGTTGGTATAAAAATTGCATACCGATTTTATATGAGTCTGGACTGCACTAGGTCATTCCAAAATAGTTTAAACGACAACTTATACTAAAAACTAGATACATTAACAATCTCACAAATTTCTAAATATTAAATTTATAAAAATTTTCTAGATACCTCAAAAGGGGTCAAGATTTCGTTTGCTTTCAGTTTAACCCCTTCCGAAAGTCCACTGGATTTCAGCGCGGACTAAGCCACACTGTCGTTTGAATGAGGGAAGAAGCAGGGGACCGGAGTGAAGCGACAGCTGCTGTAATAAAACACCGCTCTGGCTCGCAGCGAGCTCTGACCACTCTTTAATAGCGAGACTGCACGGCGCACTGAGTGCATCGTTTGAAGAGTTTATATAGTAGAGCAGCGCTCTTACTGAGTGTAATTGCTTTAGGATATTAAACGAGATTCATTACGGTATCCGATTACTTTTATATGATAAATCTGATTGCGGTGTCTGTTAGGTTTAAAGAAATTAATGCCACGTCTATGGCCTTTAATGCGATTAGTTTGATTATGGAATCTGTTAACTGTTAGAGAAAATGTTTTAGGAAGTCTTTTAAGTTTTGGTAGCACAATTGAATGCCCTTTATCTTGATGTTTAGATAATAAATTTTATTACGATATCGTTTGGGCCATAATTTTCATATAGGATTAGGACAGCCTTTAATTTTTAATTTTCACTGCTGAGTGATTCGTGAATTAATTAAAGTTTGTTATGAGCATTAAATTGAGCAAACTTTGCATCTGATATCAACAATCCTTTCGCTCTCACAACTCGTTAGAGACATTACACATTCTCTGTCACTCTCTCCAATGTTCTGCCAAACAGGCCTAATGGCAGGTCCAGTGCATATATTCCTACTAAGACTAAGCTCTCAATCTTAAAAAATAGCACTCAATAAACAATGCTTCAAACAAAGCCAAGCCTTATCTATATACTATGTAGCGTAGCCAATAATTTGAGACGAATATGGATTCTGAGATGGTTTTCTGTTACCTTTCTTAGTTTTTGTTTAATTGTCTGTTACGAACTGTGTAATTAACGCTGATCTATTCCTAGTGTATATGACACCCCCACGTTATTCAATGCACATTATAGTTAAAAACTCAGAACCTCCATTATAGTTGCACTCTATTACATCTGAAGCTCCGAAGTCAGAGACCTGAGCCCTATCTTACTCTATAAGCGAAGCTCCTATTAAAATTCATATCCTATACATTGTCTTGCATGATGAGATCTTAACTCGCTTTCTTTCCTTCTCGTAGATTCCGTAAAAATATAAAAATCAAAATTGTGTTTCATTCAGGGTCTAGCAATTTGTAATATCAGTTCTTCCTGGACCCATGTCTTGCTAGAAGAGCCTGATTGATCTGATTAGAGAACTCCATGATACCAGGGGGGACGTCCCTGATATTGTACGCCGTCAGATAATGAGACGTACGTTGTAATATAATATGAACTCTCAGGTGAAATCTCAGAGAAGAAAGGAGCAGATAAAATGCTATAATTCGCGAATCAAGCTTACGAAAAACCAAATTGTGACTATTCCGTTCTATAAACTACTGTTAAGATTTAAACTGCTATTTAGTTATTCCTTAAAAGCTAAAAAAAAGCTAAGGTTAACGTCAGTTTCCTCATTCGAAAGCGATGTCAGTGACGGGCGAGCCCAGGATTTGAACCCGCATCAACTGATCCGCGGTCGAGTATCTTACCGACTTCGCCACTGGCTCCAGCTAGTAGCGTAGCCACTTAAATACAACCATACGAATGCTTCTGTCGTCAATCACAACATCGAGCACAAAGGTTATAATTTTAACTGTTTTATTTGATAACAGAAAATTGACGCTACATGATAGAGAACAGGATTAAGACTCGATTAAAGATTTAAAAAATTATATTTAAGGTAAATTAATGCATTGACTGAATATTAAATAGTCTATAATTTTAGATGCATGTATTTGAAAAAGTTTAAGACTGTTTTATCCCGGAGCCGAGAATATTTCCAGGTATGAATAATTTCATTATTGTTGCTACATTTTTTGAGTTATGAACTTTGTTTGAGCTTTAATTATTTTCAAACTAGCAGCATTTATCACAAACAGAACAAAACATCTATGCACAAAGACAACAACAATAACTATCATAACTACACCTGTCCCTGACATCGCTTTATAGTGAGGAAATTGACGTTAACATTGGCTCTGGCTTTTGTCTTTGGCTTTACTACAACAGCAACAACTATCATAGTCATAGTGGCAGCAACCACGCACCTCAACAACAAGTGTAGCAACAGCCATTATATTTTCTACACTAATTTGGGAGAGAATTTGTCTCACTCGGTTAAGCTACGCGTCAATTGAACAAAGTAAAGCCACGTGGCGCGCGGTTAGTAATTTGTGGGCGACCACTTTGGAAGACCGAGTGTCGATAGCTTGAATGTAAATAATCCCGGAGTGTTGGAAGTTATTCTTAAGTCCGCGCCGGCTGCTATTGAAGCGCCAACAAAAGGCAACGATTACTAATAACTTTGGAGGGAAAAGGGGGGAAACAGCGAAAACTATAAAAAACAGCAACCATAAAGAAGGAAACTCTACAGGACATGCGTATGACATGTGTCTAATTATATTGAAAAACATAAATTAAATTAGCAGTAAGAGTTGACCTACAACTACAAACCATGAACAATCGTCACAAGCACAGGTTGAGGGCTATAAGCATCCACATAAGCAACAAACAAATGTCACTATAGTACTCAACTAGTCATTTACGACAACGTCGAGCTTTTTTATCATTAAATTATCAAAAAGTGTTTAGTGACAATCAAAATGCCACACATCTATTTCAAAGGGCCAACTATACCATATACCAAGGAAGTCAAAGGGAACTCGAGCTAAAGAGAGAGGGCAGGATTAAAGGTAAAATATGGGATAAAGAGAGAGAGAAAAAAAAGAAAGAAAGAGAGAGAGAGAGAGAGAAAGTGAGAGAGAAAACAAAAAGAGAAGAGACAGAATGAAAGGCAAACATAGAATAAACAAGACAGAAGATGGAAAGAGAGTTTATCAATACTGACATAGTACAACTATAGGTACATTCTACAGCATAAAAGTCGATGACAGGAAGTGAACACAATGTATACCTCGAAGCTGTAAGAAAGACACTGGACACTGCAGGGAACTGTACACACTATACGCTGTACACTGTAAGACACTATACACTGTACAATGTAGGACACTGTACACTGTACACTCTAGGACACTATACACTAGACATTCTAGGACACTGTACACTGTACACTCTAGAACACTATACACTGGACACTCTAGTACACTGTACACTGGACACTGTAAGACACTGCACACTGGACACTCTAGGACTCAGCTTGAAGAGTAAAATCTGTAAAAAAAATTGAAATAGTGTGGAATTATTGCAGTTCAAAATGACGCAAATCAGTTATTTTCTCCTTCTGAGTGAAATCTGCCCGTGACTCACAAGCAGGCAGTGGTCCTGCCTGTTGGATAGAGTGCAATGCTATACAGGGTCTAACTGATAC
This sequence comes from Enchytraeus crypticus, assembly GCA_905160935.1. NCBI lineage: Eukaryota > Metazoa > Annelida > Clitellata > Enchytraeida > Enchytraeidae > Enchytraeus > Enchytraeus crypticus. Next base: position 1,237,161 of record CAJHZI010000753.1, read on the forward strand.
TATCTTCATACATTGCAATGATTGATGTCGAGTATACAGTTGTACATCATCCATAAATCTAATTTATTTATAGCTTGATTTATAATATAGGATTTCATGTAAAGTGATTCAAATACTGCAGCTAATATACTACAAATATTTAATAAATAATCATAATATCATTTTAAATTGGTGTGTAGATCAGTAATCTACGTTCTTGGACGGCTTTGAAATGGCATAATTTCGGAATTGATCGAAAATAAAAGTATTTAATCGTTTTGATTTTTTACTTATAAGTTTTTTTGATAAAGACAATTTTTAATTTTAAGTTTTTATTTGTAAAGACATTTTGTCCAATTAGTACCATATAAATTTAATATTTTCTTGGTCTTGAATAAAAGAGCCTTTAGCTTGTATTTCTTCTTCTACTTTTATTGGAATCTGTTGCTTCACACATTAACCCTAGTGATGACGGGAATACACAGTATAGTAACATTTATTTAAAGAAAGATAAAGGGAAGGCATTACTCGCTCGCACCACTTAAGATTAGACCAAGCGAATGCTTCTCACGTCGTAACAGGCGCGACTTAGCAAATACTGAGGACGATAAAGCGAAACCGCAGAAGTTAAATTTTCCTAAGTTACATGCATTAAGATTTGGTAAAGGATTAGCTTTGGAGAATGATGTGTTAGTCAAGGCAATGCTCTTACTGATAGATAAAGCTGACCGAGAGGATTGTAGGCCCTGACACTTCGAAAGAACTTGAGAGAAAAAAGCTCATGATAAAGCTAATGTTAACGTCAGTTTCCTCACTCAAAGCGATGTCAGTGACGGGCGAGCCCAGGATTCGAACCCAGCACATACTGATACGCGGTCGAATAACACCGACATCTGGCAGAAGCCAGTGGCGATGACGAGAGAGAGAGGGTGAGAGAAAGCAATAAACTAATATTTAAGCAATATCCTTGTTTGATTTTTAGCAACCTAATTCCTTTATTTGAATACAGACTGATAGCTATGTGGTACAGTAAGCTGAGAGGATGCTGTTGAAGATTTGCTATGACCATACGAATAACTAGGCTACAACTAATACAGTGTAAAGTACTTAATTCTCGATTAGTCTCCTAATGTCACCATAACGTGAAGGCTGCACAATGCAACGTTTTAGATAGACTGTTCTAGGATAAATACTTGATTTTTTTACAATTGTGCTTCAAACCCTATGTAGCGATTGATCAGTAAGGGTGAAAAAGTTATATCAAAGGAGAGAAAGGAATTTTTTTGGTCTTATGGTTACACATAATTAATTATGGTTATACATAATGGTTACACATAGTTGACAATCTTTGCCTTTGAAGTTGAAAATCGTTGCCATTGAAGTTGACAACACCATAATAATTTTATCGTCATTGTGTGAACACTCTAGCAATTAATTAATTAAATATTAATTTCATCTAAAAATGAGTAAAGATCTTATATATCAATATTATAGGCTTGAAAAGAACCGCTAAAATAAGCATGAATTCGACAGATGTAACAGTCGAACATATGACATTTTATATTGGCATATACTATGACATTATAATGTGATATTATATTTAACTGTCGAACTCTAACTGCCATGATGCATTTATTTCTCAGAATTCAAGTTTCAGGGATTTCCCGATTCTAATGCAAACTCAGGTTAATGTGCGAATAGCACCACACTGAACAAGGCTTGGACTCCATAAGAATTTTTAACAATGTTCCAATGGAACATGATCCATACTTTACGTATAAGCAGATGTGTGTCATAATATAATGGCTTCATTTGCAATAGTCAATTTTTGAACTTCTTAAAATATCGTTTCCTCATCATTTATTAGGTTTCAATTTATTTTCACTCCATAGTTATAATGAGTTGAGCTAACAATTTGATATGTAATTGCAGCTTTACAAAAATTCAGATTTCATTAGTATTGATTCTTTCAACTGGTAGATCTAGTAACTTTCAAAACGCTATTTCAACCAATTTCCTATCGGAGTTCTATGATAGCTATCATATAAAAATACCTCTGAAATTTTTGATTTAGTTCAAGGCCATCATTTATTCTTAACCTTAGTGTTAGAGAAATAGTTAATGAACATAAGATGCATCTTCGATATGAAGCTGTAAAAATGTAGCCTTTTAACAATCTCGCAGTATAATTTTGAAATTCGCGCCTATATATGTAAGCCGTCATTAATAAAATCCTCTTAGAGTATTGGACTACGTAGTTCAACTAAAACTCTAACTAATGTACTTCGAAACACCAACATATGCAACCAGATTAGGCTAGGCATCAGATAATGAACCCCTGGAGTATAAAGATTACAGAAGCTTCAAAAGTCCCACTCCATTTTGCAATCGTCTAATTCTACGTGAACAAATTGAAGCTTTTGACAACTATACGACGTAAAACAAAGCCGTGAACTGTTATAAAACCCTTGTTGACACAGTCAAGTGAGCGCTACCACTGCTGTATGAAAAAATCTTCGCATCAATAATTTACACGCAGCGCTCGGAGCACGACTCGCAAATCAACTTCCCTAATTGATGCGGTCGTCGAGTCCGCACGCGTAAGCGGCTTTTCATCGCTCGCAGGCTGCGACATTATGTCGACATCAAAGTCACTATAAAGGTTGCCATTAATGTAATAAAACTTGTGAAAAACTAAAGTCAAAACTATAGGTGTAACTATTAATGTGTTATACTGAGCTCGCTAAATTGCTTTGATATTTGCATCTTACCTGTAGATATTTGATGCATTCATCTTCCTGATTAACTGCTGAGTTTGTGACATTAAGATGTAGGTTATTTTAGAGTCTGTTTCTAAATTTGAACGACTAAATTGAATAATTTAGATATTGTTAAATGAATGAGGTTTATGTTAATACTTGATGTTGCAATTGTGAGAATTTGAGAAAAAATATCAAGATATCGAAGTCACAATACCTGTAAAACATAAGAAGTGCTATGAATCTGCAGTGCTATATACATGTATAATAAACCAGTTCTATGAATTGATTTATTATATAAACCAATTCAAAGCCATTTGACGATTATAACTGTATTGCGAGTATATATCTAACTTTCATTTCCCTGCGTCATATTTATAATTCATAAATATTAACGCCAAATACAGCTCTAAGTAACAAAAACTAGTCCATATATAAAATAAATTTCTATAAATTAATTTACTGAGACTCGTATGATGCATTGCTAGAACGTCCGCCTTAGGATTGAGAGGTTCAGGTTAAATTCCAGGTTCAGTTAAAATTACCCATTTTTTCTAGATGTGTTCATCTTTGCACACGGGTACATCTTGTATAATTAATTACACAGAATCGTTTATGATGACGTTCCACCCAATTAGGGTAGCCGACGTTCGGTTTCATGTGGCAGTAATATAGACAGTTTATAGAAATTAACGCTAATTAACTTCACTAATGATATTCTTATTATTGAGGAATTTTGTGATGTAATACTTTTGCCAGATGTGAAAGCATTATTCGATATATTGTGTATATGACATATAGTATTTGTATTTCAAATAAAATATTTAATAATACTGCTGTATAAGTAAAGATTTGAAAGTAGTTTGAGTTTTATGGAAGTGTGATCCTGGGCGGCAGCTAAGCTAGGGCAAGTCATGCCTGGATAGAAAGTAAAGAGGGGATTCAATATGGTAGAGTGACACCAGGATTCTGATGTACAGTATAATCTGCTGATCTTTATTTCTGGTACATCATTATATGTAGTCGCTATTATTGATCTGATCTTTATTAAACAGCTCAGTCAGCGATAACTCTAGAGTCTATACACAATTATTCTTTTCTAAGCTAATTTAAAGAATTTCGGCCGTGCTCCTTTCAACCGCAACTCGTAATGTGGAGTCAACAGTCTAAGTCTAATATGTAAAAATAATAATAATAATAGTAATTATAAAATACTAAATTAATAATACTAAATTAAATAATAATAATAACAATAATAATGACATTAGTATTAATAATAATAATAATAATATAATAATAATAATAATAATAATCTAACTAACAGTCTAAGTATCAGTCTAAGTGATGTCTAAACGATGGATGAACAAGTGCTGCATATTTTACGCTAAGAAAAAGATAGAATTGGATCAGCCTGCAGCCTGGGACAATTTTCCTCTTCTCTACAACCTAACTGTTGTTAGATACCTAACCGCATACAAATTTTACTCAATTTATTATTACAAAAATAAAGAGCGTCCCACTTCGAATCGTTCAAATCACTTCGATGTCAATCTAATCGATGGCAAAATGTGGTTGAAAATGAAAACTTAAACGGTGCCAGTTCGAATACCATCATTCAATCAAGACAATTAATTATATCCAAGTTAGAAATGATGATGTAAGGAATAAGTGAAAACCTTGTGAATAAAAATGAACATGAGAGTATCGCGAAATAAAAGAATGCCTCATAGTGATTGATTTTTGTAAAATCTCTGCTCCAGCAGAAAGACTTGAACAATACAAGTGAACAACACTTATGTAAACGCCAGAAGATAAGATATCCGGTAGATATTAAGATTTATTAATGCTCAAAGTTTCCAAAATTATTCTAGTACTTCTAGTACTAGTACTAAACTATATATTCACACTAGTATTAGTACTAGTACTAAAGTAGTACTTGTACTAAACTAATACTTGTACTTCATGCATGCGTGGAGTGACAAGAAGCCAACTAATTGCTAAGAAAGAAACCAGAGTTAGATAGAAGCCTTATAAGTTGAGGCTTTGCTAACATTACATTGAAGAGAAGTTAACACATGTTAACTAGTGCTATAATATGTGCTATTTTATTTATTTATTTATTTTTTCCGCACAGTTCATTAATACAGCATCAACAGACAGTATAAGAGTGTAAAATCAGGGTAACCCGATGATCTTGTAAGGAGTTTTTACTTACTCACAAAACTCAAGTAATAAAATATTGAATATAAAACATTCTAGACAGTGTCGACATTGAAGATTGAAATAGGAGTGTCAGTATCTTTACAAATATGAAATATGTTAATGAGTAATCACATAGTCTATATAGATGTACCCTCGAAATATACATAATTATCTAGGATGCTACTCATTATAATACTTCGATTTGGGTTGGACATTGAACTTGAATTTTAGATGAATGTTTTACTGAGAGATGTAAGAGGTACACACCGAAGTTGAATGAAGAAGAAGGAAGGACGGCAGACACAAGAGAGTCTGGTTGTTAATGGCTTTATAGAATCAGATTTCAAAATCTTTCGCAAAATGAGAAAGAATGAGGCTCGAATATTAAAATCAACAGACTATTATTCTCTTGCCGAGGCTCTCTAATTAGAAGATATTGCATTTTATATAATTAACAGAGCCAGTTAACCTATATCTAAGAATAAATCTATGTAGAACAGATCAGATGTGATCCAATCGTCTCAGATCCGAGCACAAATTAAAAGCTGCAGCTGAGTGACTTTAAAATAGGAATTCAAAATTACCGTTAAGAAACTTAGTAAGAAGAGCGTAAAGGGGCTAGACTCAGGGAAAAAGGATGTACATTTTTGGCATTTTCTGTGACACCTTCTGGTAACGATCAAACTAGAGAATCCATCTGAAAAATAGTGTTAAATTGTTGCGGCGTAGTAGTCGTGAAAAGCTTAAATAGAAAGCTATAAAAAGTCAAAAACTGCTTTAAAGTATATTTAAAATTTTAATACATAATCCAACTAAAATTTCACGGCGTCGGATAATCGCTTCTCGAGAAATCTTAAAATTCGTTTTAGAAATCAAATTGCAAAATAGAGCAACTCTTAATATATATATATATTATATAGACGATAAACACAATACAATGCAACATCTTAAGGGAATTATGTATCTCTTCTCTCATACTACACGGCTCAGTCCATCCGATATTCAGCCGATATTCAGTACATAGCTTATTGCTCTGACTTAAGAGGGATTTATTGTTGATACACACGCAACTTGTTCCTGTGCTTGATTGATGATCTCTCTTCGCGGAACTTTTGATCTGTACGTATATTCGCATCGGTTCGCCCCGGGTTGTTTTATCAAAGTCTCTACTTCTATGATAAACCGACAAACTAATTGAACCATCGATCAAGTTAGCTTGTTAGCAGCTCAACATCTAGGTATAGGGTTTGTCGGGGTTGAGCTAATGCCTCATTGCTTTCTCAGTCTGCACTAAACGGTTGTGACAGTTTAAATCTGCCGAAGAGGAAGTGCACCAATTGTCGGCGAGAGTTTCCATCTTCATTTGGCTGAGTGTATTAAGCGAGCTTTTAGTTAATACAGTCCGTACTGAAAAGGTTTTTACCACATGATTATAGATCAAATGCAGAGGAGTTTTTCGTGGTAACAAAGATATAAATACTGCTTTACAGCACTGAAATCAAAATCAAACTATGTTTGGTGATTATGTAGGTGTTTAAATAATATTTTAGGAAGTTATCTTAAAATCAAAATGTTTTAAGAAATTATCTTAAAATCAAATGGTATTCCTTTCATAAAGAGTAAATGTTTTACGTAATCTAAAGTTACAATAATAATAATAAAATATGAGACGAAAAGCTATAAGCTTAAGTGTATAGTTTCAGACCGGCTTATCTATTTCTCTCTTTCTCTCTGCTTAACTTGGATATTTCGTTATTAAGATTTCAAAGAAACTAATCCATGCATTAGTATCCAGGTAAATTTATAAGTAGAAAGTCGTATGAATATTTAATATTCAATTTAATCTGAGTTATTTTTTTACTGTTATGCGCTAATGATAACAATAAAAATTTAACGTGCTTTACCTCCTTCGAGGACTATGTCAGAGACCTTCCAAAGACACCTATATGCTAGCTTCTGCTATTACATACAGTATATAGTGGTTCTTGTCTAACAATAGACAAACTGATTCAAATGGTTCCAACAACGTTTTAGAGCGAAATTTGTGAGCCTAAACAGTGTTGATCCGCTTATCGAATGGCATTAAGGACAAAAGGGTTAATTGCACATTTGTATGCCAAGAATACATATTCACAATCTCAGGAGATAAAGTTTAATATATTTTCACACTAGGACGGTATTAGAAGATTGAAGTTATGACAGTCAATGTCTGGTGAAATGCATACAGAATAGTTTTTATATACTGTATATCTGAAAATCAGTCAGAGATTAATTGAATATTTTGATGTTGAAGGAATCAAATTGTGAATTCAACATTTTCTAAAGCATTAGCCTTCAGGAGCGATTTTTATTGAACAGGCAGTAAAGTAAATAAATGATGGCATCTTTGAAGTACTCATAAATCGAAAATTCCTCTGGAGGGGAAAGGTTAATGGGCTGAATATTGGATATACATAAAAGCACTTAATCAAGGCTTTTGAAGACAATAAAAGCAATAAAATGGCTTCTATATTCAAAAGAAGCAGAAAAAATACTCTGGAAGGATTGAAGAATCTAGGATATTTGAAGATGCACCTGTGTCAGTATTCTCAAGACAAATATGATTGCGGTCGAGTATCTTACCGACATCGCCACAGGCTCCAGCCAATGGAGACTTTAATGCAGTGTATGATATTATGCGCTCTTAATTGCTTAAGCACTGTAAAAATTTATTATAACACTCTACTTTTATATTGTAATTCGTAAAGATTATGCAAGCATTGAGATATTTAGTATCATTTAAGGAGAAAGGACTCGTAGAAGCTGCTGAAATTGCGAAATTTTCTTTAGGCTTGTCTCTTACTTATTGAGAGTGAATTGGGAAATCGAACATGCTTTAAGCCGGCTTTATCTTTCACTGTCCACAGATATATTTAGCATATCTGTGTTTAAATTGTTATGATCATTTGCCGCGTTTAACACTCTACACCTATTAACGGTAATGTACTGCAAGGTGTATAAAATTTACACTCCAGGTTCAGTTTAAGTGCACTCACACTTAATTCTATTAAGAGTATAGTACAGTAATGCGGTCTCAACAGTAATGCAGATTTCTACTCGTACCATCACTTAAATAGACTGAGATCATCAAAACAATATTAAGCATAAGTTTGAGTGGAACGTTATCATCAGAAATGCATTTATAAACGCAGACAGGTATTCGCAAAAGCACTGCATGGAATTATAGAGCCGTTAGTTAATCTCAGCTTACAGGCCTTGCTAATACTTTAATGCACCCGTCGTATGTTTCTGTAAAAATATTATGGATGATTTCCGAGATAGCTTCTCGTTGTTTTCGTCAGATGCAGCATAATCTTCCCTCAGGTCTCACTCAATAAACTTTTGTTCTATACTGTAGTAGTGAGACATAAGACGGGACATTTCTAAATGCTGAATCATTTTCACTACATTTCTTTATTTTATGCCTATTTTAAGGGTTCAGAATTATTAGTACGGTCCCAATCTTTTTAGCTTTGTTCTCTTATCGGCTTATTGTCTGTACTGTGATTAAATAATAATAATAATAATAATAATAATAATAATAGTAAAATCGGGCGGCGATTCAGCACGTATTGCTTGAATCGTTTTTATCAAACCCCAGGTTCTTTACACCGGGGTAATATAATAATAATAATGATAATAATAATAATAATAAAAGTTCAACGTCTGATTCCTCACACAAGTATGATGGCAGGGACGTCCCCCCATCACCTGTCACTACATGTAACTACAGGTATTTCTATCTTCGGATATCTCTGAAGAGCTAATTTTATAATCTCTTTAAGATAATAACAGCTTTGAAGCGTTAGCATAATCGTGCTCATCGAATCATAGAATTCTTAATCCCAATTAATAGAAATATTGCAATGTATGCCGTAAGAGATTTTATGGTGATTCTATGCAGTAAGTGGTTCCGGTATCAGTGCCTGAGATATAAAAAAGCTGGTAAAGCTAATGCTAACGTCAGTTTCCTCACTCGAAAGCGATGTCAGTGACGGACGAGCCCAGGATTTGAACCCCCGCATATACTGATCCGCGTTCGAATATCTTACCGACATATCCAATGGCTCCAGTCATGAAATCATTTTATTGTCTATTTGCGTTCCATCAATTGATGCAGCTAAAATGTTATATATACATACTTTTATTTGGCTACTGGGCCAAAACATATAGTCAGTGTGCAATTCACATGCATAATCAAAGAAATAAAAAACCAATGAAACGATAAATTAGCTGTGCGCGTCTCTACCTCAGTATGCAGGTATATTCGCCCTTGCAATTGTTCGAAATTCACGTTATTTATGTTTCTATATTTACTCTTAAACATAAGATCACTATAACATATTTGAAAATCTGCATATATCGGGAAATATTGCACATTCAATCTGTATATATTTCATGGTAGCCCCTTAAGTACTACGCATGTGCAGACTCTTATTGGAATGAACTCTTATATGTATGACCAAATTCTCGTACAATGCACGTAAACCTCAGTAACATGTTCGTAAAGATATTTTAGGTTCCCTTGAAGCTTTCACCATGTACTTGATTAGTGAACTCCTAATTTGACACTTTCGTGTTCGCTGCCTGGTCACAAGATGATATCACGTTGCGCACTGGTCGTCACATCGTCAGCTGTACGCCGTCTATTTTAACGGCGACGTCGTTAACGCGCTCTGAACAAACAAACTCGCGACCTAATTTACGCGCGTCGTTACCTCTAGGCTTGACTTCGCTTAGGAGCAAAACGACCTACTTATGGTCAGGGGTAATCCTGTCCAGAGTCTTGGACTTCCGGTCTAAAGTTTCGTGAAGCGAATATTAAGCTCCCCGTGACGCTTCGCACCATTCTCCTCAATATTCATTCATCTGCTTGTATCGTCATGTTTTATTCATAGAACTTAAAGCGATGAATCTTGATGTTTCAACGGAAAATGTGATGGTAGCTGAGTAGCTAAACTACTAAAAAATCGAGTTAAGAAATTTAATATCAATTTAATGAATTTTCATAAGAGTTTACACGAAGAGGAAAATTGAAGACAGAGAATAGGAGTCGCTATATACCATGGACCTGTCATTAGGTAGTGCACTAAGAGAGAGAGAGAGAAAGAGAGAGAGAGATAGCTTTATAATAAATACAGAGCTGCAAAAAGAGCTTTTTGATAATTATAAAGCTGAAAGAACTCAAAGTTATATATTTAGCTGGTCTTGTTTCGATGATCTAAAAATTGATGTTGTGCTCAAGGGAGCCGTGTCGACTTTGCTGCTCCATAGATTTCAACGTTTCCGAGCGGTTTCTCTGTGTTATCCTCAGCTAAAACTAAACTAATTCTTGTGAAATGCATTTCTTATTCATTTGGTCTCTTCTCTAGAAATTTGAAAAGCAAACGTAAACATAGTTTCAATGTAACACGGGGGTAAAAGCTTTAATTGCTTAAATAGAAACCAAGTACCAAGTTAATATATGTATATATATATATATATATATATATATATATATATATATGACTATTAATAAACACGTTTAAACCGTAAGGCAGTTTAGTCAATTTTCCCTGTAACCAGTACTGTGAATGTACGAGATTTTACTCAGCTCTGCAGAGAATCGAAACCATGTTAGATCAATTAACCTCAGTATATGTCATTTAAAATTTCGTGATGTAACCTGGCGCCTATAACCTCTACGCTATTGAGACATTCCCAAATATATATATATATATATATATATATATATATATATATATATATATATATATATCAAATGCTGGCTAAATTAGCAGATGTTTTGCATAGTAATTATATATTAAAATTAATTTCATCTCATATTGGCAGATGACTTATGTTTAGTGAAAATTAACTATGTAGTAAATTCCTTTCACCTCATATTGTAGAAATTTAGATCGAAGTGTAGGGACAAACCGACGAGCCTACATCACAGCTCCCGGTCTGAGCAGTGGTTTGCCAATGGCATGGTTTAAATAATAGACATCCGCACAATTCTGCCTAGAGTCCTCCAAGTGAGGATAAAAATCAATGACGAGGGCTCTTTTGAAGTTTCGAGCAGAAGGAAAATGATGAGGCCTCGCGTAGCTCTGTAATTCTCTCAGCTCAGTCGTCCCTATGTTCGGCTTAATGGATAATTTGTAAGACCTGAAGACAGGTCGATGCATAGCGACTATAATAGTAAAAGCTAAGGTTAACGTCAGTTTCCTCACTCGAATGCGATGTCAGTGACAGGGGAGCCCAGTATTTGAACCCCGCACATACTGATCCGCGATCGAGTGTCTTACCGATTTCGCCACTGGCTCCAGCCAGTATGTCAATTTGTCGTAACAAGTCATTAACTATAATTGTCATAAAAGCGGATTTGCACTACTGCTGAACTTTACGTCGGCATAGAATAATACAACATGATCTTTTTTGAACATAATTATAATTATAATTTTAACAACGCTGATAGTGTTACTGTCATCCATGACAATATCGAGCACTATTGAGACAAAATCATGCAAGTGAGCAAAAAGGAGGTCTAAAACGGTGCAAATTTCCAAATCCATAAATCAGTCAAAGGATATAGTAATAAGGACATAGTGGTAAGTTGAATTAGCTTTAGATTAATCTTCTGGCTGGAGCCAATGGCGAAGTCAGTAAGATACTCGACCGCGGATCAGTAGGTGCAGGCTTCAAATCCTGGGCTCGCCCGTCACTGACATCGCTTGCGCGTGAGAAAACTGACGTTAACCTTAGCTTTACCAGTTTTCTGAATCTATCATATGTAATATGAATACTCCTAAATTGACTTTATAATGTTGTCTGCTACTGTTTAATGAAGCTACATGACTGTTACATGACAATGAAGCTGCTAAAGAAGGTTAAGTTTGCTTTAAGTGGTCAATCAATTTCTATATGTTATCTTTTGATTTTTCTTAAGATTTTTTTATTTTAGCATCCGAAGAAAGCTTTTACCCGTGTTGTGCTCGGATGGGGATGGACCACTGCAGAATAGGGCAACCGCAAACAATCTGTCGCGTGTACGTAAGAGGCGACTAAAGGCAGGAGCTGAGGATGGCAAGAGGGGACACACCTCACCATGAAATATTTTCCCCCAGGATTCAATGGCAATTAATCCATCTAACTGAGGAAGTCAACGGGAAACCACCAATGCGTAATCCTCTAGAATTAATTCAGAAGCCATACTTTTGCCAAGCAGTAAGCTACATAAAGTATGAATAAGGCATAGTCTTTGTGAAGGAATTAACTTGTTGATCTAAGGAGTGCTCTTATGGAGCGAGAAACAGTCTTTGAGTACGACTATGTACCTTGAACCTGCCACTTGGAAGTGCACTGAAGAAGAAGAAAGCTTCATCTTGGGCCTTCATCTTGGGCGTATGTAATAGCTCTATAGTGCATTGATAATAATGCGTAATCCTCCAGAATTAAATACATATAATAAATTAATTAATTTTTCCATTAAATATTTTTATTTTATGTTACATTTTCGCTTGCATCTGTTGAACTGTCTAGGCCTATGTTATCGTTGTATTGTTACAATTTGCGGTGTGCCAGATTGATGTTGGAAATAAAGGAAAAGATTACTATTATTTATGTAAGTGTGTCGAGGTGGTGTCAAATTATTCAATTAATTCGTTTTAAATGGGGTTTTCTATCAGAACCTGCTCATAGACTTTTGCCTAGTTAAATTATGTTAAGAGATTTCATTTATTAATAATTCCTTTTATTTTTCAACAGTAACAGTTTATTTTATTTATTTATATCTTATTAATTTTGAAGTCATTCAGTTCTCATAGGTCTTACAGCTTAGACTATAGCAATTATGCCACCTCAGCAAAATCAGATGTTTATATATGTAGCCCTACATGTAGCTGTGTCAATTTGGACAAGTGAAAATTTATGACTTCGTGTCTGATCAGTTGCGAAAGCTATCACTAAATGTATAATATGCAAAATATGTAAAATAGTTCTTGAAAGAAAATTCAAATAGATATGAGAGATATTTAAAATAGATCAGAGCATAGAATTTACTAGAAAAGATCTTGCAAAGAGATGCGTTTAAGATTTGCTATCAGTAAAGATTCGTTAATGATACATTTAAGCTATGAGTAATTGTCTAAATAGTTACATGTATGCTGATGATAATCAGAATTACTTACATTTTAGCTCATATGAAATTGACACTGTTGTTGCTAAAGGACATGGTTTAAAAAGCTAAAAGCTACGGTTAATGTCACTTTCCTCACTCGAAAGCGATATCAGTGACGGGTGAGTCCAGGATTTGAATCCTGCACATACTCATCCGAGATCGAGTACTTTACTGACGGAGCCACTGGCTACAGCCTGTGGCTGGAGCCAATGGCGCTATCGGTAAATTTGATTTATTGATTTTATGTCTTGGATGTTTAATAACAAAACGTTATTTTAATGCATATAAAATAGGAATTATTATCTCTGGCCTTAAGCACCAACTCAATACTGTTAATATAACCTCAACTGAATACGGTGAAGATAATGTACCTGTTGTGAACTGTGTTCATAGTAAATGTAATGAAGCTGATGTAACTATTGTAAACCTGTTGTAAATTATTCATAGTAAATGTAATCAAGTTCAAATGTTCAAAAGTTCAGAAGTTCTATGTACAGAGTAAATCTAATCAAGGGTATTTTGAAATTCATGTTTAGTGCCAATATATTGGCATAAATTTCATGAATTTTTCCTGAAATTCAAAATTAGCCTTGGTAACCTATAATACCTAAATGTATTCTATAGATGGCAAGTAGTATTAAACTCATGTTAGGTATTTATTATCAATGTCTAACGAGAAGAAGCAAACTGCTCTAGCACGTACAGTATGTGAGGCTCAGAAACTTTGATTGCACTCAGTGAACTGGTCGCTCGACTATAAATGCTTTATTTCCTCATTCAGTTTAGTGCCTCGAATCTTCTCAATGCTTTTGAAGTTACATAACTAATGATAGTATCGCTCATGAAGTATAAATAAAGCCTCTGTGTATAAGTGTATTAACATAATATATATATATATTGTACTAATGAGAGTCGAGTGTATGCTCTTCCGGGGAATCCTAACTAAATGGGAGCTCAGGTAAGTATGGGATCTGAACCACCAAAGCGGGCAGGCCCTGCTATATCAACTATGTTCAGTAGTTAATATGATGACACCGTTGTTGATCTAACTATATTTTTTTGCAGATAACACAGGTTTCTAGTACAGGTTGTAGATAGCATGCAATGTGTATAATGCAGACAAACTATAACGACTAAGTCTAGCATAGAGCGATTATAGCTGGAGAGGAAATGATCAGAAAATGCAGGATTCAAACCTCGAGCCGCGTGTTCAACAAATTCACATTCAACAGACCCCCGTAACACTAAAGGAGGTCCTTTAGGTATAGTGGACACTCACAGATACTCAGTGAAACATAGAGACACACAGGGAAGCATACAAAGACACACAATGATTAAGACACATAGGGACGAGTACATCGACAAATGCTATAGTATTAACACTATATTCAATTCATTTGCACAAGAAACACCGAAGCGAGCACACTGAATGCCACAACAATAAATGTAAGTACTGCTATATGGTAAATGTTATACTGTTATTATAGTAAATGTTTATAATAATATCATATCATAAAACGACCATATCACAATATATATATATATATATATATATATATATATATATATATATATATATATATATATATAGCAATATATATATATATATACAGGGTGAGTAAAAAATGATTACACCTGCAAAAAAGTTTGAATATCTCAGGCTATTGCTAATATTTTCAACTTAAACTTTTACCAATTAATAAAGGACTAATTTTTGAGGGGTGGCCATTTTTCATCCAGTTAGAATCGTAGATTGGTCAGTTATACTCAAAATTTGCTTTCGCGCTCTTTGAAGGGAACTGCATTGATCAGCAAGTTAATTCCTTCAATATGAAATACAACGCATGTTATCCATACATTAATGTAGCCATTGCTTGAGAAAATATGGTCTCTGAAACGGTTTCCTTTTGCCTATCTCAGTTCTTGCTTAGTGCTTCTTTTGTGTGCAGCTTACGGTTGGTTTACTTCTAGTGGCCTCTAGTGGCCCTGCTCCAATACATTAGAATAGGCCTATTCAGCATATATACAGACTGGGGTAAAATACACATTAGCAAAATCTAAAAATCTTAGTCAAAACTCAAATATTGTCACAAATCTTTTAGGTCTACTAAATGAGGAATTTGACATCTAATCTTCAAATATAACGGCTACATATTCTCAAATTAAAGGTTAGAGAGTTTCTACGACAAAGATAAGAGTTTCTTTTGTGAGGGCTTATTGAACAGAGAGCGTTCTCTTTTTGAGTTAATTGCTGATTCTGATAAGGGCCATTTATTTCTGTGGTCTATAATATTTGAATAGATGCTCTAAAGTGACTACAGTATGTTGGAAACAAGTTCAAACAATACTTCAAACCTCTCACGTAACTCTAGCAAACGTAGTGTATGAACAACCCGTCATTTGACTGCAGCTGTAGTTTGATGCTTAAACTGAATTTATAATTGAGAAATTTCGTAATGACATTCAGGGTTGATGTGTAAAAGAGGGTATAACTCAACTTGTACTTAAAATTAAATTTGGCAGCAAGGCGTATAATTGGGCCAGGAATCATCTCGGATTTCTTTGACATACTGACGGTTTACTGATATATATCTAGTATAAAATTACGAAAACTTTTCTTTAGGGGTGCCATTTTTGACACAGTCTGTAGGCCTATATAGCTAAAAATAAATAAAAGAATAAATAAATTTATTTTTCCTCACTCACTCATTCACTCACACTCACACTCAGTCACTCGGTCACTCACCCACTCACTCACTCAATCACTCACTCATTCACTCATTCATTCACTCACTCATTCGCTCACTCACTCACTCACGCATTGAAAGAGCAGTCTTGTTGCATGCCATATCGACGTAAGATCATATTTTCTAGATATGAATAACCCGTGAAGTCGACTCGGCGGGCGAAATCGCGCCTATAAAACTGAATTGGTTGGAACTGGTCGGATAGATGACCCTTCGGAGTTTGCTTTGGAAATTGACGATCAATTGGAATTAATTTACAGCTGGACGGCCGGTGTTCTGATATTTCTAGCTGGCGGGAGAATTAAAGTCTCGCTCGATGGAGCCGTCCGTCTTTCTGTCACTCCGAGATCAGCGGCAGCGGCAGCGGCGACGGCGGCGGTAACAGCGGCGGTGTTTGCGGCGATGACAGCGGCGGTAACAGCGGCGTTAACAGCGGCGGTGGAAGTGGCGGTGAAAGCGGGGGTGACAGCAAGAGCTTATGGAATAAATTCTGTGTGAAGACTTTTATTCTTCCTTACTTATCAAATTCTCTACTTATAGTGCATATATTGAAATAACTATGCCAAATTAAAAGATTACATATATGTATATATATATATATATATGTATATATATATATATATATATATATATATATATGTATATATATATATATATATATATATCCCGGGAGTTTCGGGGAAATTTTACATTTATTTATACTGCTAACTTAAAGAGTTTGTAAGAAACGACAAATGCAGATATTGCTGTGGATGGAGTTGCAGTAGACAAGCAAGTTGATAATAGTTGGATTTTTGTGGTTTGAATCAATTGGCCAATATTACAGCCCTACGGAGATCTGAATTCTACACCGATTATAATCCTATGCCACTCCTTATTTGGTTACTTAACGCTGCATTTATAGTGTTGATTCAGGTAAAACTTATATTAGTGCGCAGCAGACATGCTGATAGTTCCAGGGATCACAATAGGCCTATAGCAGAAACTGCGAGAGATAATGAAATTCCGCTCGTGGAGCAGACATTATTCTTAAAGAAGGGCAGCTCTTTCGGAGCGGAAAGACAACAGCCTCATAATGGGAATAGTTTCTAGGTTGGCTGATTGCTCTACCTGTGCTACATGTAGAGGCGAAAATATGCGAGAATTTGTATCCCAGAGTAACTATCGTCAAGAGCACCTGGTAGAGAAATTGAAAGATCTAAATATTAATGTATAATGTACCGCATCATACCGTCCATCTGAATTCAATAATGATTAGAAATGGGGCTTAGTTTTTAAGCTGTTACCATTCGTCTAACAATATTAACAGATTAAATATTGACAAATATTTAATGACAAATTTATACCGTGACATTTTTGTTAATACTGAACCGGTGGCTTGTCGGTAAGTCGCTATGCTGGAGCCAGTAGTGATGTCTGTAAGTTTTTCGACCGCAGATCAGTATGTGCGGGGTTCGAATCCTGGGCTCGTCCGTCACTGACATCGCTTTCGAGTGAGGAAACTGACGTTAACATTAGCTTTACCAGCGTTTTTACTTATATGTAGAGGATCAATAGGTACAGGGCTCAATTCCACTACTCTCTCGGTCACTGACATGCTATCGAGCAGGACTTTAAACTTGGTTTTAGCTTTTTACTATAATATTTAAAATAGCTTCGGAGCGTAAACATCAGCCGCAGAGAAGCTGCGTCAGCTGACTTTAACTCTAATCGTTAACGACGCACTAAAACAGCTTCAAGTAATGTACGTTACGCTGAATGAGATTCTTATAAACGAGTTCATCGAGAAAATAGTATTTACTACAGAGCTGCGAGAAAGAGAAAGTCTGTTGATATTTTCAGTGGCTTTTCAAAGCGTGTCGTTGCTTTGCTAGGCCTATTTGTTATTCGATGATATTTAAATCTGTACTGAAATGCTACGCGATGAATGAGTTTTATTTAACGTAACGGAAACACTAAGGCCTACTTCCGGTTTCTCTATTCTTTGTCTATTATATCAACCTTCATCATTGCATCAATAGATCGATTCAGTCTATTAACTGTCGAGGCCAAGCTGTGCTGATGTCTCATCTATGCAAAAGTTCTGTGTTTAGACAGATCTTTAACAAACACCCGCTGCTGCTTTTATCAAATCCCTTTAGACTCCAAACTAAACTTGTAGATTTGTTTGGAGTTTAAGCAGAGTTTAAAAGAGATGCTATGAGATTTGTATGAAAGTGAAGATGATACCAAAGATATTTCTAAGAATAGTTGAAGAATTATAATGAATATTTAAAATAGTTCGCAGAGGTTTAATGTAATTAAAGCCTTGTTCTATCATTCGTAGGCGATTGTTTATATCCAGAAGTAGAAGATAGCTTCCAATAGTCCTCGTAAAATGTTACTCTTTTAATAGGTCTTATTATAAAATATAATATTCTTTTAATTAAAGTGATGGTAGAAGGTAAATGTTATATATCATTAATAGATAAGATTATGGGACTCTATTGTGACTATAACATTACAGCATGATATGTCATGAGGATATATAAGTCCTGAATTTAAATCTATTTTCATATAGCTAACGCGTTTTTTGTCTCGATGATCTATCCGTAGACGGCTGTATGAATCCTAAAATTCCTGATTCATTTAATATTTAATTCTAAAATATTAAGGACGAATAACTCGCCGATGGGGTAAAATATAATGGAAAATATTTTCGATTACCAATTTACTAAGGAGAATTTTACAAATATAGACGTATATCAATTGTTAGCAAACTTATAAAATAAGCAGTAGTGAGTTAATCGATAAAATGCCTTGATCAAATAGAATACTTATTAGAATACTTATACTCTATTTCAACAATTATTAAACTACCGTTTACACATTACGACGTGTTAGTACACGTAGTAATTTGCAATAAAAATTAGAAAAGTTTACCTACATTGGGTTTAGTAGTGCCAGTAAAGCTTTGACTTGTACATTATGTTTGTCTTTCTGGCTTATGGACGAAATGCAACTGTTAGAAATAGTTTTTCGCACAACAGTGACGCGATTTACTTAGAAACATCCTAGCAATCAGTAAATGAAAGAAGGCTTGAGTTAATCCCTCTGGAATATTCCTCTGAAACTATGTATAGCCGTAGTATACGACATTACTACAAAAACAACGCCACTCTAGGCTGCAGAGTTCGACGGCATGCTAATGCTACGAGCTAAACATTTGATAGATTTATTTAAATGTTCTTAACGTCAACCTGAGAAGCTCGTAAAGCCTCCTTAAATGAACTCAATGCTTGAGATCTCAAACTAATGAAAATTGTCATTTTTTAAATTAGTTTTTAAACAACCGTGTAATTGAGTTAAGAGTGTTCAAATTGCTAAAATATTATAGTTGATTTAGAGCCAATTTAAAGTTGAGTTTGAGGTTAAGTAAATAAGAAAATAGGCCCAATATAATCATATGACATGAATTAAACCCGAAAATTGAGTAGTTGATAAATTATATATATATATATATATATATATATATATATATATATACAGTATATGCACATATATATATATATATATATATATATATATATATATACAGTATATATATATATATACAGTATATGCATATATATATATATATATATATATATATATATATATATATATATAATATGTATATATATATATATATGTGTGTGTGTGTATGTCTGTATGTGTCTGTGTGTGTGTATTTTTTAATTAATTTCAAATAAGTTACATTTATTCATATTTTGGCATTCATTTTAAATAACATAATATTTAAGCTGTAATTAGTGGCGCAACCTAAAGAAACTAGAGGGATTTGGCCTTAAATTTCATGCTTCTATTTACATACAATGGACGGAGATCTATTATTGAAAGCTTTAATGAAACTCAATTAACTGCCAATAATGATCTTACAAAGAGAACACTAAATTTTAATGTAACCATCCGTATCTTGACATGCATCACAAAAGCAATTAATGGACGTAATTAGATATATTTTGACAAATTATTTAAAGTAATACAACGTTATAATTCGTAACTAGACTTTAAGGTACTAATGAAAAAGCTGCGAGGTTAATTTTTATTTGCACTTCTTCATAATTTTATTTTTAACTGTTCATTCTCTCTTGAAAGCACAGAAATATTTTCTAAAGAAGGACCGGATGGCACGGCGAATAGGCTTACTTGCCAAAACGATGGAGAAAACACAATAGTACAGTCTAAAGACCTAAAGTATTTCATAATATTTAGGCCTACAGTAGCTGTCGCAGAAGCAAGAAATATAGTTATTTTAAAATAATAAGAATTAACTCTGTTCCCTGTAACTTAATAAAAACTCTTTCATAATAATTGTTATCGAATACTTAGGGAGATATTCTTTCAGACATTGTTTCATATTTGATCTCATTAGCGACAGCTCTGGCTCTTAAGAGATTCTTATCCCATCAGAGATATGCTTACTCTCTCCACTCGCTCTCATTCCTCACTCGAGAGCGTTATGAAGTGATAACGATATTCCTGCCTGCTGTCATTTCCACTTCACGTAGTATGCGCCACGTCGCAGAATATAAGCAATTGCTTTAATTCTGTTTCAGATAAGACGTTCCAGCGAAGAAGTGGAGAAGCAGAAAGGGATTAGTATCCGTTCATCTGCTGCGCTCATATCTGGAGTGCAAACAACGCAATCCATTAACTGGTTAGCGCGGACAGCTAAAGAACACTCGACATCTGACGTGAGCTTATTTTGAGTGAAGAACTGCATTAAGGTATCTCCTACCCACGTGCTTCTTAAGCTGTGAGAGTCGGGCGAGCTCTTACTGCTGGTGGAAAAATTACAGAAAAAACTTTGCGATATTTGCTGGAAGGAGTGCAAGGAATGATAACTATAGGCTTTGCCGAACAATTACAATATAACTGCTAAGCAGTCAGAGTAGAGATAAAACTAGCTTTTGAAAATCGAGTCACGGTAGTAAAGAGGTAATAGTAACCAGACTGCACCAGATTTATAACTAGTTAGAAACTAATCTATGACCTAAGAACTAAATACAGAGCTAAGTATCTATTACGTCATCGCTGATGAACTAAAATCAGCCACAAAATATCTTAAGATTACGAGTAGAAATGAAAAAAA
Organism: Enchytraeus crypticus; assembly: GCA_905160935.1. Classification (NCBI taxonomy): domain Eukaryota; kingdom Metazoa; phylum Annelida; class Clitellata; order Enchytraeida; family Enchytraeidae; genus Enchytraeus; species Enchytraeus crypticus. Next base: position 1,258,182 of record CAJHZI010000753.1, read on the forward strand.
ATTGAAAGAAATGCCTGAAAAGTTTCGTTTGAACAATCAAACCTACAAGACAACGCAAGGACATTGTGAAGAGGAGTGATAGAAAAATAAGACCAATACATATCAATTGAAAAGATGTCCAAGGAACTGGCGTGCGGAAGAGATTATGAACTCGAGTCTGTTTAATAACCGATACTCTCTCTCTCTTAACGCACTGTCATCCCCGACATGCCTGATGCTGAATTAATCCGAAGGTTCGTTCATTAAGAATTAAGACGAGGAAGAAAATCGACGCTTAAGGGCTACTGACACGCGTCCAGATATGAGCGTGTAACGTCACCGAGAGAGAAAGGTTTCATATCACAGGCCCTCCCTTCTCAAGTAGATCTCCGAATGGAAAATTATCTCTCGCATATCATTCAGCTGCTGATGCTGATCTTTCCTGTCGAAGGCTTTGCGTCAGGTATGATATGCTTAAATCAAAGCGGAAGTAGAACTCAATGACTTTTGAGTTTTGAGATGAAAAATGTAATACGTATATGTTTAATGTTTTAATTAAAAAATACAAATTTAAGAAACATAACAATACTTTTAATGTTTGATTTTTTTTTGCTTCAAGGTTTAAAATTTATTGTAGGATTAATTTTTATGCTATTATCCGTGGTGGATCATAATCATAAAGCAAAACCATGAAATAAGCGAAATATGGTATTTGTAATGTTATGAGAAATACGCCGCATTTTGTGCAAAAATACTCAGCATCATGTATGGACATGTAGTATATAGCCTTCCGTTAAAATTAGAAGTTTTACTCAATGTTGATGATTACTTTGTGCCTTCTGCAATTCACGTACCTGCAATCAATTTCAATTGTAAACTCATCTCTAGCAAATAATCATACATACTTTTCTGTATTATAAAATCTGATCATTCATAGAACTTCTGCGAGATATTTTTGAGAGTGTGTTGAAATTCAAAAGAATATGTTGTGATACGGAAGAGCTGATTTTATTTACATTTTGTCATTTAATCATACCGGTTCGGTTAGATTGGTCTTTACAATTGTAAAGGCCAACGTAAGCTAAACCTAAGATATTTATATTATAATTTACAATTTACATTTATTATAAAATTTGTTACCTAATTTCATAAAAAATATTATTTTGCGATCAATTCTCTTCTCATTGTCGCACACATTTCATTGCCACACGGTTTTCAGAGCGTCAGGATTTGAGCCGGCGAGGTGAGTACTGTCAGTATGAGGCGTTCAACGCATCCTGTCCTCCACTCCACGTAATCCTCATGGAGTCCACCAGGTTTGGACGGATGCGGGAAGGTCGCTGCGCCCTTGGGAGGTACGGACCCATCGGCTGCGAGGCGGATGTCATACAATTGGCGGACGAGAAGTGCTCCGGGAGAGTCACGTGTTCCATTGCCGTAACGGAAATAGGATTGCTTGGGATTCGACCGTGCTCCGCCTATGCTACTACCTACCTTGAGACTTCCTACAGATGCGTGCCGGGTAGGTCAAATCTTGCCTATCTTAACTTTTTATAGAATATTTGAATTGCGGTAAAAACGGAATTGTTAAGAACTTATTGACTGAGTTGATAGTCAATCAGTAGTAATTTAACGTCCCGTTCATCCCCATGAGCCAATGCAAGGGATTTCTCTAGCAGACTCTGCATCAATAGACACCAAGGCACCACACGATGACGACTAAGTATATAAAGACCGCAAGAGAAAGCGAGAAAAAAACACGGCAAGTGCAATTTCCAAGCAAGAGGGTTAGAATATTGACCTATGGCGGAGCGAGATAGAGTTTTTGCTTGCCCAGGAAAGTCCTAATACAATTACAAAACCGAAGATCTTGTGATAACAAATTTCATAATGTTAAAAAAGAAAACAGTTAGCTGGTTAGTGTCTCGATGGCTTGAAAACTAGGAGACACTCTGTTCTGCAGATCTTCATTTGACGGCATCTCTTGTGATTCAAAAACAGACGTTAAACTTGTCTTTGATTCTATTAAACTTGGTCGACATGAGTAGTCCAATGGGTTGAAAAACTGTTTGAGAGAATTTGAAAAGTAGCCGCAAGACCAGAAGCAATGAAATATACCCCGTAGCAATGTAGAACAAACATCTACAGGCACATTTTAAAAATCCTATTTGAAATCCACATCTTATATAACATGACAGACTAAGGTCAGTGTATGAAAAATATAGGCTATTTGTCATTTGTATAATTTAGAAAATTTAAATCGATATTACATTAAATTCTACCTAAGCCTTCAACTGCAATTACCAGCATGATTTCTAAGGCAAAGCAAAGATCTATCTCATAATATTATATTATAATAAATAAAAATTGAGGGAAGGCATGCCTATTGTAGCGTGCTGCTGCAGTTAATTGTGATTAGATTGCAAAGCAGAGCGCAGACCGTCAGCAAATTATAGAGTTATTATTCTTGAAGAATTAATGCTGACAATCAATTGTAATTCATTGATTTGATAAATTGCGAACTGGATTGCGCCCTTTTAAACTCTTCTTTATCATTGAGTCAATAACAAAATTTTTACAACTCGCTACTGTAACCTTCATATGACAGTATGTACTGTGAATTATTACATATAATACAGAATATAAAACTCAACTAAACGCGGTCCATAATAACGCTCTGCACTTATTAGTAATATTAATATTAGTAATTACCCATGTAACTGTGTTGTTTCCGAGTTTCTGAAGCATAGACCAACCGTTGACTGCACGTGTCGTTAAAGGCGACAAAGCACTTAGCTACAAACTAACGCCGGAAAGGGCATTCGGTTGGTGAGCGCCTAGGCTCCTGAAATTGAAACAAAATTTTCTAAAACGAATGGAAAGGAATGTCTATTCGTATCCCAAGCCTAGTTAAACTGGGATTCAAGCGAAGATGATGAAAATTTATTGGTAATACAATGGAACACAGAATTTAGAATCAGAAGTTTAAAATAATTTTTGTAGTTTAATTTGTTTCTTTTTTCTAGGCGATAAGTGTAGTCTACATCTTTCAGTCATATAATTTGATGCTACTGATTTGCGATGTTTTGTACTTAATTCCGTGTTGTGTATGGGACACTGAATTTTGACAAGAATTTTCTCACATGTTTTAAGTTGTCCACATGGAGAAAATTTAGAGGCAAAGATGAGATTTGTTCAAGTTAAATATTTTAGTTTCAGCAACTAACAATTGAAATCTTTAAGAATTGAAGCTGGTATATAATATTATCTATCTATAAATTCTTGTGAGATAAGCATTTCAACTATTTATATTTTGTTTCTCTTTATCATTCAGAAATTGTTTTATGCATTATTTTAGCGTAATGGAGGATAATTAGATTTAGTGAAAAATAGCAACAGAAACAGCCTTTTAAAATGACAGAATTCAAGTTTTACTAAACAAATTTGTGCAGTATTGAAGTTTACTGCTGTTCTCAGCAACCCTAAGGGCAACTTGTGCGAGATATTTTTACTTTAGTTTGTTTCTTTCTGAGTGTAAAACTCTGGATTATACCTCCAGCAGTCTTACGTCTAATCCGTTTCATGTCATTGTCTTCGTCGTCACGACAAGTTAATGTGACTCAATTAGTGAAATGGTGTTATGATGTTGAAGCTAGGTTCTTTTCATAAAGTATAGCTGTGAGCGGAGATTAGAGTGAAAACTAATTCTCAGCGAATTTTGCGATACATACTTTATTGACGTCCCTGACATCTTCCTTGTATGAGGAAACGGACGTTAAACCTTTATTATTATTATTATTATTGAACAATGCAGTTTTCTGCTGTTATATATTATGCTTTGCATGTTGTAATCGAAATAAGGCAGTTAAATTGTACATTTAGTCGAATTTGGTCTAAAGTGTAGAAATCTTCTGCATTATAGATAAACATCAGAATGAACAAAGGGTAATGAGGCAGCCCTATAGTAAATGCAAATAGCCATTTAAACTTCTTAATATAATTTAATATCATATAAGTTCAGTGGTTCACATGCGCATTTCGTTCTCATATTTCAAAGTATTTACATCCATTGACACAAGTGTAAATTGAGCAACAATCTCAATAAAGAACAGTCTTTTTTGAATATTGTAGTTCTAAATAGGTTGCAGTGTATCGTTTTGACGAACAGTTTAACGTATTTAAGAGCATCACGAGACGTCTAATGAAACATAATGAGACTAATATAAGCAAATACTCTGCTCTATATTGACAAAAGAGCTATATTCTGATATAGGCCTAACAAAAGCAAAATGCTCTAATATAACAAAAAGCTATGTTCTTATATAACAAAAAGCAATGATATGATATAGCAAAAAGCTATGATATGATATAACAAAAAGCTATGTTCTTATATAAAAAGAGATTATTTGATATAACAAAAAGCTATGATCTGATATAACAAAGAGCTATGCTCTAATATTACAAAAAGCCGTGATCTGATATAACAAAAGCTATGCTTTAATATAACAAAAAGCTATAATCTGATAGAACAAAAAGCTATGATCTGATATTACAGAAAGCTATGATTTGAAATAGCATAAAGCTATAATTTGATATAACAAAAAGCTATAATCTGGTACAACAAAAAGCTATGATTTAAAATATAACAAAAAGCTATGATCATGATATATCAAAAAGCTATGCTGTGATATAACAAAAAGCAATGATATGATACAGAAAAGAGCTATGATATGATACAACAAAAAGCTATGATTTGATATAACAAAACCTATGATCTGATATAACAGAAAGCTATGATCTGATATAACAAAACATATGATCTGATATAACAAAAGGCAATGATATGATATAACAGAAAGCTATTCTACTGCTGTGCAGTTGACCAGCAGACCTGTCATGAGGTGAAGACTACCAGAGTATCTGGAGAGAGAGGCTACTTATCTAACTACCGTCCCGACCATGGACTTGTCAGCTGTCGCCTGCTCATCACCGCTCAGCCGGGGCGGACCATAAATCTCACGCTATATGATTTCACAACGTTCACGGGCTCAGGACCGAGCGATCAGCCTGAATTATCCTCCGTCCGGGGAGAAAGGCATAAATGCCGCCCCCTCCTGACCGTCAAGGAGCCCTCGAAGGATCGAAGCCCAATGATCTGCGGGGGGCTGAAGAGACTTCGGCACATCTACACGTCGGTCGATAGCGAGGTCTCAATTGATTTCGTTCATCAGAATAACCCAAACGATGGGATAAAGTTTCTCGTTTATTATTCCGGTTAGTAGTGAATCTTTGTGAAAGTTCTGGCTGCTGTTCTATTACTAACATTGTTATTTAATTGATAAAATGCGCTTGTGTTTGAAGAAAAATAATGGAGATTCTGAAAATTTAAGACAAAGATGGCATTACAAATTATATTATAAATCTTATATTAGAAAAGAATTCATAAATTAAGAGTTCGTTCTAACACCTGGACAGGTTGAGATCGGTTTTTTATAGAATCGACTGCTATGCAAAGATATGCGCATTAAAAGCATATTTTGAATTATTTGTAACGATCATAGAGGCTTCTGTTATTTAAAGTTAAACCTAAAAGTCGATTCTATATAATTAAGAAATTGACAAAATTATCATCAAATGATATCATTTTATTCAGCATTGAGTACTTCGAAAAAATAATAATAGACTAATTCAACACATTTTTGACTACTCTAAAATTGGCTTCTTATTCGTACAATAATATGGGCTCTTTATATCAGAAAATAATAGTCAGAAATATCTTATAGTCAAAATATGTTACATATTTTACAGTCAGATATTTTGCATAGTTCATAATATAGTCAGAAATATCTCTTTGTAATTGATTGCGGATGCAAGATAGTGCTATAGTATGTAATGCATTTGGTAAAGATGTGATGACATTTCTTAATGACAGGTTGTAAATGAAGGTCTATCCAATCTTCTCCGTTGCGTCAGGCAATATCCATGTTCTTCTCCTAAAAAGAGCTTGCAATATATCTCTCTCTGTGTTTGTCTCTCTTTCTCTCCCTCTCTCTCTCTCTCTCCGTCTCTCTCTCTCTCCCTCTCTCTCTCTGTTGAACTCTCACTCTCTCTCTCTTTCCTATCTCTCTCTCTGAGGTATTTTTAGCTCTACAAGTGGAAGGTCACGCGATATTGTAAAATCTTTGAATGTTTTCAATAAATCTGTCAGGAAATTCTATCTGTAATGTCACACCAATTGTTTTAAAATTTCACTAAAAACAACTAAGGAACAATGTCACTTTATTGTGCTACTTCATTACATTAATAATTATTCGAATGCAAAATTTAAATTCAAACGCATTTGTAGCGTCTGGGAGGGGATATTTTGTACTAAACTTGTGAAGTCGATTGATATAGGCCTAGGCCTAATATTAATAATTTTAGTTTTCATTTTAAATTGCAGAATGCCTTGCAACTTTACCTGTGGTATCCGTATCTTTGCGTCCTGAGTACGTTGAAAATTCTAATATACAGTATATATATATATATATATATATATATATATATTTATATATATATATATACATGTATATATACGATACGAATATATATATATCTATATAATATATATACATGTATAGGCCCTATATATATACAAATATATATGTATATATATATATATTATGACTGGTAGCGATTTATGTTTTAATAGATAATTTTTTGTAAATTATCGATAAAATAATCGCTAATTTTAGTTACATTTTAATAGCTGTCCTAATTCTACTGCTATGTGTTAGATTCATGATAAGCGAGTAACTAATAACTACTTCCTAAGTAACTAATAACTACTTCCTAAGTAACTAATAACTACTTCCTAAGTAACTAATAACTACTTCCTAAGTAACTAATAACTACTTCCTAAGTAACTAATAACTACTTCCTAAGTAACTAATAACTACTTCCTAAGTTACCAATAACTACTTTCTAAGTTACCAATAACTACTTCCTAAGTTACCAATAGCTACTTCCTAAGTTACCAATAACTACTTTCTAAGTTACCAATAACTACTTCCTAAGTAACTAATAACTACTTCCTAAGTAACTAATAACTACTTCCTAAGTTACCAATAATTACTTCCTAAGTAACTAATAACTACTTTCTAAGTTACCAATAACTACTTTCTAAGTTACCAATAACTACTTACTTGGTAGCTACTCCTGCAGCAGGATCCTTGTAGACTAGAATTTTACATTTTCCGTCTCCTACTGTATAAGCTCACGACAGTAAGCAGTGCAAAGAAATAAAATCATTTCACTATCCGTGCCAGAGATAAAAGTTGAACATTGTTGACAAACAGCTCGTGCGGTTTAATCACTACAAACCGGCTTCTTACAGAATTACAAACAGCCACTCGAGCTTTGTAATTTGCAAGCTGAATTTGATAGTTTGAACAAACAGCAACTATGAGAGGTTTCCATGTTTCTGTCAAAGAAAAATTAAACTTTAACGTATGCATGTGTAGAATTCTCTATAACACAGATCACACTTGCATTTTCTAAAAACGTTAGACAGTTTGAAATGTATCCGTAATAAAGCATACACTTATGAAACTGGCGGCTTCGTTGTGTGAAGCCGTCAGTGTCATACATCTATGCTTTAAAAGAGGAAATCAAACTTCTGAGCATAACTCGAACCTTGTAAGGGTCTCGTTATATGATAAAATCAATGCCGTTCTTCATTCAGAAGGGCTTAAATTAGACAATAGATTAGTAGGTGTATTAGGTTATCAATAGCAAAGTTATGATTAACCATGGAATGGATTAATAATAACCTGCCAGGAACCTGCAAAGCGGTCTCGAAGACCGGACACCGGCCATGACACAGCTATATAAATTGGCGGATGTTATTGTTATTATTATTATTATTTTATTATTATTATTATTATTATTACTAGTAGTAGTAGTAGTAGTAGTACTACTACTACTACTACTACTACTACTACTACTACTACTACTACTACTATTAGAGTGATGCAGGTTTCTAGTCTCGTATCTAATAATCTCCATACCAAGCACAGGCGCACTGTTAAATCTCAGTCATCTATGAGTTCAAATATGAATGTTAAATTATACAGCAATTACTCAAATATAATTATATATACATAATGTAACACATTTTGATTTGCATCAGATAAAACATACGTACTAAGAGAGCTCACTGCACATGTATGTATTAATTTATTTATTTAGAACACCAAAAAGGGCCATACAACCATGTACAGTTCACAAGCAACACAGTCAATCTAACATATGCAACAAGTAAAACACAAACTAAATGTGAACGTTGGTAAACTTAAGAGATAACAATTAAGAATTAAGATTGATATAAGTAATGCAAGGCATAGATGTAAATGAGAGAAAGAGAGAAATATGTTTTATTTTCACAAAATTTCACAGAATAATCACATCAATGAACGCGTCGTGAAAAAAGCTTAGACTAAATAAGCATTATCCGAATCAACAAGTGCAATATTTGTAATAAGTAGTAAGTGCAAATATAAAACAAAAGCAAAAAAATGTGTATAATAAATTGAAGAAAAACTAGGCCATCAATGATACACAATTACACTTCTTTGCTAATAGTTCTAATAGGGTACACGTGCTATAGGAATACTCATGACATCCTATGCTAAGGGTTTCCTAATATACCCGTTACTAAAGATGCTAATAACACACCCGTACTAATGGTTCCCATAATACACCCAAGCTAAGGGTGCTCATAACACACCCGTACTAATGGTTCTCATAATACACCCAAGCTAAGGGTGCTCACAACATACCCATACTAGTGGTTCTCATAATACACCCAAGCTAAGTGTGATCATAACATACCCGTACTAATGGTTCTCATAATTCACCCAAGCTAAGGGTGCTCATAACACACCCTTACTAATGATTCTCGTAATATACCCATGCTAAGGGTGCTAATAACATATTTGTGAAATAGTTCTACACGTGAACGCAAAGGTCTTAGTCATTGATCTAGTAGAACCAGATAAAATATGTTGCTAGCAACCTGTACATGATATAATTCGAATAGCTTTAACAATTCAGTGGATTTCTTTGTATTCGGCATGGAATCAAATTTTGTGAAAGTAATGCTTGGGCGATATATGTATTTAAATATTCAGTAGGAATTGTTTGGCAGATTCATATATCTACTTCTTCAAGGTGTGTTAGTTGACAACTTTACAGAAGCTAACTAACTACTTTAAGCGATGGTATATTGGCAAAAGACTATCCATCCTTATTCAAATTTGACACATTTCAAGCAGCAGCAATTATCTTAGATTTCCTTTACCTCTACAATGGAATGAGTAATAAAAAAGTAAAGTTTAAAAAAAGTAAACACGCATTATAGTGAAACGATCAACTATGCTGATATCTATCACTTTTTAATAGCACATGTTTAAACCGTTAGGCAATTTATTCCATTTTCCGTGTAGCCAGTCCAGTGAATGTTCGAGATTTTACTCTCAGATCAGCGCGGCCGGGATTCGAACCCACGAGGGTTCAATTCACCTCAAGGTTAGTCATTTAAAATTTCATGACGTTACCCCTACGCTATTAAGACATTCTCATACCATTGAAAGCTTGCGAATTTACTGATTATCATAATCATTTAATGACTACTAAACTGGTTTGGCGAGCTAAGCAATAATAGAAAATAATTCGCAGATAAAATATAATTTGCAGCAAGGCAAATTAAGTAGGATGTCGTATCAAGAAAATAGGATATCCTATCAAAAAGTGGCTTAGGCAAATAATTCTCATACACTTAATTTTTGCGGTTACTTTTGTATTTTTGGTCTCATAAAATTATTTTATGGTTTCGAAATGCCCTGGAACTAATAAATTAGGTTAAGCAAGCCATGCGAAACGACACTGAAATTTTAAAAAAATTGAATAATTCATAAATAATTAATTATTGTGTTTAGTATTTGGCTGCGAGACTCCGGTATCTTCCGGAAGATTGGTAAACAGATCCGGAGATTTGGTGGTCCTGGAGTGTCCGGGTCACTCCAACACCAGGACAACCCTCCAGTGTGTAGACAACGTCTGGATCGGTTCACCCATCATCAACTGCTCCGAACTATCAATTCAAGGTAAAGAATTGAACTCAATCTATAAGCAAGCCACTGGTTTAACATTCTCCATCATGTACTCTAGGTGTCAGGTATGATAAGGGCCTCATGTAGTTTAAGTTCTACAAATCTTTAGTTTCTGCTTTAGTTAGTCCGCAATATTTTTCTCTTTACAGTTTAATGCTATTTTCATTATTTATGTTTATTATCTCCAATTTTTCCACCATCCTATGTTGATATGTTACTATGTTTCCGTGTTTCGGGTAGTCAACTAGATAGAGCTCAATTGTGCTCTTTCTGACGGCATTTTTATTTGTATTCTGTCTCGTTGTATGCGCTTTGCGTATATTTTGATTCAGTTACAAATAAATGATCATGGTTCTCTCTCATCTTTCAGATGTTTAAGATTGTTGAAGATATTAATCTAGGAAGCAACATTGAACTATTAGTATACAACAATTAATGCACTTAGAGATCAATCAAAAACATTATTTACGTTAAACTGTGTAACCACAGGTTCCCAGCAGTACATTGATACGTGGAATGTCTTCAATGGAGAGTGGCCGACTTCATACGGTATCTACGATTCTACTTTTGTTAATAACTTGAGAAGCTCTGATATCACTTTCTCTCTCTCTCTCTCTCTCGCTCTCTCTCTCTCTCTCTCTCACTAACTCAAGTATATCTCATAGCAGATCAGAGACATATAATCCTTCTCAAACTCTGAAGTCATGCTCACTAAATACTGCTTCTCACACTACCTGATCATTTCACTAGTCTATGCGTCAATCAAAACTGAATACGGCAATTTAGATTTAGATAATATTAGTTTTAATTTGACTATTCATTTAATTTTATAAGGCATAACTGAACAGAGTTTTCCTCTTCTAAAACTGTATCCTATACGTGCAAATACATTTTCTCGGTGTTTTAATAACTGTTTCCTATTTAAGTGTGAATGAAATTTAACTATATAAAAGGTGAAATTAGATTTTAGCTATTCTGTAGTTGTTTAGCTTATTGAATAGGGTCGTTATGAAGTTCATGGTTTTTATTTACTTATTACTGTGTTCTTTGCATTAAAACATATATCATCATCATCAGCCTAATTCCCTTGAACGTCAGTTTAATTAGTGCCTGATGCAAATAAAGCTTCATTTCTCTCTTAAAAAGATACATATAAAATTATTAAATGCTGAAGAATAGGGAATCACTAATAAATATAATTTTTTAATTGAATTCTCAAGTATGCAAATACAAAAGAAATAAAACGTTTGCATTTCTCTTAGTCTCTTATGGCCTGTAATTTCCAATTATGAAACAGTAGAGATCATATGATAAAGAAATATCAGTTCATTTTTCTGTATTTTTATTTATTATTGAGTTTATTTATCCTCAGGCATGATACTCGTCATTTCTCTCGGAGTTTTGTCAGGATTTATTATCGGAGCCACACTACTCGTGCTGACCGTGTGTCTAATTCACTGGTAAGTAAATAACGCCTTAACTTAATAGCGTAGGAGGAACATCATGAAGTTTCAAATGACAGATCCTGAGGTCAATTGAACCCTCGTGGGTTCGAATCCCAGGCGCGCTGATCTAAGAATAAAATCTCGGACATTTACTGGGCTGGTTATACGGAAAATAGTCTAAATTGCCTTACGTGTAAATATATGGTATTAAAAGTGATAGATATCAACATAGCTGATCATTTTGCTATAATGCGTGTTTACTTACTTTACTTTAGAGTTGCAGTCTAATAGAATTTTGTTATAAATCAAAAGCTAAAGTCAGCGTCAAACACAAGTTTAAAGTCAGTTTCCTGCTTGATAGCATATCAGTGATAGGAAGAGCATTGAATTTGAACTCTGCACCTGATGATTCCGGAATTCCTAACCTGTACTATTTGATGTTTATCAGAATATAAATTTCACCAATTTAAAGGTATTAGTTGAAAGAATAAAGGGCTATATTAGCAATATATACTACATGTGGGCTACACATTAGAAATTTCCTAAACCTTTATAAAAGCTAGTGAAACATCATTAATTTTTGCTGACTGATTGTTTATGTTATACATTGTTCTGATTCATCTATAGATTTAAAATCTATAGATGCACATTTAAAATACAAAATATTATGGTTTTAGTTTTTAAAATGGCGCTTTTTGCCGAAATCTCTGAGAGTTGAATAACTGAGGTTTTTGAAAAAAATCAGGAATTTTTGTATATGAATCGTTTAACTTAAAGGAGTCTTACGAAAATTAAACCGTCGGGCCTTCATAGAAATTATGTAGACCGAGACAAAGAAATAAAGAAATAAAGAGGGAGAGAGAGAGAGAGAGTGAGTGAGTGAGAAAGAGAGAGAGAGAGAGAGACAGAGCCTAAGCATGTAAGTAATTGCTAATTACACTCGTTATTTCCTTAAATTGATTTTTAGGTTAAATAAGCAGGTATATTTTAGGTACTCTTATATTATTTAATCATATTGATATGATGTTTGGTTTGGACCATGCTATTATATGAATGTGAAACATGTACCTTAAGGAAGGAAGATATCAGAAAACTGAAGGCATTGGAAGTGTAGGTATGCAGAAGAATGGAAAGAATTGACTCAAAAGGTTACAAATATGGAAGTTATGGACACAGTTGATAAATGTATTAAGAAATAGGAAGAAGAGTGGGATAGGATACTTTCTAAGGGGGGAAGGTCTATTAAAAGAGGTCACAGAAGGCAGAATGGAAGGAAATTGAGGCAGAGGCAGGCCATTATTAGGAATTTTAGATGATTTAAAGGTCCGCTCTATGTGGACATGAAGAAGAAAGCAGAAGAATGAGAAGAATGAAGGCGTTATATACCATGGACCTGCCAGTAGGCAGTGCACTAAGAGAGAGATATTCGTATAGCTGAACCATTGGCACGTATCTCAGCTGATATTTACTATAATTTTATTTATATTCTACTCAGTCGAAGGCGGTACTATTTTACCCACCGAGCTGCGAGCTCTCAAGTTATTTACGACACCCAGTCTCCATGTTCTACCGGCCTCCAGTCTCGCAGGGATCAGCTCCCTTCCTCCGGCCTCTACCAGACGACGACGTACGGCCGCTGCGACCAGAAGCCAGCCTACGACGTGTCCGCGCCGTGTCGCACTGGTGACTGGAGTCAAACACAAATACCGGTGGATTTCAGTGAGCTGGTCGATGCCGACGACGAATCGAAATTCGTAGATAAATCTGGACTTAATTTTCATCACATTCACCAGATGTCACCGCATTCCCACAATAATATTTTAATTGAGGAGCTTCAGTGTTGCCACGATCAGAACTTTTCGCCGGTTTCCAACGCAAAAAGATTAGAAAATGACTGCACAAGAACCGGATGCGGAGTGGCTGTGACTTTAGGAGCTTGTTGTGAGAGGGATTTGGCTGAGAGGCTTAATCCTGGATGCATAAAATCTCAGCAGCATTCAGATCAGTGTGTGGAGTATGATGACTTTCGTTCATATCCGCTTAAATCGCTAAATCGTCCACTTAAACAAAATATTTAAATGTTAACACAAACTAACATTTTATCAAACCAGAAAATATTAAATGTCGCAGTACAGCAGATTCCTGGTAGGGTAGAAGGTGACAGAAACTTTTTCGACTCACTGCTTCATAAACGAGCAAAAATTCATTTCTTCAAAATAGCTGTGTGTTAACTGGCCGGTATTTAGTGCTTTTAGCATTTTGAATTTTTAGCACAAAGTTCAACTCTAAATTCCTTCGAAGCAAGAGTAATAAAATATAACGTCACAGTTATATTATTAGATGCCTGTGCAAGGATCAATGGGAACGAGACAATTACATTTTTATAAATACCTAGTCAATGCTACACTTCAATTGTATAAGAAAAAAGGCACTCTGTATTATAAGTTAAATTTATTAGGCAATAGAGTTTTAATATAATTAGTGTCCTTGCTAATTAAGAGATGTGATATTCACTTGGACTTGCGATTTAGCATAACAATAGTGGGAACTCTAACTTATTCAGTAGATGCACTCTAATAATTCATATTTAATGCTTTTTCATAAATTTCATATTTAAAGAGCATTGTTTGTTCAGTTGTTATCATACTACGTAAGATATCTTTTTAAGATTAGATGTAGATGTTTCGTAAACAATTAATAATTTAGCTTTAAGTAGAAATACAATTATTTCTTGTTGATCTAAACTGCTATTAAAGTATATAACTCATATGATGCAAGTAGTATTATATATTACAAATATAATTATTTACATCGTGTGTGTGTGTGTGTGTGTGTGTGCGTACGTGTATATATGCATGCACATATAAACATGTTCATAAACATTTGCTTTATACTAATTATACATAAATGTATATGTATATATAAAGTATTACTATATTTTGATTGAATTATCGAAATAAAGATAGCGAGATCATTAATAATGCAGATTGTAGTAGGCTAAAACATAAAACAACGTCAGCCGATGCATAATGGCCACACTAGTTATATATTCATATACTAGAAGCAAGCCTAAATAAAGCTTATCAACTACTGTAAGTAGGCCTAAAGCTTATTAACTTTCATATTCTGTGATTATTGCTGCCAGCGCAGCGTAGCATCAATCCATTAGATGTATTTATTAAAATAAAAATTTAAAAATCAAAGTGCTAAAATTATGTTTCGGATTATGTTTGAAATATGGAGATTCGGTCAACGAAAGTAGAAGCATCGTAAAGTTGAATAACTTGACGAGAGAATATTTACTATTACGTTACAGGTTTGCAGAATGAAATTTTCAATTAAAACAAATATCGTAGCCGTTATGGCGACGAGCGATATTTTTCCGAATTTTTATAAAGTTAACATTCGCTACGTCGCCTTCAAACGAGGAACCGAAAGGTTAAGATTTTTAAACAATATATTTCAAATATTTTCGCCTCAAACTTTATGTCTACAAAATGTGGTATGTAGAGATCTACACTTCAACATGAGACATTGATGTAGATGTTTAACATCAGATGCAATAGAGATACTTACAACATAAATCTTTTATTAAACAATTTAGAACAGGAGATGGTTCAAAACTGTAGATAATGAAAGCAGATGTGTCAATATAGTACAAACATGGACACTTTATCCTAATTCAGATATTAGCTAGAGTCTATCAACGTTTATCTTAAGCATCTATAGAATCTAACCTTCCTTTTAGTTTGATTTGTTCAACCATTTACTTCGTTTTATATCTAACAGTCAAATTTCTGCTCAAGTTCCATGCACATTATTACACCATTCGCTCGAAGTTTTCTGTTCAAAATCGTGCATTCCATAGACACATTCGATGATTCCGTAGTAAATATAGTAAATGTATAAAGCTCACGTCCTATATATGTAGTCTTTGGCTATACAATACCTCTAATTATCCACAAACTCCCATTAACTGTCTTAATTATTTAGTCGATTTCTCTTGAAGAAGCACTAGAACAGTTTAACACAATTCAGTCTATTTCTCAGTGCACTGCCCACTGGCAGGTCCATGGTATATAACGCCTCCACTCTTCTCCGTTCTCCGCAATTCACTATCGACCGAATAATTCCTATTAATTTATGCTTAATAAACTATCAATGCTCTAGCAGCATTTACTCAACCCCAGTCATTACTCTAGTAGTTCCTGTCATGGACGACTTGTTCTTATTCCTCTCCTCCATCAGTTGGCAATCCTCCTCCACCAGTACAGCAGTGTTCTTCCTGTTCCCAAATCCCCTGCAGTTGTTTCCGCCCTGTCCCGTTCCCTCAGCCGGACACGGAGTGCAGATGGCTTGCTGGAAACACTTCCGGAAATTCTTGGACATGAAAGCGTATATGATGGGATTCACGCAGCTGTTGGAGTAGGCCATGATGGCGAAAACGACTCTGATGATTTTCAATGGGCCGTTGTTAAGTTCGTCAACCAGATGAAAAGCCTTTAGGACGCTGTCGATGAGAGTGGGGCCCCAGCAAAACACGAAGAGGATGATGATGATAAGCAGCATTCGAATTACCTGTGAAAAATACAAGTTTAAACTTTTTTTACAAGTATGATTCTCAACTGGTATTGAGTCGGTGTTACTATAATTACTGTGTAAAAGACTAAACTTAAGCTGTTCTTGTCACAAGATGATTGTTAAGTATGTAGGTGCGAGTTGTATTGTGAAATAGCAAGAAGCTATTACACTATGTTATATTAAATTTATAATATTAAGTTTACAAACTTAAAGCAAAGCTGATAAAGCTAAGGCTAACGTCAGTTCCCTCACTTGAAAGCGATATCAGTGACTGGAGAGCCCAGGATTTGAACCCCGCACATAATGATCCGCGGTCGAGTATCTTACTGACGTCTCCACTGGCTCCAGCCCGTGGCAGCATTGTAAATTTAATGCAATATTAAGTTTACATAACTGACTGCTATGTTATGACCTAGATGAATAAAAGCATCTCTGATGAGATCAACCTGCTAGAAGATGAAAGACTAAGTAGTGATCTCGAAAGTGCAGTATGGACTGGAATATATCACACAGACCTGAATATTCTGAATAGCCATTTGGCCACGTTAACTGTAATTTCTAAAGACGGAGAGCTAAATATAAAATGCAGAGGTACATGTAGCGTTTGCTCTTTGAAGATTTAGAGCTCAATTACTCATTCTTATGAGAAATAAAAATGAAAACAAACGCCTTCTTGAGTTACAAAGTCAATATTAAATTTATTTTATCTTAGTGCGTTGATTCATATATTGAACGCCGTGAAGCACTGAAACGGTTCAGACAGATTTTTATTTGAAAAGTAAGGCTATATATGCTGCAATTTGCAAAATAAATGAGCCAAATTATTAAAGAACAATATCAAATTTGGTCTTGATAATGAAAGTTGTACAAATTTCAGTTTCCAACTGCAAGTGAATATTCTTACATGTAATTTATATTGTATTTTAAAACGGAAGATGAATCTACTATAGCGCGACGTTGTCAAATTTCAACAAGAGAGAGATATAAACAGAGAGAGAGTGATATAGAGTGAGAGAATAATACAAACTAGTGTAGAAGACTAAGGATAAATAGTTTAGCAGACATAGAGCTCAGCAAGGACTATCATCATATCCTCAACTGTTACTGTTATCAGTAGAACCTATTATCAGAAGAGAGGGTTATCAGAAGAGAGGGTTATCAGAAGAGAGGGTTATCAGAAGATATTCTTATCTTATCATTGAAGATCCTTAAAAATATATTCTATATTTATAATTATAATATAATATGTTTATGCTATAATTATTTATTACTAATAGAAACACTTGTCAAATTATATAACCTCTTGTATATATTCTCTTGTCAAATTATATATATTCTCTTCTCTTTATATAAACTCTTGTTAATTATATATTTATAGTAGAAACTGTCATTAAAAGAAAATCAAATAAGTAAAGACTTTATCAGGAGATACTTTTCTCGTATCAGTAGAGGCTCTTATCGAAACAATGATCTAGATTGATAGCAATGTCTCAACAGAATCTTATTAATAGCGAGAGAGTCTTATCAGAGTTTAAATCAACCTGTCGTCTCTTGGTTCTATCGTCATACGACACCACGGCGCGACGCGCTGGGGGGAGGCTCAAGCTAATCCTGTGCTGATGACACAGCGAGCCCTCTCCACTGTCACGTGATCTCCTGCACGAAGGGTTGGGACAGGTGGGACTCAGGCTCTTATCAGAGGACACAGTGGACATCTGGTAGGATCTAAGCATACATACACACAAACATTTGATAAAATCTATACGGAAAATGCATCAAATGGAAGCTACAGTCATACACAAACACATCCAATAGGAAATGCGAACATAGCAACATACACATCAGATAGGATCTAAGCATACATACATTTGATAATACAGAAAATGGAAGCTACAGTCAAACATAAACACATCATCATCGTCATCGCCCCTTGAATCACAGTTTAACCAGGGTCGGGATACACATAGATTGTCTCAAATCCTCTCTGTCCTACATATATCATCAGTCAATCTCCTATTTAAGACTTTTCCAATCGTTTAAATTTTTATAGCAATTTATTAAGACTAGGCGCTCACCAACCGAATGCCCCTTCTGACGCTGATATGGTTCTTAGTGCTTTAGTCGCCTTCTACGACACGTGCAGTCACCGGTTGGTCAATTCTTCAAACAACCCGGATACAACAAGGGGAGTGGAACACAACACATACGTAAACACACCCGATAGGAAATGCGATCATATCAACACACACATCAGATAGGATCTAAGCACACAAGCACACATACATCTAAGAGTATCGCGCTTGCATACATTTACATAATACGATCTACGCACATATACACCAGTGCTGTTCTTCTGAGTATCGTCGTCTTGGTCTTGAGATCATTCGAGGCCACATTTCAAGGTCTTTGTCTTGAGTCATATGGTCTTGGTCTCTGTCTTGATCTTAAATCCAGTGGTCTTAACAACAACACTGACATGCATATGCATCTCATCATACAGACATACATAACAAGCATAGAGTCATTGACAAAAAGGGCGCATATCTTCCGACATGATATCTTTAACGAACGCTTTTATGTATTAGTATATCACTAATAGTATCACTATTAAATATCACTTGTAATATCAGTATTATCATAAAGTCATTTGTAGCACACTTCCATATCACTTACAATGTGTATCACCTAAGCTTGCTTAACTTTGAGATCTGCAAAATCAAGTTTCTGCATATTGTTTCTACTTATTAATAAATGTAGGTATTTTTGTCTGAAAATTTATTCTCTAATAAGTTAGATAAAATTTTAATCTAGGACAATTCGACTCACATAATATCGATATACCTTAAGTGCTGACCAACCAAACCAGCGAAATATTCACATATTTACAAAAACTATCATCTGGTACAAGCTATCCGTAGTCGTATACATGAATTTTAAACAATCCTTATCTCAGCCCAGGTTTAACAATATTTTGTAGTAAATTTAGCTACTGTTATGAGTAGACCTACTTCACATTAGCGTACTAAGAAAAATATTTCATATAAATAATAGAACTATTGCAGTTCGTGCGTCAGTTTTAGCAGGCCTACTAGATGGTTACTTCAATCTAAAAACAATTATCCGTTTAAAATTGAGTTTTGCAACGCCAATCAGTTCATCTGCTGATTGACATCATGTAGGGCGATTCAATTACGATGAGATATTGAAGGTTGTAATATGCGTCAAACCTAGCATACATACATGTACATAAAAATCTGAAATAAGCCACAGGACTTAAAAGAAAAAGCAGTTTCAGTTTTCAGGCTTAATGTAGCTAATTTTTTGTTTAGCGATATGCGAAAGACTAATAGTAGCAGACATACTGTAGTGTAATTGTATAGTTAGTAATTAAGCAGAATATACATGAATATTAAATGCAATTGAGAGAATTAAAACAAATAAAGCCCCTTGGGCAGACTGTTTAACAATTGAGCATATCGCTTACGCGCATCCGTCTCTAATTATAACTCTAAAAAATCTCTTTAATTTAATATTGAAACTGGGTAAGGTTCCAGATACTTTCGGTGCTGGTGTTACTACGCCAATACCTAAATTTAAGGGTTACAAAAGAAAATTATCTACGGATGATTATCGTAGTATAACTATATGCTCAATAATATCTAGAATTTTTGAGTACTGTATTATTAAGTATGTCAATTTTGAAACCTCTGCTAGGCAGTTCGGTTTTAAACAGAAAGTTGGGTGTATTAACGCTGTGCATAAACTTAGAAAAGTTATTAATTATTTCACTAACAGGAATACCACCGTTAATATTGAAGTAATCGATCTAAAAAAAAGCTTTCGATAAGTGCAGTGGATATGGGATTTTATGCATGCTGCAAAATAAAGGTTTAAATAGATGTATCTTAGATGCGTTGGAAAATTGGTTTTCCAAAAACTCAACTACTGTTAAATAGGAAAACTGCATGTCTAACTGCGTACCTTTAGTATCTGGTGTCAAACAAGGAGGAGTTCTATCTCCCATATTATTTACGTTATATGTAGATAACTTGTTGAATGCGTTGGAGGAATCTAAATTAGGATGTTTTGTCAATTATAAATGTCTGAATAGCTTCATGTATGCTGACGATCTGATTCGAATCAGTATATCTGTCACTGATTTGCAGATGATGTTTAATATATGTAATAATATCTTTATCGATTTAGATCTGCCAATAAATACATCCAAATGCCACTGTTTAAGGATAGGTCCAAGGTGTAAATATGTGTGCTAACCGTTAAGCATTCAAGGAGTAAATATTAATTGGGTTGATTTTATTCAATACTTAGGAGTCACAATCTTTAAAGCGAAGTATTTTAAATGCCAATGGGATGAATCTAAAGGAAAATTCTTTAGAGCCGTTAACACAATTTTAGGAAGGTTAGGAACAAAGGCAGCTGAATATGTTATTCTTAAATTGATCAATAGTCATGCAGTGTCAGCACTGCTCTATGGTACACCTGCTGCAACCTTGCGAGAGACAGAGTTAAAGAGTTTTAGCAATGCCTATGATAGTGTCTTTACAAAGATCTTTCATACAACAGACAAAGCAGTAATAATGTGGTTACAATACTATTTCGGTTTCTTTTTGCCTCTAAATATTTTGTATGATTACAATAGATTTAATTTTTTAAATAAGCTAGTTAACGACGGTGAATTAAATAGAGGGATTGATTTGGATCATTTAGATTACTTAGCGTTTGAGAAATTACAAAGGAAATATAATATTTTAAATGATGATTCTGTTGCTACTATAAGATTTAAACTGTGGATCTTCTTTGAAAAAATGTTAACTACGGAATCTACATCTAATTTTGATTAGTACATGGAACTGTTTATTGTAATGGTTTACAATACATGTATGTTATCAAATCTGTTAGACTAAATTTGTGCATATCGGCTAATTTCTGTCTTTTTCGTTTATTTTTAGTTTCGTTTTGTTTGTTTGTATATTTGTGTCTGCCATATAATGGTGAATAAAAGAATATATATATATATAGGCCTACTGTATATATATATATATATATATATATATATATATATACAGTATATACATGTACAATAAACAAATTTACACTGTATCATAATAAAACTCAACTCTATTTCATGCCTTTAAGCTACGTTGGGTTTTAATCATAAATGGTTATGAATCGTTTCCCTTATTGATTTATTAATTCTCGCTTAGCTTCTAGTACATTTGCATACACATATAATCCTTTTAAATTTCAACGCCCTGTAATTTCCTATACCTGAACTTCCTGACTTCAATCACGCTAAAAGGTTCAAACGCTATGTTTAGTTTAGAGACGTTTAACGTTGTAAATTCTTTTCAAATATATCCATAAACAAAATTTTACTAAAATACTAAACAATTTCAAACTAGAAAATTTATCGATAAATATTTGCCAATTTTGGGCCAATAATTTGTAAAAAAAATTGATCAAATGGCATTACTTAGATATAAAATGTTGCACAATGGCGACATAATCCTGCCTTCACATGTGAGTGACCGAACTCGTTGCAAGTATTATATCGGAATGGTGAGAAAGGTAACCAGCGTGATTGGCTAAATCAGAGAAGTGAATTGCAAGTGAAGTGCAAGTGCCGTCAATGCGTTGCTTTTTCCTATTAAAGTTAAATAAATCTCTTGTAGCAATTTCCATTTAAATACAGAAACATTATTGTCAATATTCTGCAGCTGCGAAAATTTTTTCAGATTATATCTTTATTCCATATGTAACATCAAGACTGGAAGTGGAATGAACAGTGGCAGGAAGCTGTATTATTTTGTGCTTAGGAAAATTCATATCGTTCATACAATCAAAATCCTATCCCCGGATACTCGACTATCCTCACTGTGCCACACAGTGTATCTTCTCTTTTTGGCTTTTGGATTTAGGCTCTGCCACCCTACATTAGCGACTTTGTGCGTTGTCCAGTTTGTGAGATATTTCTTCTCAGATTTGGTTAGATTCACAATCTAGATAATAAGAGAGTAAGTCAGATTGAGTCTGGTCTGTTGGTTAAATTAACTAAACAAGACATTTCATACTTCTGCTAATGGAAAACATATTAGCATTTAAATTTGTCTTTTTTAGGCGTTTATTATTAAAATGTTTGGCGATGATAGAATTCAATAATCGGACTCTTCCTAGGTATGGACTACGGCTTGATATATTCTGTTGAGGTCCAATTTACAATGCTTGAATTATCTTTTATTTAAACAATATCGTCTCATCATGTCTAACTACAATTCTCCAATGATTTTTCCTACTAAAACTACTACCAGCAACATGGAATGATATACTATGTTATTAGACTAATTTTTAAAGACAGAGCTTTTTAGCGTTTCACTTCAGGAACACAAAGTTTAGAATTATTTTTAATTAAATAACTCTCTTCGCGTCAGTATGATATGGTTTGACAGAGATAGTACTACAAAAGCTAAACAAATTTTATAATCTTAAATTTTGTTAAAATTATTTGATTACTTTCATAATGTCACAGATGCCTCTATATCCTAAGCCCTTTATTATTGCAATCTGTATATATATATATATATATATATATATATATATATATATATATATCCTATGGTAACTATTAATAGCTCTCGTATGCCTTAGTTTATTATGCTATATTGGCAGTAATGTTATAAGAGGTTCAGTTATTATATGACGACACCAGTGATGGCTTCGGTTATTTCAAACCTTCAGGATAAGATTTCGTTATTCGGATCTGCTAACCCTCGAGCTGCTACTCCTGTCACAATTCTTGAATCCTCTATTTAAGAACTCTTTCTGACTGTTCTGCTAATTCGGAAACAAAATGCAGCTTTTCATCAGCTCGCTAATAACAAATCTTTCTAAATATCATTAATTTGTTAATAATATTTATAGCAACATCCCTGACGGCCGTTTAGAGGCTTTACAATAGCAACGGTTAATTATCAATGACACTCTAGCGACTCGATTCAGTATTCCACAACACCTACAGATAGTCAAACCATAATAGATTTATTTTAAGCTTAGCACATTAATTTTAGACTCAAATGTTACCTTTTGTTCTCTTATAACAAAACACCTCGACACTTGCTAAAGGCTTTATGAGGCCCATGATTTAATACTTAATGGTTGCTAGAATTATAAATATCCGTATTTTTACCCGTGCTGTATACGGGTTGCTGAAGAATAGACCAACAGTGGACTGCACGCGTCGTGAAAGGCGACAAAGCACTAAGATTCAAAACAACGTTCGAAAGGGCATTCGGTTGGTGAGCGCCTAGGCTCAAGAAAATTGTTACAACAAGTTTCCTCCCGACCCTTGCGAAATTGGGATTCAAGGGAAGATGATGATGACAATAGTAAGAAATAGATACATAGATAGATAGATCTATCATATCAGAGATCTATCATATCATAGATCTATCATATTATAGATCTATCAGATAATATTCATATTATCTAGGTAGATAATATGAATCCACAGAAATAAATAATAGTAATAATAATAATAATAGTAATAATAATAATATTTTAATAATTATATCAGATAATTTTCGCAGCCACAGAATATTGACTATAATGTTTCTGTATTCGCTGTGATATAAGTGATATAAGTATCCCATGATAAAGTATCCACTGATTCAAGTATCAGAAACCACCATCTGGTTCAGGATACTTCTCAAGCGCAACCAGGAATGAATCTCTACAGAGGAAGTTGGTGCCATTTGAATCGTTTCCGTACGAGTCATGGTAGATGCAGAGAAAGTGAGTTTCGCTGGGGTATTTGGGATACGCCGCTTTGTGACTGCTGCCAATCTCAAAACATGAAACATATCGTTGAGGAGTGCCCTCTAACCTGCCTACCGGGTGAACTGTCTACGCTTAGTTGCCTTACAAGTGAAGCAACTATCTGGATTAACGCATACGCTAAATAAATAAATAAATAGTATCCAGTATGATCCAGACCTGCCTGACTGCAGAGTGGCTCTCCAGGCTGACATGGACCAGAGCTCCTGACATATGTTGACGTAGGTGAAGACCATGACGCACAGGGGTATGACGAATACGATCTGGGCGTACAACAGCTCGTACACGATGCTGTGGGTCTTTGTCGGCCAAACCTTCACACACCAGAACGTCTTGTAGCGCCAGCCCACTTCCTTGTGTATCTGTGAGCAGAGCAATTTATAATAATTGTGATAATAATAAGTTATAGTAATTTACGTTTAGTAATGTACTGAGGAAGGCAACGGGAAACGACCTCAGAAGCCATACTTTTCCCAAGGTATAGGCTACATAAGATATATGACATAGGCTTTGTGAAGGAGTTAACCTGTTGATCTAAGAAGTGCTCTTATGGAGCGAGAAAACAGCCTTTGAGTATGAATATGTACCTTGAACCTGCCACTTGGCAGTGCACTGAAGAAGAAAATAGTAATTTACAATGGCTGAAGCCAGTGGCGACGTCCGTAAGATACTCGACCGCGGATCAGTATGTGCGGTGTTCAACTCCTTGGCTCGCCCGTCACTGACATCGCTTTCGAGTTAGGAAACGGACGTTAATCTTGGCTTTCTATATATATATATATATATATATATATATATATATATATATATATATATACAGACTGGGGCAGAAAAAAACCTTAGAGAAATCTCAATAACTTTAAGAAAACTCAAAATATCTCTACGAAATTTACGGAGCTTCTAGGAGAGGAATTTCTGCGTATATCCTGCAAATTTGATGAAAATATTTTCAGTAGTTACGAAATTACAGCATTTCTACGAGAGAAGTGCTAAAATCAATTTTAACAAGGCTTTTCGAAATGTCGGTCGTTCCTTTTAAAGAAAATAACGACCCTGAAAAGGGCCTTTTACTTAAGTGGTGGAGTTTAAGCCCGCACTACCTTGTTAGCTACTCAAATAAAAGATGCTTAAAATTCGTTCTTCTGCTAAAATTATTTCTAAATTTTGAAGAAAATGTCCGGTACTATGGTTTAAATAAGCCATGTTAAAATTGATTTTAACATTTTTTTCGAAGAAACGCTGTATTTTTGTTACTTCTGAATATATTTTCACCAAATTTGCAGGATATGTGTAGAAATTTCTTCTCTGGAAGCTCCAAAAATTTTGTAAAACTATTTTGAGCTTTGTCCATGTTATTAGACTTTTGGTAAAAATAGGCTTGTTAAAACTGATTTTGCACTTTTTTCGTAGAAACGCTTTAATTTTTTTCACGCTCAATGGATTTTCATCAAATTTGCAGAATATGCGCAGAAATTCCTTCCCTAGAAGTTCCGTAAATTTCGTAGAGATATTTTGAGTTTTCTTAAAGTTATTGAGATTTCGGTAGGGGATTGTTTTTTTGCCCCAGTCTGTATATCAAATTATATATCCCAAATTATATATATATATATATATATATAATTATGTATATATAGCACAAATTATATATATATATATATAATTATATATTGATACATTTTAAAGAAAGATATTGATGAAATCCGTGTAATCCCGCGATTGACACATTGCATAGCTATTGTAGCATTATTGCTTTATATCTTTTATCATAACAACTGCTAGAGTAGAAAACAAACCCGAGATATTAGAAAAACCGGCCGTAAAAACCTATGATAAAGAGGTTAGAGCATGGCACTTCAGTAGGCCCCTATATGAGAGATAAAAAACCACGTTAAGAATTCACTAACACTATTTCCATAACGGATTAAATCGTTGAGTCATGTTTAGAATTTAGATGTGTTGATTTTACTTTAACACAAGATATCATGAATGAATAAAGCTTGAATGAAACCGATTTCAGAACTAGTCAATTGCGTAGAAGTTTGTCATCTTTTTTAACCTAAGGCACAAGTGAATTATATCAACGGCCACGGTGCGAGCGATTAATTAAGTGAAATGAGTTCCGAGAAGGGGCCTGGACTCTTTAGGCGTTTGACAGTTCGGTAGAATTTGTTTCTGACGTCCAGCGAGTACTTGATAAATGGAGGTATCCTAATCCTGGATCCTAGAAGCAGACGGAACTATTTGCCTTCAGAAATGAAGACAAAGTAGTTCACATATCGGCTGCTTATACTCGACGAGACCGGGTTACTAATGACCGCTGTGGTTTATTGAGAGTCCGGGGCGCGTGTTTGCACATCAATTGCAGTAATTAATTTATCTAATAAAATTGATCGGTGTTATGTCCGGGTTGCTGAAGAATAGATCAATCGTGGAATTCATGTGTCGTAAAAGACGACAAAGGACTAAGATCCAAACCAAAGTCAGAAACGGCATTCTGTTGGTGAGAGCCTAGGCTCCAGAAATAGTAGGCCCTACATATTAATTTTAGTACTACATCTCAAATTACAACTCTAGTTAAATTATGATTCAACGGACGATGATGATGAAGATGAATTTATCTAATAGAATCAGTTAATGTTTTAGGAAACACCGTTTGTCATATACTATATAAATAATACATGTACAAGTATCGCTGCTGAGCATTAACAGTTGATTCGAGTTGTTTTGGAATTAAGTAATAAACAAACCAATCATGCTAAGGAGATCTTAATTAGAACGACTTGAATTGATCTTGAATACTTCGAGACACTTTTGAGCATATTAAAGTACATTAGTAACTAATTGAGTGAGTTAGGGATTAGCGAGAAATTAACTTATACGAAGATTTATTTAATTATGATAACAGAGCATTTTCTGCGCATGATCGTGTGAAGATGTATTGGCACTATATTATACTATATTACTATATCATATTTTATTATATATTATTACTATAATAGCATATTAATATTATATGCTATTACTATATTACACTATATTATATTATTGGCACTATTTTATACTATACTACGTCCGTTTCACTTTACTACGTCCGTTTCCTCACAGGAAACGGACGTCAAATTTTGGATGAATGGTTTATTTATCCAATCATTAAGTAATAATCTGCAAATTACTGGAAAACATATGCAATTAGCACAACGTTAAATTTACAAGCAGACGCTAACCAAGCAGTTATGAAGGCTATCATATGAAAGTAAAATAATTTAAATTAATAGAATTTTAAGCCTCTTTAGGCTTAATAAAAATGCACAAATAGAAATTATGCTCAAAAGCTATACTTAGTGGCTGGTGTAAAACATACAGAGCAGACTGCCAGCAGACCAATTAACTAATCTGGTGATAATATACTAAATTCATTCTTGAAATCTAAGATGAAGCCTTTCATTTAAAATATTTAAATTGTGCTATAGCTATAGCTTCAGTGCTTGCTGTGATATCGTTGCGTTCCTGTGGTATCTGTGTTACATCAAGGCTTACAAATGATAACTTTAATTTTTTTAATTTGTTTTAAATCTTTATTTTAATTCGAGCTAACTTTCAAATCTGATGCTATAATTTCAGTTTATTGCTAATTAAAAGATATAGTTAGTATATGTTTCAGGCATATACAATTAGCATTGGCCGACCTTTGGCATCTTGCCAATAAAGAAGGACTCCTTCACGAATAGAAAAGGGCTACGGAATCTCAGGAATTAAGTTGTTTGATTTTTATTACGAATCTAAAATGGGTTACGATAAATCTGTGATCAATAGGCCTATATTTCTCATGAGAAACTCCGCACGTGGTCCTATTGATAATCTGGACCCAACAGTTCAGCGGTGCACTTGAGTTCAAGGTTTCACTTTTTTTTCTTTCAGTTCATTCTCACGGACATCAATATAATACTTATTCAAGGATTAGTCTTGTTCAGAGAAAACACAGCAAATCTCAGTTAACACACTGCAATTCGTTTGCGAAGATGTAGGATAATCGGATAGATCACTCTCTCTCTGTGCAAACGACGCCTAATGTATACTTTTAACTCAATGATGAAAAAAGCGTAGCCTCCCATAGAATGGATTCAATTTTAAACTCACTTTTTCTCCGCCCTAATAAGTACGGGTAAGACTTGCCTGCTCCGGTCTAAATTCATACCATTAGTGTGTCTTTATTTGTGTATCGGATGAAAGTTACATTACGCTTGTTTGTCTAATTCGCAAAGAATATTTACAAAGCATCTAATACATGATTCATGGGTAGTCAGCTAGATGAAAGGTTTTCTAGTTGATGTCATTAAGTTATAATACAGAAAGTATGCTGACTTGAAATAAATGTATAGTATTTCTAAACGGTTTGAGTTTTTATTTTTCTAAATTATAAGATATTACGTATGTTTTCCAGAACGAACCATGCAAATAATTTTGAAATTAGCGCAGGTTACGAAAAATCATTAGCGACTAGATAAAGATCATTAGCGATCAGATAAAGATCATTAGCGATTAGATAAAGATCATTAGCTATTAGATAAAGATCATTAGCGATTAGATAAAGATCATTAGCGATTAGATAAAGATCATTAGCGATTAGATAAAGATCATTAGCGATCATTAGATAGATAAAGATCATTAGCTATTAGATAAAGATCATTAGCGATTAGATAAAGATCATTAGCGATTAGATAAAGATCATTAGCGATCAGATAAAGATCATTAGCGATTAGATAAAGATCATTAGCTATTAGATAAAGATCATTAGCGATTAGATAAAGATCATTAGCTATTAGATAAAGATCATTAGCGATTAGATAAAGATCATTAGCTATTAGATAAAGATCATTAGCGATTAGATAAAGATCAAATTATGTGAGAAAAAGTAAGAATAAAAATACAGCAACTTTTTCAGAGAGTAACACATTGTGGATGAACAAAAATACCTATAAGTAATGACTATTCACTTAAAATGTAAAGTTTGTTTCAAGCCACGTCCCAGATATTTAACGCAATAGTATGCTTTAATGTTTATCTAGTTTGTTGGTGGAATTTGTCTAAAAGGTGACTAAAGCACTAATGCTTTAAATTTAAAGCACTAATGAAAGGCGACTAAAGCACTAATGCTTTAAATTTAAAGCACTAATGAAAGGCGACTAAAGCACTAATGCTTTAAATTTAAAGCACTAATGAAAGGCGACTAAAGCACTAATCCAAGCCACCTGAAGGTGGTTTGGATTAGTGAATATAGTGCTATAATATAATATAATTAAATATAGTGCTTTAGTCGCCTTTTACGACACGTGCAGTCACCCGTTGATCTATTCTACAAAACAGCCGTACACAACACGGGGACAACACGATAGATATTATATAATAAAATATACCATTTGCTCTGCTACATTATTTATAACTTCAGCTATCAAATGACAAGTAATTCCTGCAGGGCAATTTACAAAATTTAATCGTAACTGCCAAAAATTGATGTTGATGTTAATTTTTCTAAAGTGCTCTAATAGCAGAGTATTTTCTCCTATAATGCAGAGTTTCGTGTAGTTCGTTGATTAGTTCTAAGAACATGAGACGTCAGAATCTAGAATAGAGCTGCTATCATCGGTCATCAACTTCTGTGTTCTTCTGTTACACGAGACTCATTAGATTTCTGCACATTGACCTTGTATCCTCCCTCAAATCTGCGTTTTCAGAAGTTTTCCTGACTGAGGGTGATTAATACTGATGTATCTTTAATAGAGAGAGAGAGAGAGAGAGAGAGAGAGAGAGATAGAAATAACTCAGCGGTTATTGGTGAGGTTTCCATGAAAATCTGGAGCTCTAAATGGCAACATATATTTTAGAACAAGCAAAACAACATAATCTAATGCCATAGTATCGGATAGTTCTGCATTAAGAGCCATATATTATCGTAATAATCAAGTTTATTATATTTTAACAAAACACCACCATACTTTCAACAGCGTATATTCCAAAGTTAGTCGTAAGACGTTAAACCTGTTCAACCCCACCACGTCCCATGACGAGATGGAATGGCTTGGAGGAGTTTAGTATCCTGCTTCAACTCTTTCTATCCCTTCATCACTATTTCCATGTCATTCTTCGTCTTTTCCAGCTAATGCATCACCTCCCTATCTTCACAACCACTACCATCATTACCTTCACTCTCACCTTCATCATCAATTTCTCCTCCTCTAACCTCAAAATCCTCCGTTTTTATTTAGTTACTGCGCATGTTCTTTCAGTGTGATACTTTATTCCATTTGATCGGCCACCCTTCACGTAATTTTTCATCTGTGTGAATGACTGATAGGTGGTAAACTAGATAGGATACGTTGTGTCCTTAATTAGGTCTAGTGAGTGCTACTGCCTATACTGTATACTATTATTATATTGAATATTAATATTATATTGAATGACTTAATAGCGCAGGGGTAACGTCATAAAGTTTTAAATGACAGATCCTGAGGTGAATTGAACCCTCGTGGGTTCGAATCCCGGCCGCGCAGATCTGAGAGTAAAATCTCGGACATTCACTGGACTGGCTATACGGAAAATGGTCTAAATTGCCTAACGGTTGTAAACATGCGATATTAAAAGTGATAGATATCAACATAGTTGATCATTTCACTATAATGCGGGTTTACTTTTATTGAAATTGCAATAAACCTAGATTTTATTCTCTTCAATTGTCCGTCTTCATCTTCTACTCCTCTCCACCTACGCCTTGCTCTTCATCATCTAAAATTCTTCCTCTATTCTCATTCTCATCTACTTTTGTGTTATTGAACCACGCTGTTAAAACACTTTTAAAGTGTACTCAATCACGATATATTTTAGTTTCCAATATTCTGATTCATAAAGCAATTACTTTTGATTTAGAAAGCAATTACATATTTTTGATTAGTAATTACAGATTTTTGATTTAAAAGTAATTAAATACACGTGCCATATATTTAACAATATTTTCTGTAAGATGAGTTAATTAAACCCGACTGTTTAACACTTAGCATAATGGTCATAATTTACTTAACATTTAATTTTTAATATGTCGGACTATTTTATTCACACCCGGAAAAGAGACATAGAGAGATCATCGTTATTATCATCGTCTCTAAATAAAGACACAAAGAGAATCCACAGAATATTCTAGAGTGCTGTCATTAATGCAGATTTAATTTAGGAAAGAGCAGCGGCAAGAAATTGTGAAGACTGCTGTATCCCAATAACTAAATTTGGGGATTGATCAAATCGCCAGAAATTCTATTGAAATTACAACCTGAATTTCGAAGGAAGGTAAACAGTTAAATATCTTATCTATTTATTTATTTAAAATTTATATTTGCATAGAAAGCATACAGTGTAATGCAAATAATTGAAGAGCACATAATTACATCTTCATATTGTGTATCCTGCCAATGGAACACTAAACATCGTTAAAAAAAAAAAAAAAAAACACTACATGTACATGTATGTACATCACACAATTATATTAATGAAAATTCCAGGTGAAACGAGATATCGTAAGATTTAAAGCAACAGAATACGAAATGCAGAAACATTACAGAAATCTTCTCTACCCGAAAATCTTGAGGAAATTAGCTTTCTGGATTTACGATACGTACCTGACCGAACAAGATGGGAATGGCAAGAACAAAGGACGCAATCCAGACGAGGCAAATGACATTACGAGCCCGGCGTGAGTTACATCTGAATTTCGCTCTCACAGGGTAAACAATCGCGTAATATCTGAAACAAACAACGACAAATTCAAATTTAGTTTATGTTGTTGATAGACTTGCATAAAATAAAACTGTGGTTGAATAATCAGCGGATTTTACTGATCTGAGTTTATAAAAAATTCGCTAAAAAGATAAATTTCAGTTTAACCATCAGCTTCCGGTGCGGTCAGTGACTTGGAGAGCACTGGACTTGAATCGTGCGCCTACAGTAACTGATCCGTTGTCGAACAACTTGCCAACAATTAAAAGGATCAGTTATTACAACAGTAGAATTGTGAGAAGACTGGGGATAGATTTGATTGGAAGAATTATATGACATGCGTATTTTTACTTTTATAATGGCCATTATAAAAGTAAAAGTACTTTTCCAAAGTAGCAAAAATTGATCTCAGACAGCGCAGGAATATTTATAATGTAATCAGGTATGAATATTCTATAAGATGCCTAATATTGCCATTGAAAAATACGGATCAAATTTAATTAACTAATAATACTCGAATTTAATGAAGAAAATAGAAAAATAGACAATTTCTTATCTAAGCTATATGGAGCGCCAGCCACCCCAACTACTAACTCTAAAGTCACGTACCAAATAATATATTACACAACTGTGATCAGCTGGGCATACACTGTTTACGAATTAGAATTTCACTTTTGCTGCAATATTTAGAATCGCAATGCTTATTTTAAGGTAATTAGCAGTACCATATATCGGACAGTTTTTTCAGTAATTCTTCTTAGCTGTCAGTAAACAATTGAGTCAGGCTAAGGAGGTTTAGCATTAAATCCCTCAGTCCTACGGTAAATCCCTGATCCTTGTCCAATTTCAGCGAGTTAAAATGCAACTGCTGTCGAACAGATTGATTGAAAGATTAATAGCCGGTAAATTCTATGAACTTAAAATGCAACTTTCTAAGGACTAGTAAATGTAGCCTAATTTTGGTAAATCTTTGTTCTATTGGTTTTTCTCTTTCAACAGGGTCATTGTGACGTGTCAATTCACAGCTTAGTCTACTTCAAAGGAGGAACGGATTAAATTTCGGGGCTATTCTATTACATCAGGTTTTAATATCATTTCATATAATCAGATATCAGATATTAGATAAAACTCTACATCAGAGAGAGAGAGAGAGAGAGAAATAGAAAGCGAATCAGAGAGAGATAGAAAGAAAAAGAGAGAAGGGAATTGTAAACTCAGTCGCGACTGGCATCATTTCGAGAGTTGCAACTAAATTGAACACGGAACCATCTAGAACTGTTAGAAGAGGCTTTTAAATGCTTTGCAATTCTAATATATCTGAGAAAATTAGAAGTAGGCCTGTAAGTGTTACATTTACCTCAATAATATTTGGATACCATGATAAAATAATTATTTCAGGTGCAAGCTTATTGAAAAAGTGAGAGTGTATTAATGAAGTCCGTTATTTCAAAAAACTGGATTAAACTAGTTTGTGCTGGTCAAGCAGTCTATTTTAAGCATATGAGAACCAGATTAATGCAAGCAATTTTCTGTACGCCAACCATTGTTTTAGAAAAATTATATTACAAGGCTCGACTAAATCATAAACCTATTTGATTAAAACTGCATCAAAATGTGTGACCAAATGACGCACTTGTTGTGGCATTAGTTGCTCTGTACCTGCAAGAATATGACTCAGGTTAAACGACATTTAATGCCTCCTTGAGGCTTGTATGTATTGATAACTTTCATAGTATTACAGGCCGATGAACATAATGGCTTGCTAAATATACTTTTATACGAAATTTCCAGTCGATAGTGTAATAGAGTTAGAGCAATATTTAGCACAACGATTCTCCTTTAGCTTCGAGTGGGCCCATAAAGATTTGATCGTTTAGCGGAGGTGTCGTTACAGCGATCCTGATTCGATGTATTAGGTGCTATTCCTGGATCTGGAAATCTTCCTAAGGATTGTCAGACAATTTAGAAGAAAAAACTTGTAGTCATGCTATGCTTTACTCTCCTATTCAACGTATCGTCTCTACATGATTTGGATTCCATTAGTCTGTAATCCTATTTTTGTTGCTTTTCTATCGAGACCAAACTTCTCGTTTTCTCTTCTTGTTTGCCAAACTTAAATTCAATGGCCGGTTTTTCAACTTCCGAAAATGGACGAAATTTTCAGTGAAAAGCTTGCAAATCTACCTCTCTTTTGAAGGATTATAGGGTGAAATAGGCCTATTGCACTGAAAAATTGTGTTATAGGAGATATATACTGAAAATAAATAGAGAACGTAATAGTGGACTTGAAAAATAAGAATAGATGTCACTAATGTTAAGTTTAACGTCAGTTTTAGTATCACAGGGGACAATGTCAGAGACGGCATGGCTGCGATTCGAACCATTGGCCTCTTGCTTCTCAGGCAAGCTTGCTATCCGTTCAGCCATTCAGCGGGCATATAGAGAAACATAGACACTTTATTGCATACTAACTACCTGTTAGAAAAATTATTTTTAAATTAATAGTAATTGCATAATTTCATTGCTCCAAGTTTTAAAAAATTATTTTTTATCTGCATTTGATCATTATCTCGATCTATAGAAGAATAAAATAAATTATGTGCATGTACAGTAAATTTTATTAAATAATATGCTCACCATAATACTTGCATAACATGAGGTGATGTGAAAATATTTAGAAGGCCTGCTTTATCACTTTGCCACAAACTAGCAATGTTTCGAAGCGCGTGGGAAGTGGGACACACTTTGACGATTCGATTTTTGAATCCCTTAAATCCCGTCATGTACGTGACTAAGTATCAATCCCAAGCTGATTCCAGTTCATCCTCAGTGGACACTTGCGGCGATGAGTCCGCACATCTCCCAGTTCCTCTCTTTATTCCCTCCTCAACATTCCTGAGTCCCACTCCCAAATACTCCCCTCAAAAATCCTACTTCGCTCTTAGAATGCTACGTTAAGCTTTTCTTTCGTCTTCCAATACTTCTTAGCCTTGTCTTACTGCCTTCTTACTTTTGCACATGAATGCTGTTTAAATTTTCTTTAGTCTTCAAATAGGGCCCACTTTTTAGCCTTTTCCTACAGCGCTCTGTACTTTTGTAATACTTATTTCGCTATGTATTTCTCAATATTCACTCTTCTCTTCCCTTTATTGAGGTAGAGAGTTTTATACAATTACCCTAAATTGGACATATCTGGGCATACCATAAAAACTACGTATGTTAGTTACAATTGTAGCAGATTATTTTGCATATAATATTATACTAAATGTTAATGCATTGAATCAATAAAGCTACATAAATGCAAACTGCTAGGATTGTGAAATTATATCGTTATATAATATTTAATTGACTTGCAGCTAAATAAAACACGCTAAAATAAATAAAATAAAATTTATTTTTCGCACCTAACACGCATTTTTCACTAAGTTATGTATACTTATTTTAATTTACTCTACACTTACAAAAACTGTACGTACTGGGTATTTAAACCTTTTTGGTATTTTATATTATTAACATCATCATATTCTTCATTTGAAGCCCTGTTTAACTTGGTTCTGGATTAGAAAATTGTGCAGCAATTTAGGTTACCTGGGCCCTCACCAACCGAGTGTCATTTCTGATGTTGGCTTGGATCTAAGTACTGTGTCGCCTTTTACGACACTTGCGGTCCATGGTTGGTCTATTTTGAGCAACCCGGACACAAAACTGGTATTTTTTAATATTAACCAAACATAAAAATGATGCGCTCTAATGCATTTAATTTAAAACCACACTCGGTGTGCATACAGTCAGCTACAAACATATTCATACATGAGCGCTGTGGTTAAAACTGGACGCAAAACGAGTCTAATATTTAGACGTTAACTGGTAACAATTTCTTACGCGCTTTTATTTCAAGACTCTTCTATATGTATTCTGACAGTATAATTTAATTTTTAAATGAGCGTGGCCACACTTCAGTACTATCTGATTCTAATGGAAGAAAACTTTGTAGATACTTCGTATTGTGCATTGCTTGTGATGGGTATGAAGAGTAGAGAGAGTTGAACAGAGGAGTGCAGTGAGGTGGGTTAGGAATTTAGTGAGATGAGGTATTTAGTGATATTTAGTGAGTTGAGGTATTTAATGAGATGAGGTATTTAGTGAGATGAGGTATTTAGTAGATTTGAGGAGTTTAATGAGTAAAGTAAGGAGTGAAGTAAGTGAAGTCAGGAGTGCAGTGAGTGAAGTGAGGAGTGTAGTACATATGGTGAGGAGTAAAGTGTGATGTGGAGTGAAGTAAGGAGTGAAGTGAGTGAAGTAAGGATTCACTCCTTACTTCACTCACTTCAAGTGAGTGAAGTAAGGAGTAAATTGAGTAAAAAGTAAGAAGAGTATTGAGTAAGAAGTGAGTAAATTGAGCAGTGTAATTAGAGTGAAGTGAAGAGTGTAGTGAGTGTGGTGATGAGTGAAGTGAGTGAATTTCGGAGTGAAGTTAGTGAAGTGAGAATTGCAGTGAGTGTGTTGAAGAGCGTAGTGCGTGTGGTGCGGAGTGTAGTGAGTGAAATGAGGAGTGTAATGAGTGAAGTGAAGAGTGTAGTGAGTGTGGTGAGAAGTGTAATGAGTGTGGTGATGAGTGAAGTGAGTGGGGTGAGAAGTGTAGTGAGGGAGAGGGGAGTGTAGAGAAGGAGAGTTTATACTGAGGTGAAGTAAATTAAGTGAGCAAGAAGGTTAGGTTAGGATATCAAGTGACTAAGTGAGTTAGGTGATGAGTTTAGTGAGTGCAATAAGCTCGGTGATGAGTTTAATGAATGTAATGAGTTAGGTGATGATTTTATTTTGTGAGCGTAATGATTTAAGTGATGACTTCAGTGAGTCTAATGAGTTAGGTGATGAATTCATTGAGTTTAATGAGTTAGGTGATAAGTTTAATGAGAATGATTAGATAAGTGATGAGTTAGTAAGTGTAATGAGTTAGGTGAGGAGTTTAGTAAGTATCATTAGTTAGGTGATGAGTTTTGTGAGTGTCATGAGTGAGGTGATGAGTTTGGTGCGCATAATTAGTTAGGTGATGAGTTTAGTGAGTGTAATGAGTTAAGTGATGAGTTCATTGAGTGTAATGAGTTAGGTGATGAGTTTAGTGAGTGTACTGAGTTGAGACATGTAGTGAGGAGAAGCTCGGAATGGATTAAGAAGTTCACTGCGAGATAAAAAGCGGATCGAGCAGAGGCCAGTGTTGGTCAATTTTGGATATGCATTTGTACAAGAGACGCTCAAGTAAATAAACTATTGACATCAAATTCAGTCTTTAAATATTTAATACTAATACAAATGTAAATAAGAAGAAATTAATCATTTTTGTCACTGCCATTAATTGGTGAAAACTGTGAATACTGTATTTTGTGATTCTGAGCTACCTTGGATTCAATTTCTATACATAAAAGTGTAACTGCTGAAGCTGAGTTAGATTTGACTTTTTTAAAATCTGGGTTTTGAGGTCGAAGCCTGAAACTATCTAACTCTCGGTTATGCTAGGAGGCGGGATGAAAATATATTTGTTTAAAATACATCTTGACAAGTTTAGAAATAGGAATTTGAAAAATTCAGGAATTGGAGCAACTACATTTCGGGTTCTGTACGGGAGAAGAACCTCTGGATCCTTAGGTTCATTTTTGCTTAATTTTACTCTAATTGGAAATATAAAAATTAATGCATTACTTGCTTGTAAAATGCACATAAATTTTTGTATTTATCTTATAACTAGTTCTTGCCGATCTTAGATGAGTGTTAAACTACTACAATAATTCTAACAAATATTTAATTTTTTATCGCTTTTAGGAATTAATATATTTTGCAGTAAGAAGGAGACATGATTTGTAAGTGTTAGATAAATTAGACGACAGATTAGACAGCTTGTGTCATACTTGAGTCGAAGTTGTGAAAAGTGAAGGAAAATGAGAGTAGAGAGATAGAGAGAGGGGTGGGAGGGCCCTTCCCCTACTGACAGGCTGACCCTTGAGTCATGAGCGATGGGCAATACCAATGGTATCCCATGCGTCGTGATAAGTGTTTGTTTTACGTGATAAATTAAACAGCTTTTTATCTGCTTGGCACGGTTAAAATTGAAATGAATGTATTCCTGTTCCAGTTTATATCTGAAAATAGAATTTCGAACTAAGGTTATATTGTTTAGATTTAATTACAGCGTCCCATATATCAAAGGAAATGCAAATAAAAAAGAAGAATCATTGAGATATATGCTTCAAAGTTAGGTCATGTATTCTGTCAAATATTACTTTATGATTTTGTTTCATGGAACTTGTGATCTTTTCGGTTCACAATCTTTAATGGATGAACAGTCATAATATTATGATTGAGATTGCTACTCCGAAAATTTGTAAGCCTTTCTTAGCAGATTTTTTCAATATACGATATAACTTCACATGATTAATAAATACCGTCATTAATTTGTTAAAAGTTTAAAAATTGAGATAGTGGATTTTGAAAATAGATTTAATCTTCTAGAGTAGATCACTGTATAATTAATATACATGTAACTCATTGAACATAATACTTTGCGAAATATAGCTTATTATTACCGCTAGTCGGAATTGTGTTTATTACATAATACATTGTTAAATCCAAAGCAATAATACTTAACTAGTACACGAATATTTATTTTTCTCAAATTAATTGTCACTAGAGACAGAAACATTCTAGAGATAGAAGCATATTAGGTATAGCGGTATGCTACACATAAAAGCTAATTAGAGATAGAATCATACTGGAGAAAGAAGCACACTGGAGATAAAAAATATAGTACAGAATCTAAATTTTAATCCAAGGAATAGACCTGAGCCAGTGTAAGGTCGTAAAAAGCTGGTAAAGATAAGGTTAACGTCAATTTCCTCACTCGAAAGCGATGTTAGTGACGGGAGAGCCCAGGATTTGAACCCCGCACATACTGATCCGCGGTAGAGTATCTTACGAGCATTAACGAGCATTATTGGCGAGTATTAAGGTAAGGCGAGTGGTAAAAAGAGAAGAGCATTAAGGTAAAGAGAGAAGAGCATACAGGTAAAAAGAGACGAGCATACAGGTAAAGAGAGAAGAGCATACAGGTAAAAAGAGACGAGCATACAGGTAAAGAGAGAAGAGCATACAGAAGCACAAACCTCTCGACACTCATACTCGTCATGGTTAGGATGGAGCAGATGACGGAGGCGCTCTGGATGTAGTGGACTCCCTTACACAACACCTCGCCAAACGTCCACGTGAACGTGAAGAACTTGGCAAACTGTCAAACAGTACAGTCGAAAAACATCTAGTCATTAATATTAAATGTTCAATCAATTTAAATATTAACCATTATCATCAACTTTCCTAGAATTCCAGCTTAATCAGGGTATACGATTACACCTTTTCCAAACTTCTCTCTTCCACACCATTCACAATGTGTTCATGCCAATCAATTCCTTTACATGTTTACAGCAATCTGGAGCCTTGGCGCTCACCAACCGAATGCCCTTTCTGACGTTGCTTTGGATCATCTTTTGTCGCATTTTACGCTAAGTGCAGTACACGGTTGGTCTATTCTTCAAGCAACCCGGACACAGCAAGGAAAAATAAAATAGTAGTATTAATATAATAATATTTTAAATATAGTAATAATAGTTAGTAGTATTGGTGTCAGTAATATGAGTTATGACTAACGTAATATAATTAATGAGGAAGAAAAGAATGAATAATAGAGCATAATATCATAAAGGTCGCGATATTTCAAAAGCTAACTTTTAACAAACAAAATCAACTTTTATAAAAAGTGTTTCTTTTGAAATAGATCTTTTACGACTTATGTCAATTCTTACAAAATGTAACATCTTTTCTAGAAGGTTAAAACTTTATGTAAGTCAGTGAAGTTTATAATGGATTTCGTAGAACGATGGGAAGCAGTTCATAGTTTCTTGCAAACAACTGCTAAAAAGAATCACTTCTCTCTACATATAATAGAGTACACCGAAATATTCTCATTGTCGGCTTTCTTTAAAAGAATAACGAGCCTGTTTTGTATTATTTAGCTTAACAATTTAGTGACATGGACACTGATGCTCACTAAAGATAGTCTGACTATAAAACAGAAGTAGAGATCACTAGAACATACGAATTATGATAGACTTGAGTCAACTCATTTATCTGATAGAATTATTAATATTAACAGGCCAGTCTTCAGTCGTTTTATGAAACACTGCGTCTTATATACTAATTATTACTTCCTATCACTTCATTTAATAACTTATTCGTGGGGGATTTTAATGTATAATTGAGACTGGTGATTTATGATAGAAATGATCTGGATTCAGACCAGAGTCAGTATACGAGCAGCAGCTGTCCTAAGAAATATTGCACATGCAGGTGAAATCGAGCTTCGAAACATTATACAAAAATTCTACAAGTGCTAACAAGTGCTACACTGGGATGAAATATTATGTTTGGAATTAGTAACAATTACTATAGGCTCATGTTAGATAATCATCTAACATCATCATCCTAGTCTATCAAGTCTTCTCATTCATTACACTCAACTAACTAGTGAATCTAGTCAAGTAAACAAAAATGAAGGAATTTATAAGGCCATATTTTAACATTATAAGATATAATTCATAAGGAATTTCAGGCGCCAAAGCACCACACGATGACGACTGAGTGCACAACGAGATGAAAACAGTGCAAGTCCAAGATCCAAGGCAAGCGGGAAAATTGATACATTAGTAAACTGCATCAAATATGCACTTTACAAATGATTTATTTATAAATGAGGAAAATTAACAGTTTAATTTTAAAAGTTAATGATGATAATGATGATGATGATGATGATGATGATAATGATGATGACGATGACGATGACGATGACGATGATGATGATGATGATGATGTGATGATGATGATGATGATGATGATTCTGATGATGATGATTCTGATGATGATGATGATGATTCTGATGATGATGATGATGATTCTGATGATGATGATTCTGATGATGATGATGATGATGATACTGATGATGATGATGATTCTGATGATGATGATTCTGATGATGATGATGATTCTGATGATGATGATTCTGATGATGATGATGATGATTGATGATGATGATTGATGATGATGACTGATGATGATGATTGATGATGATTGATGATGATGATTGATGATGATGATTGATGATGATGACTGATGATGATGATTCTGATGATTGATGATGATGATTGATGATGATGACTGATGATGATGATTGATGATGATTGATGATGATGATTGATGATGATGATTGATGATGATGACTGATGATGATGATTGATGATGATTGATGATGATGATTGATGATGATGATTGATGATGATGACTGATGATGATGATTGATGATGATTGATGATGATGATTGATGATGATGAGATGATGATGATGATGATGATGATGATGATGATGATGATGATGATGATGATGATGATGATGATGATGATGATGATGATGATGATGATAAACATTAAGGTGTCCACTGTCCAGTGAGATGGCTTAATTTCTATCAGACTTACAATATATCAGTATACGCCTTCAGAGATCTTCAAATAAACACGTTCCTAGAATAAAAAGTTAAGAATCAACTTCTGCTGATAATTATAATGTGTAATTTTAAATGACAAATAAGAAGATGGAGCACAGAATCGAGCAACTGCTACAGTGGGTGGGTACTCACAGCAAGCAGGAAGTACTCGTAGTCTCTGCTGATGGGAGGCAGCCCGGGGTCAGCCTCTCTGCCTGCCTGCTGCCTCGCTATCATGTCCCTCGCTGCCTCGTCTCCACGACTACGCTGATCCTTCACCTGAACAACACAAAAGGCAACGATTACACTGGTCTACAAAAAAAAATTTTGGAGCGCACAAACAATGGCACAGGGTTATTAGTAATTACTTATAACCATGGAGAGGAATGGAGGAAATAATGAAAACTACAAAAATAGAATCCAAGAAACGAAACTGTGTAGCACATGCGGTATGTCATGTGTGTAACTATACAAACAAAAACAACAGTTCTAACGTCGTCCATGACTGTATCGAGCATCCACTCAAAATATATTCTAGATCCTCATATTACCTATGTTATGTGGTTCCCATTCCACGATATAGTCCCGACTAGACTGATAAATTGTCTTCAATGACAACATCGAGTACTATGTTAAAACTGTCGCTCTTCATACATTCCTTCCTTCTTTCATTATAAATATTTGATAATAATTTCCCGTGAAATACCAACACCGTGTTTGCAAACAGCGTCAAATAGAAGTAGAAACAGAAACATGTTAAACCTTTCCAGTAGTCGTGCTGGTAAGAACTTTTTACAATAGAATTGATCTCAGATTTGAACCCAAGTCACAGGATTTTAAGATTTACACTAAATTAAATTGGCATAAGTTAGATCATATTACCTATATGATAACCGATGCTATTTGAAACATATGGCAAAACACGTCTATCTTAAGTGCTCAAGTGGGCACAGAGACAGAACAAACTAGAAACTGGCATTGAATAGATGAAAACATCATCAAAATAGACTGTCTCAAATCCTCTCTGTCCTACATCATATCATCAGTCAATCCCCCATTTGAGACTTTTCCATTCGTTTAAATTTTTGTAGAAATTTCTGGAGCCTAGGCGCTCACCAACCGAATGCCCTTTCTGATGTTGGTATGGATCTTAGTGCTTTAGTCGCCTTCTACGACACATGCAGTCACCAGTTGGTCAATTTTTCAAGCATCCCGGACATAACACAGGTATATTGATTAGAAGAAGTAGACTGAATAAATCGGAGGAGTCGGTCACATAATCTAGACAGTACTTACCGCTAGCGGCATGTTGACGATGAAGTCTGTGATCAGGTCATGAATCTTTCTCACGTAGAACTCCTGCACACAAACAACAATTACAACGCCACTACCATCATCAATGACAATAAAATACCAAAAAATTAATTAATTAATTAATTAATTTATAATTAGAAATCAGGCAGCAAGGCCCACACAAAGCACACAAGACACACAGCACACCCATAAAATCAGGTAAACACTAATTTTAATAAATTTCAGTACCATCATCATCATCATCATCATCATCTTCCTTTAAACAAAAGAAAAATTTCAGTTTGAGGGAATAAAATCCTTACAACATTTCTTTACAACAAAAATGTAAATACTGACAACTATAAAAGAGTATCATTAATACTATCAACAATAGTAACAACAAATATCAATTATTACTTGACAACAGTAGAGCTAAATCTTTAACATCAGATTCCTCTCTAGACATCCTGTCAGTGACCGGGCGAGCTTGGCTTAGATCTCTACACCTATTGATCAGCCACTGAACTACTTCACCATATGCTACCGGCTCAGCCCACTTGTACAACTTCATATAATAATATTAGTTTTAACTTTTTTACAACGCTACAAACCTCTGTGTGGAACTTCTGCGACGCTATGATGGACGTGCGCAGAAACAAGAAGAGGTCACCGCTGATGACATCAGTAACGATGCTCTCTGATTGGTCGCACAGGTCACCAAATCCTGTCAAATATACAAACAGTGGG
The DNA here is from genome assembly GCA_905160935.1 of Enchytraeus crypticus. NCBI lineage: Eukaryota > Metazoa > Annelida > Clitellata > Enchytraeida > Enchytraeidae > Enchytraeus > Enchytraeus crypticus. Next base: position 1,301,567 of record CAJHZI010000753.1, read on the forward strand.
TGACAGAGTGGCTAGCAGGCTTGATTGCTAAGCAGGAGGTTGGAGTTTTAACCTCGGCCAGAACTGCTCTAGGAGCTTTGTTCAGGTACGCAACTGCTCAGCTTGCTCAGCTTTATGGCAAATTTGTTAGAAATATATTAATTGTAAAATAAAATAAAACAAAATTGTTTAGTCTGTACGTTAATATAAATCACTCAGCATTCTGAATTTTCACATGAAATAGTATTTCATGTGAAATATTATGTAGAGATTTAAATCCACTGAAGATCTGATAATTAAATTTATAAACCAATTTATCATTCAGATATAATCATTTAAATCTTGCAAACATTGAATTTATATTACGCTATTATATAGGAGTGATAATGACCAGAAACAATTCTTTGATATCATCAGATTTAACAATATTAAAGCTTGAAATACAGACACATATACCAGAGCCTCAATGCAACTCTACTGTTAAACTACATGAAAACAAAAACAGGAGATGCTAGATTGTATTTAATGTTCAAGAAACTTATAATAGGAAAATTAAATAAAGCTTATCATATCATAATAACCTTGCACTTCGTGCTATATTTTATCTTGCTACAACATTGAAAAATTATCATAGCTCTACGCTACGTACCTCGTGCTATGTTGTATCGTGCTAGAGCATGCAAAGCTAGACCCAGGAGAACTGAGAGATTAATCATAGCGCTACGCTACGTACCTCGTGCTATGTTGTATCGTGCTAGAGCATGCAGGGCTAGACCCCAAGAAAACTGAGCGAGTGACTTGACCGCAGGGCAGGTCCACGCCGTGTCGCTGATCATCTCCTTGTGAACGTCTCTCACGTACTGAGCATCTGATATCATCGGCAACTTGTCTATCACTGCTGCTCAACAACAACAACAACAACAATACTATCACTGCTGCTTAACAACAACAACAACAGCACTATTGCTGATGCTCAACTATTCACAATTCACAACTGTCGTAGATCACAAGGTACTGTCAGAGAGAACCCTTGTGAGGACTTGAACCCACAACTCCTGCTAATAAAACACGTGTGCTACAAGCTAGCTCTCCAGCCATACCATGCTAAAAAAATTAGATATATCTAGCGTGATAATCTTCAGACTAGTTAAAAATAACTAAGACATTATCTGGCATGATAAACTTCAGACTAGTTAAAAATAAATAAGATATATAACAATAAAAATAATAAAAATAGTAATAACAATAAAGGTTTAACGTCCGTTTCCTCATCCAGAGATGCTGTCAGGGACGTCAGATATATCTAGCGTGATAATCTTCAGACTAGTTAAAAATAAACAAGACATTATCTAATATTACAGACATTATCAGCACAAACCCTCAGCTCCAGGCTGGTCAAGCACTTTAGTATCAAAGCTGTAGAGCAGAGTGAGTATGAGTGACAGCGTCACATCTGTCACACAGCCGTCAGCCTGTGTCGTGACGTCACGTGACAGCCAGCTAATCAGCAGCAGCGTGTCAGCGCGTGACAGGCCACACTGACACGCCCAGTAGAACAGGCAGTCAGCCAGGCACTGTTCTATCTCCTTCAACTTCTCAGTCACCTGCGTCGAGTGATCGTTATTTATAGAATTTTTATCAAGTTTCAATTTTGAACTAATTAAGTGCTAATCTGTGATTGTCTATAGCTCTCTGTGTTTCTCCATAGTGATTCTCTGTAGCTCAGATGTATGGGCAGAAGCAATATTCTCTTTTTAAATTCCTGTTGCTATTATTTAAAACTTTATCAACTGTTATTTCTTTTACTTTTATTGCATGTTCATTCCGTTCGCCTAATTATTTTTTAATTTGTATGATTGAAGGGTGGTCAACTAGATAGGTTACTTTGGACCTCTTGGACGACCTTGTTTGTGTATGTCACTTATATTATGAGTGTATTGAAATAAACAGAGTTCTCTCTCTGTCCTCTCTCTCTCTCTCTCATCAATCACTACAATAATCTATGTTACAATCAATCAGTCAGGTAAGCAAATCTCAAGAGATAAATTTTATCTCATGAGATAAATTTTATCTCAAGAGATCAATTTTATCTCAAGTGATCAATTTATCTCATGAGATCAATTTTATCTCAAGGGATAAATGTTATCTCAAGAGATCAATTTTATCTCAAGAGATCAATTTTATCTCAAGAGATCAATTTTATCTCACGAGATAAAGCCTATTTCATGAGATAAAACTTATCTGGAAAATCAACTGCATTACTTTTCTTCTCATTATCAAACCAATCCATTTAATCAACTCAATAAATCCATCAATCAATCATAGAGTCACAGAAAATAATAGCTATAAATTATAAAGAAATATCCATTAGATTTAACATGCTCTATTTATTAAAGCTGTAGACAGAATCTAACATCACCCATTAGTCTTCACGGGGTGTAAGCGATGGTAACATAGAATGTCTTAATAGCGTAGGGGTATCATCATGCAGTTTTAAATAACAGATTCTGATTTGAATTGAACACTCATGGGTTCTAATCCCAGCCGCGCTGAGCTGAGAGTAAAATCTCGGACATTCACTTGACTGGCTATACGGAAAATGGACTAAATTGCCTAACGGTTTAAACATGTGGTATTAAAAGTGATAAATATTAACACAGTCGATCATTTCGCTATAATGCGTGTTGACTTTTTAAAAAAGAATTTGAACAGTATTTGAACCCAGCCACTACTGATCAGCGATGGCTTCTAGTTGAGTCAGTTTAGAAACAAACAAAATCTGGGTCAGACTGACCTGATATCTATGCTTAGCTGACCCCAAGGCTCTGAACTCTGGTCTCTGCAGTCTCTCTAGCTGTGACACTGGATCAAACGTCTTCAACAATCCTACAGCATCAATCAATCAATCAGGTACTCAACAATCCTACAAAATCAATCTATCAATTAATCAGGTGCTCAATAGTCCTACGTAACCAATCAATTCATCAATCAATCAGGTACTCAATAGTCCTATGCAACCAATCGATCAAGTACTCAACAATCCTACAAAACAATCCTACACAATCAATTCATTAATCGGTCGGGTAAGTTAAACGGATAATCTAATCATGAACTATACTCTAGACACACTGATAATACTCTATTCTCTAGTCATACCTATGATCTTGGCTGGAAGGTTCTCGCTCATGACGCTGTCAGTGAACCTGTTGGCCAGTGCTGCCACCTCACTGCTGATGCCCTGCAGCTGATAGCAACGCCCCTGCCGGGCCTGCAGCAGCAGCCTCAGGGCTCCCACCAGGCTGGCCTTCCCGTCATAATACAGCAGCACTGCTACCAGGCCTCTAGTCAGTCCAGGGAAGTACGGCAACTGACTCTCACCTAGTGATAACACACAGGAGCACAAGGCTGAAAGCTCAATAGATAAATAGGGGAGAGAGCAAACTCTTTGAATGTAGTTATATTAATAGTATTCGTCATAGTATTTATCATCCCTTAAAAATAAAAATATATACTATTATTAATAGTATTAATATTATTTATATTACCATTATTTTGAGTATTATTATTATTAATACTATTGTTATCATTATAGTTTTTGCTATTCTTATTATTATTATCAGCCTCATATGATAATTAGCATAGACTTTGTGAAGAGATTAACTTGTTGATCTAAGGAGTGCTCTTATGGAGCGAGAAGACAGACTTTGAGTATGAATATGTACCATGGACCTGCCACTTGGCAGTGTACTGAAGAAGATGATAATTAATAAAACAGAAGTGAAATTGAACTCCTTATCATTTAAGTTACAGTACCTCAGACACAGTTAGACTATTTAACACAGGTTTAAGAGTCACATAGGACTGACCTGCTATGAGAAGATCAACGGCATCGATCTCGTTCAGTTCAAATAGGTCACTGAGTACAAGTGACTCCGTTATGAACTCAGGGGTCAGTATCTGGGACGAGTGAGCTGGCAAACCCTGGACCGGCAGACCATTAACATTAGCTTTAGACACGGCATCTCTGTGGGCGGGGTTTCTAGCCTGTCGATCAGTAAACATTAACATTAGCTTTAGATATGACATCTCTGTGGGTGGGGTTCTTAGCCTGTCAATCAGTAAACATTAACATTAGCTTTAGACACGACATCTCTGTGTAAATCAATCGATTTACTGATTGACAGGCTAGGAACCCCGCCCACAATCAGTAAATCAATCAATTTACTGTCAATCGATTGGTAAACATAACAATTTCACAAGCTGGAGCAAGTAGCGAAGTCGATAAGATATTCGACCGCGGATCAGTATGTGCGGGGATAAAATCCTGGGCTCTCCCGTCACTTACATCGCTTTCGAAGTGAGGAAACTGATGTTAACATTTGCTTTTTTAGCTATTACAACTGATACTAATATCAAATGTGTCAGAGGACTCACAGTCGGCCCAGTTTATTTACACTCATCCTGGTGTTTAAAATGTTAAACAAAAGATACATTAAATTACACCTGAGATTATTAGACCTGAGTTTGTCTGCTACCTACCTGATTCTGAAGGAGAGATATAAAGTCAGGTTTGTAGTTCTTTAATTCTACTTCCAGTTCTTGATAGGTGCTAGAGTCAGGATGATATAGGGCCGAATCAACAGCACTGTACAGTCGTTTGTAGCAACTCCACATTCTACCATCTATATCAATCAATTATGGATTAAACAATTAATCTGCCTAATTATTTAATTAACCCTTCTGGGCATCATATTCTTAAACTAGCTAACTAGTGTGATAAAAACCTCCCAAATCTACCATTTTTTCCCCCGACACCCCCCCTCCTCAAATTAAATTTATGACTTGTCTCTCTACGATTTGCATTAATTTTCTAATTTGCCACAAAAAATCGACACTACCGTAATTGATATTAGAGCCAAAAATGGTCATTAAGAAGACAAGATTAGAAAATTAAGGACAAATTTTGTAAAGGATGCTATATTGCAATACCCCTACTAAAGTTATATGGACTAATTGGCAGAAATGGCAGAGATAATAATATTAAACCAAAAATGATTCTGCTATTACTATGAAATCAAGTACAGTTCAGTCAAATAAAATCAGATAATACAAACAACATTCTAAAATAGCATCACTACAAACTGCAAAATGACAGTCCAGAGATTTTAAGATTTGAAAGAAATGGTATAAACGAAAAGAAACTCAACTAATAATTCTGTTCTAATCGTAATAACAATATATATATCAACAATTAAGATTTAACATTATTTCCTCTTCGAAAGATAATGTTAGAGGCGTTCCCACAGCACATAAAAAAAGTAAAAGTAAAGTAAAACACGCATTATAGTGAAATGATCAACTATGTCGATATCTATCACTTTTAATTCCACATGTTTAAACCGTTAGGCAATTTAGACCATTTTCTGTATAACCAGTCCAGTGAACGTACGAGATTTTACTATCAGATCAGCGCGGCTGGGATTCGAATCCACGAGGGTTCAAAGCATCTCAGGTTCTGTCATTTATAACTTAATGACATTACCCCTACGCTATTGAGACATTCAATAACATTCATTAATAACAATATCATTCACTAATAACAATAACAATATCATTCACTAATAACAAATTCACCCAACTGATCTGCAAAGACATGCTGAAGAAAATTAGGCTACGATTCTTCCATATTTGTTACACATTTTATTATTATAAATAAAACCGAAAATGAAGTACGGTGAGCTATTTTTATTTTGTTTTAGCCTATTTATTTCTCTTATTCTTGTACTTTAAACATTTTCTGCAAATTTTTATGATTAGGCTATTTTTAGATTCCTTTACCAACTTAAAGGAATAAGAATTAGTGCGAATAACGCATAATTACATTTTACTGGGTCTAGTATCAGGATCAGAAAGAAGCCCAAAGGACTCGTTTTCACGACGAAACATCACCTTGGTAGATCCATAGTACCAAAAAACCAAAGCAGTAATCAGACTAGACTGAGTGATGATTCAATACTTAATGAAAAATACATGACAAACATATTCGAATATCTGAGCAAATGCAACAGATAACAGAATAGACTAAAATATTTATAGAAGAAATTATGCTGATAGGCTATGCCAAACTAGGTTAGGTACAAATGTTTAATCATAACTTCATTTCAACAGACAAATCGTTTCACCTTGGCACACTAAAACCAACAGATATTATAGACAAATGTATAAATTATAATTTACAGGCATAAATAAACGGAAATAGACAAATTATTTACTATTGCTCAGTGCCATCGTAGAGTTGTTAATTTTAAATTCTTATTTTTGATTCTCCGATAAACACAAAGCAACAAGCAATAAGAAGATCTTCAATTTCCTTCTTCTTTAATTTTTTATTTTAATAATAACTATACTAACAACGACAACAACAATACGATTAGAGTGCTACTGTTGTGCATGACAACATCGAACACTGTGGGACCAAATCAAAACCGATGAGCAGAGATTAGGGTTAGAGTTAGGTTTAGGTTTTAATACTTAATTAAATTTTAATAGGTTGCAGTTTTTTCAGAATTCTCTTGCGCGAGCAATTTCTTGTAGTTCCAAGTACTCACATGTTACGCCTATTTTAAAGTCTTTGCACTGGCTAAAGATTAAAGAGCGTATCATTTACAAAACAGCTTCGTTAACCTACAAGTCCATCACCATCCCTGGACGAAGTTGTATGTCTCACTTGATTAAAGTGATGCAGCCTGCTATTACTCGGTCTTCTAAGTTAATTAGGCTTGTGAGACCTAGCTTACCTTCACGCTCTAAGCTATCTAATCGTGCTTTCCAGCATGCTGCACCTCAGATCTGGAATTCTCTTCCATCCAATCTTCGGAAATCTTCATTTGAATCACATCAGCCTTTGCTTTCCTATGAGCAGTTCCATAAGCAGTTGAAGACCTATCTTTTCCATCTTTCTTTTCCATCCAGTGTCCATGAGCAGCGACCTGCGCCTAAACCACCTTTTCGTTAACTCCCTTTACTTTGGACTGAATTTCTGGATTTTGGAATTTGCACCGTTTTTGGACCTTCTTTTTTTGCTCGCCGGCTTGATTTTGTCTCAATAGTGCTCGATGCTGTCATTGATGACTGTAACACTCTAATTGTCGTTATTATTATTATTACAGTTATTTCGTTTATGAAGTCTGACGCTGCAGAATTGATGAGGCGTATGACAATTAAAGTCTCAAATGTAATGGCCATGAAAATAACAGTACGTGTTAGACATAATGGTATCTTTAAAATACAGAAGTTTCTTCGAGATATAATTGAGATACTCTTCTGGCAGCCCGTACCAAACAATACACTATATCAACTGTTTTACTGAAGATTTTTACGTACGACCTCAAGCCTACTTCGGATCTACATTTAATGAGTTGTATTTGTGTCCTCTAGTTCTGCTATTATTAGCTAATTTAAACTAATAGTTATAGTCTACTCTACTGAATCCATTAAACTTATATTAAATCTCTCCTACCCCTTCTCTCTTCTTAAGAAATCAGTCCAGCGAGTATATTTTTAAACAATTTTCATGATTGAGATTACAACATTTCTCTATTAATCTTGTTGCTCTAGTTTTAACTTTCTTTAATTTCTCAATATTAAAGTTTGAGTCTAACTAATGATATAAATAATTTTGATGTCTTATTGATGTGGCTTTGCCTTTAGCACTAAACAGCTATTAGGGCCTACATAGAAAATAATTGAAAAGAAATACCGCCTAAAACTGCCATTGCGGCAGTTTGTCACATTTCTAAAATGAATGTCGTCTGCCTATTGAATTCATTCAATAGCTCTCGTTTTCGCTTTATCTCATACACTATTCTGTAATGAGCCACTGGCTGGAGTCAGTGGCGATGTCTGTAAGATACTCGACCACGGATCAGTATGTGCGGGATCCAAATCCTGGGCTCGCCCATCTCTGACATCGCTTTCGAGTGAGGAAACTGACGTTAACCTTAGCTTTTTAATGCTTCAGTGCAGTATAAACAACAACCAGCCGGTTAACCTTTCGCTAGAGTCTCTAACATGACCTTCCAGTGAGGAACAGGTTTAACCTTCTTCAGTATGTCTTCGCATAATTAAAATCCTAGTAGACTAAAGGCCAGCATTTCAACTGCAGAAACATAACGACTACAATAACAACACGATTGTCTAAGTGTAATTAAAATTAAATTCTAAAATTTAGCCGAGGTACTTCAGCAGTTATTGCTCTAACAAAAATTTAATTAAGTTTAGTAAGTACGTAAGTAAACAAGCATTATAGTGAAATGATCAACTATGTTGATATCTATCACTTGTTAATACCACTTGTTTAAACCGTTAGGCAGTTTAGACCATTTTCCGTGTAACCAGCCCAGTGAATATCCAAGATTTTACTCTCATATCAGCGCGGCTGGGATTCGAACCCGCGAGAGTTCAATTCACATCAAGATATGTCATTTAAAACTTCATGACGTTACCCCTACCATACTGAGACATTCCAAACTTTCAACGCAGCCTGAGTGATGGAATCAAATAGTTAATCGATGGTATGCTCCCTGGTCTGTAAAGAGAATGCAAGCAGGAATATGTAACGCGAACCTATCATTTGTATAATACTGGTGAAGATATTATAATCATAGAAATATTGCAATATTTTTATAGCAAAATACATTTATTCAAGTTCCTTTGATCACACAGACTGATATTAATTTCATATCCCTAATCTAGCCGACATTACTTGATAGTACACGATACTGTCATGAATGATGCTATCACAAAGATGTTGTTGTTGTTGCTACACGAGCTCTATGCCAAGCTGTTGTAGGCACACAGCTGCTGCCTCTATCTTAGCCTAGCTGCTGTTGTTGTTGCTACATGAGCTCTACACCAAGCTGTTGTAGGCACACAGCTGCTGCCTCTAGCTTAGCCTAGCTGCTGTTGTTGTTGTTGTTGCTACACAAGCTCTACACCAAGCTGTTGCAGGCATACAGCTGCCGCCTCTAGCTTAGCATTCTTCTTGCTGCCACAGCCGTGTATAGGTATATACTCTATCCCATCAACCGTCACCTAGATAACCAAAACAACAGACGTTTAACGTCCTATTCCACATCCAACAGTGATGTCGCAGACGTCAAAAAGACATCAGTGTAGTGTTGTTAGTATAAAAGAGAAAACCTGTGTTATAGAGAGGCATATTTTTACATACAGTACATTTACAACACAACAAATACGACATTCATTTTATAACAAACTCGGAATACCAAATATAAAACAGCAGCTGTTACACTGGCTTCCTTTCAAGCAGATATGAGCATTTGTTAGTAAATAATAACAAAAAGAAAAACACAAAACTTATTATGGGCAACTTCAATTGTAATCATAAAATTCTAAATAATTAAAATATACAGCAGCGAAGTGTAGCATCACTATTAATATAATATATTAGAATGATTATCAAACGACAATTAGTGAATAATAATAATAATAATAATAATAAAGGTTTAACGTCCGTTTCCTCATCCAGGGATGATGTCAGGAACGTCCCCAACAATAATAATGATAATAATAATTATTCTGGTCTCGAGTAGCCGGGTGGCGATTCAGCACGTATTGTTTGAGTCGTGTTTATCAAACCTCAGGTTCCTTACACTTAATTCATTTTTATAATAATACTAATAATAATAATAATAGTAATAGAGATTTAACACCAGTTTTCTCATGCTTAACAAAATGAGCGGCTACCTAATGAGATGAGAATTGTTAAAATATGAGAATTGATTAAATCTATAATATAAACAGATGAAGCTCTGTTGATAACGCAACAGTGAAGCTTTCTACCTTGAACCTGAAGTACTTCATATGAGCTGGTCCACTCTCCTCCACTAGTTCATAGACAGGCTGGTTCCATCTCCTCTTGTAACACACCTCTACCAATATACTGCACGGGTGCTTTCTTGTGTGACCTATATAACAATCCATGACAACACATAGCACTATGTAATACAAGCCCTACATCATCCCATAGCCCTACAGCATCCTATAGGCAAATACAGGCAGAAGTGTACCGTATATTAAATGAGATTAGTCAATAATATAGTTACGCAAGTAGAGACAAAAGAAATAAATATCTACATAACACTGTATTCCAGATAATAAATCAGAAACAAATATTTAACTTTCATACTTACAGACTTAATTACTATTATTATAATTACTATTATTATAATTACTATTATTATAATTACTATTATTATAATTACTATTATTATAATTACTATTATTATAATTACTATTATTATAATTACTATTATTATAATTACTATTATTATAATTACTATTATTATAATTACTATTATTATTATCATGGTTATTATTAAAGCTTGGGTTACAATAAACTATTTAACAACTTAAAAATGAAATAATTATAATAATAATAATAATAATAAACAATTATGAGCAACGTTTAATAATAATAATAATAACAATAATGTAAGAAACAATTATTATTATTATTATAGTAATTATTATTATTATTATTATTATTAAAACTTTGGTCACAAAAACTTATTTTAAGAACTGATTAAAATCAGTTCCCCACCTGATAAAAGAAAGCAGTCAAGAAGAGCAAGCACAATGAGAACACTCACCCAGCATGTCCACCATGCTCTGGTCTAGCTCCAGCAGTTCACCAGGCTCAGGGGTCTGCTGCTGATACCCTAGCGCCAGGCCCATAACCCCGGGCCCAACAACACCCCCCTGCCACGAACAACCCCCCGACTCCTGCCAACCCTCGTCAAATTCTCCCTGAAAACTTTCTTCCCTAAAATTTTCTTCCCTAAACTTTTCTTCGCCGTAGTCGACAGTTTCAGGGAAATCTCTAGCTAATGCGGGATCAGGAATGAACCTGGTAAAGTCCATGTTCATGATACCATGGGGTCGTGTGGGTCTCATGGAGCCCAGCAGTGATACAGGTTCTGATGGGCCAGCCATCCTGTGGAATGCACCCCTACCACTGCCTCGTGGTCCAGACATCAGCAGTCCAGGGGCTCTCTGGATGCCTTCACTACGACCTGGCTTTATCAGGATTCTACCTGCCTCGTTCACACCCCCACCTCGACTGGGTCGATGAGGGGTTCTAAATACCCCACCCACGCCGCTACCTTGATTTGGCAAAAGTGGGTTTCTAAAGCCCCCACCCACGCCGCCACCTTGATTAGATTGAAGTGGGGTTCTAAAGCCCCCACTGACACCACCACCTTCATTAGGAAGAAGTGGGGCTCTAAAGCCCCCATTCATGCCTCCATCATGATGCTGTGCAGAAGTCAGCTCTCCCACAGATGAACTCCCCCAGTGTTCCTCTGGGTTACCTGCCTCAAGCTCATCTCCCTGCTGACGACCAAAATCAACCATCTGATCCAGTCCCTCCTGCCATAACTCACCACTACCTCCCGCCACTGCTGCCTCAGCACTAGCACCACCTACTGCTGCCTCAGCACGTGGGGTGGGCAGCAGACCTGGTCTAGGCAGCAGTGCTGGTCTAGGCAGCAGCCCAAGTCTATCTGATCTCCCTGGAATGTGCTGCTGCTGTAGGTCAGGTCTCACAGGTCTAGCTGATCTCATGAGTATATGCTGCTGTGGTAGATCAGATCTCACTGGTCTATCTGATCTCATGGGTATATGCTGCTGTGGTGGGTTAGGTCTCAGTAGACCAGGTCGGCAGGGAGCGGGGAAGCAAGGCCCCTGTGGTCTCAGGGGAGGACCTCCATATATGGGCCTGACTGACAGAGCTACCTGTCGTAACCTGAACATTGGGTCGTCCGCCTGTGTTCTTAAACCTGACAAACGTACATGTTTCACTTAATTATATTATATACTATATATTATATTATTTATATGCTATATATTATTATAATTATACATTTATATTATAAATATAATTATTTCTATTATATACTATATATTAAATATATCAAGTTTTAAAACCCAGTTTAGTGAAGTTTCCTGCTCGATATCACATCAGTCACGGAGAGCCCGAGAGCTGGATTTGAACCCTGCACCTACTGGTTCCTGACGAATAACTTGCTAACATGACCACGACTTATCCAAAGGCTTCCATTATCAAATAACCAAAAATAGCCTAAATGCTTTAGTCTTTAGCCTAAAGGCTAGTAAGAATTAGTAAACAATTACTGCAAACACAGACACAAAATAAAATATGTAAAGCAACTAAGAAACAATAAAGCCTCTATGTTATACTCAGTTACAGTGAATGATGAATTATAAACATATCAAAGGCTGCAGACTGCAGAACAACAAAAATGTCTCAATAACGTAGGGGTAACGTCATGAAGTTTTAAATGACAGATCCTGAGGTGAACTGAACCCTCGTGGGTTCGAATCCCAGCCGCGCTGATCTGAGAGTAAAATCTTGGACATTCACTGGACTGGTTATACAGAAAATGGATTAAATTGCCTAATGCTCTAAACATGTGGTATTAAAAGTGATAGATATCAACATAGTAGATCATTTCACTATAATGCGTGTTTACTGTACTTTACAACATTGGCAGAAATACTGTATAAGAGGAAACTCTGATTAGAGTAGCACTATAGTTGAAATGAATCAACTTTTAAGAACTTCCCGTCAGACAGCCAGAGGCTGATTGACTGTAAGTGTCACAGTAATAATGCACATTGTAGATACCTAAAGAAACCTGCTCTTGTTTTCGGCTGGAGCCAGTAGCGATGTCGGTAAGACACTCGACCGCGGATCAGGATGTGCGGGGTTTAAATCCTGGGCTCGACCGTCACTGACATCGCTTTCGGGTGAGGAAACTGACTTTAACATTAGCAATACCAACTTTTATAAGATAATAAGCTCAGACCTCTCCTATCTCTCTTCATGATGGGTTCCAAAGGTTTCACGGGGCCCATGTTGTCTTTACCTAACCCCAAACCCTCTCTCCAACCCATTCTCTGCAGCAACAGCTTCCCTATATCATACATCCGCTGCTGCTGGTGTCTCAGCTGCTGAGACTGCTGCTGTTGTGTTAGCTGCTGCTGCTGTGTTTGCTGCTGCTGTTGTTGCAGCTGCTGTGTTTGCTGCAGCTGCTGTTGTTGTTGTGGGGCTGATAGATCTTGCTGTGCTTGATTAAGTGACAGTAATGTTGGTACAGGTCCAGCTGGCCCTGTGCCAAGAGACTGACAGCTAAGAGCTAGCTCAGCTGGCTGCTGCTGTTCCTCATTCTAAACACAGACATTCTCATCATTACCCCGCACACTAACTTCATCATCATCATCAGCAACTCGTCATCATCATCACCTAACCTGATTTATTCCAGAATTTACGAGATCAACCTCGAATACAGCAGAAATCTTGCACACAAATAAATCAGATTCAATGACTTTATCAAATAAAAATAGTTTATAATTATATAAAATCTTCCTAAAACCTGTAATGCTATTAACGGTCGCCAACGACAGATGGACCCACTAGTAGCAGGTGAGCTGGCATTATCTGATCATAAAATAAGTAATTAGTTTTAATATAAGTTGCCTCATATTTTAAAAGGTATGGAAAAGAAGGTTTATTCATATTCCCAACCCTAGATAAACTGGGATTCAGGGTAAGATAATGATGTTGAAAAGTTGGCACTGGCTGGAGCCAGAGGCGACGTCGGTAAGATACTCGACCGAGGATCAGTATGTGCGAGGTTCAAATCCTGGGTTCGCCCGTCATTGACATCGTTTTTGAGTGAGGAAACTGATGTTAACATTAGCTTTACCAACTTTTCTACACAAAAAATATTTAAAGAAATTGTCATTAATTTTGAAAGCAGCACTACCATTTAAATTAATTAGTTTAATTTTACTATAATACCATTTTCTTGAGCCAGTCGTGTTTCTTAAGTTTGTCACCCATGAGACCTATCTTGTTGATAGAGTAGAAGAAATCTCCCGGTGCCTGACAACCTTCCACCCATCTCTGCATCTACAGCGAGTCATCATACACATAGTACAGTACTACATGTGAAACTCTCTCTTCAGTGCACAGTGAAGTGGCTGGTTCAAGGCACATATTCAAACTCAAAGTCTTTTATTTTATTTATTTAGATCACCAAAAAGGGTCACTCAACCCTGTACAGTTCACAAGCAATGCAAACAAACAAGTAAATGCAATAAGTGAACATAATTTAAATGTGAAGCATGGTGAACTTAAAAGGAAAATATAAAGTAGAACGTAAAGAATTGAAATAAAGAAATTCAAAATAAAGAAAATTAATGATAATAGGTAGACATAATTATACATTTAAGATCAGTATCATTAATAACTGTTTAATAAGTACTGACGAAGATTAATATTGAAACAGTTAATGGAACGAGATGATCGTAAATTAGGTGGAAGGGATAGCCAGTATCTAGGGCTTTGTACAGCGACATAAGTCTGCTTTCTCGCTCCATAAGAGCACTCCTTAGATCAACAAGTTAATCCCTTCACAAAGTCTCTGCCTTACCCATACCTTATGTAACCTATAGCTTGGGAAAATATGGCTTCTGAGGTGGTTTCACGTTGCCTTCCTCAGTTTGGTGGATTAATTACCATTTAATCCTGGGGGAAAATATTTCATGGTGAGGTGGGTCCCCTCTTTCCATCCTCAGCTCCTGCCATAGTCGCCTCTTTCGTACACGCAGCAGATTGTTTGCGGACCAACCATATAACTGACTATAACTAACACACAGCTGCACCTAGCAGATGCTTAACAATTCACACTGCTATCAAGCCCTTCCAGCAATTCAAATCTGCCCTCTAACGCGCTATTTATCAAGACACTAAGTAAAGTAACTAAAGAAGTAACTAAATTGAGTGACGGAGAATGAACCTGCACTTTAGCGTGGTGTATGGACTCCATAGCGTAAGAGTCATCAGGATTCTGCTGTAGTCTTCTCATAGCACTCAACCGCTGTGATACTACCTGTCCTATATCAACCGACTGTCACATCAATCAATCAATCAATCATTCATTCAATCAATCAACCTGGATATCAGGATGTGATACTACCTGGCCTATATCAACCGACTGTCACATCAATCAATCAATCAATAAACCTCTGCCACACTACCTGCCCTATATCAACTGACTCTCACATCAATCAATCAATCAACCGCTGTGACACTTTGTCCTATATCAACCGACTGTTACATCAATCAATCAATCAATCAATCAATCAATCAATCAATCAATAAACCTCTGTGACACAACCTGCCCTATATCAACTGACTGTCACATCAATCAATCAATCAACCGCTGTGACACTTTGTCCTATATCAACCGACTGTTACATCAATCAATCAATCAATTAATCAATCAACCTATGTGACACTACCTGCCCTATATCAACCCACTGTCACATCAATCAATCAATCAATCAACCGCTGCGACACTACCTGCCCTATATCAACTGACAGTCACATCAATCGCTCAATCAATCAATCAACCTCTGTGACACTACCTGTCCTAGATCAACTGACTGTCACATCAATCAATCAATCAATCAATCAACCTCTGTGACACTACCTGCCCTATATCAACTGACTGTCACATCAATCAATCAATCAATCAATCAACCTATGTGACACTACCTGTCCTAGATCAACTGACTGTCACATCAATCAATCAATCAATCAACCTGTGTGACACTACCTGCCCTATATCAACTGACTGTCACATCAATCAATCAATCAACCTGTGTGACACTACCTGTCCTATATCAACTGACTGTCACATCAATTAATCAATCAATCAATCAACCTCTGTGACACTACCTGCCCAATATCAATCGACTGTTACATCAATCAATCGCTCAATCAATCAATCGCTCAATCAATCAATCAATCAAGAGATTAAACCACAAGCTGACCTGATTAGCATCCAGTGGTGTAGCAGCGAGATCTAGGTCAGGCAGAACAGCTGCTGCTGCTGCTGGGACAGAGTTAGCAGCTATTGCCTGCGCTGTAGCAGCTGCTGTAGCTATGGGACATCTCAGGTTGGCTGGGTCATAATCTGGCGCTCTCTCAGGCCCATATGGACCTACACAATAAAGACAAAAGAGTTACTTCCTTCCAGGTAAATTCTGCGCTACGATCTATTTTAAATAAATTTTATGTTCTCAATTAATAGTACAGCTCAAATCTCAATTTTAAATTAAATTAAAATTTAAAATCTCATAAGTTACTTTCATATTTTAAATCTCGATTTGAAATTAATTTTAAATCTCAATTTTAAATTAATTATAAATTTCAATTTTAAATAAAATTTTACATTTCAAATCTCAATTTTCATTAATTCTAAATTTAACATTTTTTTACAACACTTACGCCTATTGGTGTCGCTCTTAGCCGCAGTGTTGTTGCTGTTGTCGGCAGGTTTCTCGACGGGCACCCATTCCTTGCTGTGATGCTGGGCTCCACTAGACACAGGGAACTGCAACCTCAGCAGAGCTGCCTTCCTGGCTTTCTCCTGAGCCGTTAGAGCCGGCAACTGCTTCTGATTCTACAACACCAGTATCAACTACAGCGTGCAGCCATCAGTAGTAAAGCCAAGCAAAAATTAAGTTTAAAATAAGTTTAAAAAGTTGAGAACGTAAGTCAAAGAAAGTTTAGTAAAATAGTGAATAAATTAATATATGTTAAATTAGAGAAATACTATCTGAGTTCAGGGTTTGTAATGTTAACACGTGATGTTAATATGTTTTTAGTAAATGGAACTGTCGAAGGCACTCCCGCCTGTTTTAAAAGTTTTGATATGCTTTTGTAATCTTTCGAACCGAATGTTTATAATGTCAAATGATCAATTGATATCTGCATCCTTATTGATACTGCTTACTTCATAACACTTATTAAGTTATAGAATTTATTCTGAGGGTCCTTGTAAGTGCCTTAGTGCCTAAGGTTTACTCTGTCTTAGCTATTTCATGTCACATTAATGTATACATGTGATAATATTGTGTAAGATGAGCTCATTAAATAAAATTAATTAATTAATTAAATAAAGTATACGTTAAGTTGGAAAGTAACTTCGGAAAAGTTGAGAAACTAAGTTAATGATTATATTTAGTTCTCTAGAACACCAGGACAGGCATTTGAATGACATACCCTGATGTTCATGATGATATTAGGCTCTCTAGACTTGAGCACACTGCTGGAGAATCCATTTTCATCCTCGTCATCGTTTCTCTGGGCTATAAGTCTAGCTCTAATCTCTTCATCATCCGTCTCACTGTCGTCATACCTAGACGCCTCTGCTATCTGATGACACAAGTCTGTACCAGTCCATCAATCAATCAATCAATCAATCAATCAATCAATCAATCATGCAATCAATCAGTCAATCAATCAATCAATTAATCAATCCATCAATAAATCAATCAATCAATTAATCAATCAATCAATCCATCATGCGATCAATCAATCAATCAATTAACATGGTAATTACATGGTCATAGAATAATTGAAGAATCATTCAATCCTAAAAGCAATCTAGCAATCAATCAAGTCTGTCAATCAGTTAGTCAGTTAGTTAGTTAGCTTGCCAATCTGAGACAAGCTTTCTAGACATGACTATTCCCTCAAATAGTCACTTAGTACGTCACTGTGTCAGAGACAGGTGATTTCGGAAGCTGCAAATCCATCATATGATTGAAGGAATACGGCACATACCTGTAAGCTCCCCTACGGTACGCTTTCCACACGCGCCAGAAAGCAGAGACTTCTCTGTCGCTCTGAGCTTTACGTTAAGACCTCTGCCAGTCTGCATATTCAAGTAAGCCTGTCTCCTGCGCGAATACATCAAACACACAACAAACATCAGCGAGTAGAGCAACAACAACAACAATCAATCAATCGGAATTTAACGTCCGGTTCCTCGACATAAGGCAATGTCAGGGACGTCAATTTAATAACAATTAAGGGCATCACTGTAACATTCTTCGCCTCAAGCAACGACGTTTAGAGTTAGTTCCAAGTTTTTATGATACGCCATCTAACCTGCGAATGTCACCTTCAATTACTATCAGTGTAACGCAGTTGCTGTTGTGGTTGTTCACCCACGAGGTCAGCCCAAATACTGACACGAGCTGTGTAGTGTCAGTATCTGGGCTCTATGGACTACAACCATCGCTAAGAAATCTCAGTTATATATATATATATATATATTTGTTTACTACATGAAATCAATATTGACAGAAAAAGAAAAGTTGGATTGGAGTGTAGCATCTAAGCACTAAGTCCCAATTTCTCAGCATCCACGAGCACATCATAACCAGCCAATTAATCTACTGATATCACAGGCTCATTGAGATAAGCATTATGAAAGATCTCAAAGATCCTGGTGATCCTGGAAATCCCCCAAAGATCCCAGAAATTCCAGAGATCATGAGAAACTATCTCAGGATGATTGATAAAGTCTTGAGCAGAAGAAGTAGAAATTAGACTCAAGGTTAATACTGATTTGCAATATTAATCTTAATTAATTAGTACTAATTAGGTTCCTGCACGTCCAGGGACGGATAGCATATCACAAGACGATCTAAAAATCACTGAATATAATAACGTAGTAGTAGTGGTAGTGGTGGTGGTGGTGGTGGTGGTGGTGGTGGTAGTAGTAGTAGTAGCAGTACGCACTTCTGAGCACTGATGTGTGCAAGCAACACTTGCATTAATCGTAGGTACGGGAAAAAGAAGGCAGCACACTAGTTAAAATCCACTCCACTAAATAAAGTAGAGGAATAGCAGAACTTACATAGCAACTGATCTCAGCCTGGCCTTCTGCTCCTCACGTAACTTTATAATGCCCACCCTACAAACAATTCGCATAGGCAGCATTTATCCACACGTTATATACCATGTATACATGTAGGAGTGTTTAATTATTTCTTTATTATTTGTAGTATTCTTTCATCATTATCATAATCATCTTCCTTTGAATCCCAGATTAACTAGGGTCAGGATACAAATAGACTGTCTCTAATCCTCCCTGTCCTACATCATATCATCAGTCAATAACATATTTGAGACTTTTCATTCCTTTAAATTTTTGTAGCAATTTCTGGAGCCTAGGCGCTCACCAACCGAATGCCCTTTCTGACGTTGGTGTGGATCTTAGTGCTTTAGTCGCCTTCTACGACAAGTGCAGTCACCGGTTGGTCAATTCTTCAAACAACCCAGACAAAACACGGGGACTTTGTAATATTCCTTATTTATTCTAAATGAAGAAAACTCTAGAAGAAACCACAACTACCAATATGCATAAGTATACTTCTCTCTGCCTAGTGTTGTAACAAGTGGAAGGTCCAAGGTACATATATGCAGTCCACTGTCACACAGAGAGCACTCCTTCGATCAACAGAATAATTCCTTCACAAATGGATATGACTTATCCACTCTTTAATTTTACAAATTGGATACAATGGCAACTAGGGCGGTTTCCCATTGTCTTCCTCAGTTAATAATAATAAGAATATATGTTTAAAGTTCGTTTCCTCTTACACGGTTAAGTCAGGGACGTCCCGCCATTACATGTCAGCTTAGTTATAGTCCTAGCTTAGTCATTTTTTACTAGACGTGCATTAGGGTGCCACTCAAATAAAATAATGCAATTTTTGTCCTCTCATCCCTCATATTTGTTCATAATATAAAAAGAGAGAAGTTTGCCAAATTTGAATGTATTCTAATAATATTTACTGGTAGCTCAACACCGTCAAAGTATTCAATTTACACAACATTTATCCTGTATATTACTGTATTTTGTTACCTTTAACTTCATAATTTAGATTATCTTCTAAGTATTAATTATTCAATATTCATACAAAAGACGTGTGCTGTAGTGTAAATATAACCTGTTTTACAGTATTTAACTCAAACAGCTACCTGAAAATGTTATAAAGTCATATTTTGTGTGTTTGCCGATGTGGACGTTGCTGCTGCGACAGATGCACGAACTTTAGTAAAGCAGGACTTGTTCGGCTTCGGAAAGTCATGGCGGTGTTTCTCTACAATTTGGAGCAAAAATTGCTTTTGATCCTCTTGATTTGTGAGGATTCCATTAAACTCTTGAATCAAGGCCACACCTCGCTCGGCTGCATCGTTGACTACTTTCAAACTTCTTACCTTCTGTTGTCCAACAACGTAATCCTTGTTGAAGATCCATGTCTCTGGATTGTGGGTGAGAAATGTTTGTGATATATCCAATGCAGTGAAAAGTTGCCTAGTGTGATGCGATACAAAATCAGGCAGCTGCTTGGCATGTAACATGGGGTGGAAGGCTATTCCTCGAGGATGGGCTGTTGTTTTTTGTCAAGAGCTGTAACCATGGCAGACTTTATCTCGGATGACACTGCAGAGTCAAAGAATGCTAAACCAACCAGGATTTCACTTAAGTACCACAAGTGCCCAGAGAATGACTTTATTGCAGCTTTGGCAACTGCTTCATGTGTTTTCTTATAACTTTCCAACTCACGGAGTAGCTCCAGATCATTCTGCGCAGCAGATGAGGCACATGGGCATTTGAACCACACATGCAGATAAA
Source organism: Enchytraeus crypticus (assembly GCA_905160935.1). NCBI lineage: Eukaryota > Metazoa > Annelida > Clitellata > Enchytraeida > Enchytraeidae > Enchytraeus > Enchytraeus crypticus. The sequence goes on from CAJHZI010000753.1 coordinate 1,322,155, forward strand.
CTTTCATTATAAAAGTATTGAAGTGGCCGAGAGAAGACAGTTAACGGTCGGTCAGTTGGAAATGATTGCGAAAAAGGAAAATCTTGAGACTGTAAATCAGCTTCGCCATCCATCGCGCTCTGTGGTACACTCCGGGAACTTGAATATGTATGTCGGTGCTACATTCTGCTCCTAGAAATAAAAGCGATAGCTGCAGAAGTTCACGGTAATTGTCTCTGGGATGAAATTCGGTAAATTGTAGCCGAATAAACCTAGTGATATCATCTCGAACTGAGCTGAGAGTCAATGCAATGAAATCCACAAGTCCACTGTTATAGCTGGATCTGTCAATCGATTCCCGATATTCACCAAATCTCTGTAACAACTTGATATTTGGCCCACTGGATGGTCCTATTACTGTATCAAATACCTTAGCAACGATTAGTTCCATGATGTGATGCCTACACGGCAAGCCAATCACATCCCTACCCAGTTTTTCTAGGCCCCCGCGTGAACTCCTGTGTTGCTAGCTGTAGTGTCAAAGCACATGAATTTAAGCGATCAGCGAGATTCCATTCCCGAAGCAGATTGTAAACTGCAGTTGCCTGTGCTTGTCCAGAGCCGTTTGGCAATTTTGGCACCCCTAACAATTTCATTGTTCCATCTCCAGATACCAGGACCGCAAGGCGCTCAATGAGCTCCTTTGAAAGTTTTGCAGGCAACATTTTCCCGTCCCAATGCACAGTTAATGGACAGTTTGAATTAAACGATTCCTGAATCTCTTTGGATACTATTGCGCGGTGACTGTGTCTGGCTCTTCGAATTGATTCTTTATTTAGTGCGACAGTGGACGGATTGTGTCCAAGCGATTCCGCTACAACTGCAATAATATATGTTGCATTCCTGTCACCAACTTTGGTTCTGTCTAATGCAGCAGCTAAGCATGGCGTGACAACATTGGTGGGTCTGATTTGCTTTGGTTGACTATGAATCTGATGCCGTACTGAGTCCTCACTACTCTCATCGCTACTCTCGTCTCCAGATTCTTCACTAATGTTGTTCAGCATATTAGTTGCCACTTGTTTCAGACGCTCACTCCCCTTTGCCTTGCGTGTTTCTTTTACAAAGATCCGTTTATTTATTGAAGTCACAGTTTTTCGAGATTGACATTTTCATGAAAATATTTGAGGCCATTGAGCTACCAGTAATTATTATTATATTTGAATGAAACTTGGCGTAGTTACTATGTATCACAAAAGGAACAAATTAGGGGGTGACACTTGGGAAAAATTGAATTCTTTTTTTTTTGCCATTACACTGAGTAGTACCCTAACGTGCATATTTAAAATTGGTCTATATTCTTCAGTGGTCCAGACTCAATACAGAAACTTTAAGTCTTTATCACTGTTTAATATATTAAACTTTTGCTACCTGATGGTTGTTCATATTATAGTCATAGAGTCACTTACTTCCTGCGACCTGGAACTTTCTTCTCTCTCCACACGCCCGCTTTCTCATCAAACTTCCTCATCACTGAGAATGACCTTGACCTAGATCTAGCCCTTATGTCGTCGTCGTCATCTGTGATTGGCTCAGGAGTTAATCTGAGACAATATAGAAAATTAGGTGGTAGAGAATGTAATATAGAAGAGTAAAATGCTTAGAACAAATGATATCAAAAGCCTGAGGAAAATGCCTGAATTGTTTCATATAATAATGGATTTCTCAGTGACAGATAAATTATATTTTGTTTTACTTTGGAATCAAGTGAAACTTATCTAGAGCTGTATTCACTTTGAACGCAGTCAAGGGTTGTGAACACAACTTGATAATCAATATCATTCTACTAACAAAATTAGCTGTGCCAAATTATATTTAAAATATTGTCAAAGTAGATATCGAAGAAGCCATATAAATATCTTTCAGATAAAAATATAGATTACTATGACCACAATTAATCATCTAACACAATAAATATTAATAGCACGAATAATTATGACAATTATATGTAGAACAATTATAAAGCAAAGTTTGTCTAACTTGCTTCTCCTGTGTTTTCGATGAGAGATCTTTTTTTTACTTTCCTTTGTCGACTTCTTTTCCTTCCTAGGACTGATCTTCTTCTTCGACGCTATCACATCTCTCTTACCTTCACTTGATTCGTTCAGCTCACCCTCTGACTCGCTGAGGTGAGCCCATGGCTTATGTGAGACGGGCGGCTGAGCCACAGCAGCCGCTCCTTCATCGGAATCATCCGACGAGTCGCTCAGCTCACCTGAGTGTCACAATACAGAAACAGTGTGGTATAATCTGTAGAGCAGAATACAGAAACAGTACAGTGTAATCTCTAGAGCAGAATACTGAAACCTGAATACCTGAATACAGAAACAATTACATAATTGACGTTAAATTCTTATTGATTGATTTGTTGAACGTCTCTTTCCATACGTCTTTGACATCCCTGATGTCATCCTTGGATGAGGAAACAGACGTTAAACCTTTATTATTATTATTATTATTATTATACCACAAGGAGAACTGACAGAGACTGTCGGGCAGTATGCCTTGGACAGTTTGAACCGATGGCCTCTTATTCTCAGGCAAGCATGCTATCTATTCTGCTATTCAACCGGTACGAATTCAACTGATATGAGGAGAGAAATCCTGTACTACAGTAATGCTAAGGTAAGGTAACATCCATTACAAAGTATCAATACTTTCAAAAATTCTGTACGACACGAAGTCAAACTATACTGCGATAGTGCAAATCTATTAGGAAATATACCCTCTTCAGTGTTCTTGTTGTCGATGATCTCACCAGATGATATGATTGCAGCACTGGTCGCAGAAATCTTAAGTCCCAGGCGCTGATGAACCGGACGTTTTGGAGGAATGAGAGTGGGAGGCCTCATCAGATCAGAATCCAGGCTCCTGGAAAACTCTTCCACAGCTTCAGGAGCTCCACAGCTTTCCTGCTTTTCAGATTCGTCTTGAAGGTCTGCTGGATTGACTTGGTTTTCCTCGCTGGAAGCATCGAAGGACGGTTCCCCGGGGGAAAACAATGACGGATCATTTTCGTCGTCTGACGATGCCTCGCCGCTCTCATGATCGGAGCCAAAGAGAGCCGCGAGCTCACTCTCATCAACCCCGCTGTAGAACGGATTACTGCAAGAGTTCTTCCTCGACACACCGCCATCGTCTTCAGCATTTGATTCGCTATTTCTCGATAAATTACAATCGTATTCAGTATTTAATTTAACTACAGTCTCTGCGGGGCAGTTATTTGACTTGCAATTACCTGCATTATCACCTTCTGATGTATTGCATTCAGAAAATGATTGAGATGGATTGAGAGTTTGATCGCTAGACCTATCCGCTGATAATTTTGCTACATCTGCAGCATCTGCTAGTAAACTAAAGTTAGAATCATTACAGTCATAGTCCCTACTACAGACTGAGTTATCATCTCCCAAAAACCTAGCGTCCTCGGCAGATGGTAACTCAGTCTGCGACCCTAGAGATGCTGCAGATGTAGCAAAACCCAATTTGTCGGCTAGGATAGCAGTATTCGAACTAAAGTCAAAATTTTCAATCTGATTACTTACATCTGTATTGTCAGAATCATAATTTTGAGCATTTAAACTAATAGCAGAATCGTCGTACATTGCAAACGACACAGATTCATTAAAAGATGAATTCTGATAGTTATCCAAACTACGATCGCAATAAATATTCAAATTTTGTTCAGCTATAATCATATTTTCAAGATCTTGTGTCGGAGCCACTAAATGCATGTCAGTGTTTTGTGCTTCATCTAAAGCAAGCGCTAAGATTTCTCTATCAGAGAGATCAGGAGCATTAACAATGCCAGACTGATAAGATGACAACTCATCAGAAACCGCTAAATCATCACACGAGTACAGTTCATGGGATTCTTTCTCATCCGATAGTACAGCATGTTGGCTCTTATTCAGTTCTTCGGCAAAAGCACTGTCACAGTTCAAGCTAATTGGATTTAATATTTCAGCAGTTTCTTCCTCAACTAAAGTACGATCGGTTAATTCATGTGGCAAAGAGTCACTTGAGATATGGGAAGGTAAAGCTGCAACAGAGATGACCTCACGGTGATGTTCCACGTCATATACATCGGTTGTAACAGCCCTTATCATTGGTTCTTCAGCAGCAGCAAGATCTTTACTGGATTCAACCACAACAACGATAAGCTGCTTTGCTGAGCTTTCACCTCTCTCACCCAACTGAGAGTCTATGACCACAGAGGATGTGCAATCAGAACTCTCGTTATCTACACCACTAGATATCTCAACAGGATTCTCTAATATCTCACTACCCTGTTCAGTTAGTACTGAGGCCGGCACATTATCCTGCCTTTTATACCTTCCAGGATCTTCAGGCTGCTCAGATTCATCATGAACTAACGGTGTTTTCTTGTTCGTGCTAGGTAAAGTTACAGCCAGCACAAGAGTTTTAGGTTTTGGTGGGTTAAGTGCTCTCACCTTGTCTTTAACCCTCTTCATTATTCTAGAGACAGCTACGCCATCTTGATACGCTCGCAGCAATCTCTGTGGCAACTGTTTGCCCATTGCCGTAGCGACATTGGCACCACCTGTATCAGGTCTACTGGACATAAAATCATCGCCGTCATCATCATCGTCCTGCCTGCGGGACATTTTCATCGGTAGAAATTCTTTTTCCTCATCAACATTACCTATCTCCGCTTTACTCCCAGAATCTCTGCTACGCTTTCTCGTTCTAGACTCTGCGTCAGAATCAGAGGTTGCGACATCCTTATCTCTATTTTCCTCTTTGGATGCACTACTCCTATCAAATGATGACAAACCACTGCGACTATCAGATCGCGAATAATCTGAAGACCTAGATGATCTACTGTCACTAGATCTCGACCTTGAACTGCTCATCTCTGATCTACTTCTGGATGACCTTGAACTGCTGGACCTAGAACTTCTACTACTAGTTGAAGAACTTCTTCTAGACACACTGACAGAATCACCAACATCGGTGCCAACAATAGAGGCATTTTCCCATGTCTGGATTGGTTTGCTAGGAACATTATAATAGCCACCAAAGTCCACTTCACTATTGGCATCATCGAAATCATCAGGGTGATGCTGATAGTTGACATACTTGCTCCATTCCCTCATGAACTGACTGAATCCACTGCTCACGTGGGGAGTGGGGAACATTCCACGGGGTGCACCCCTATCAACAGTCATCGACGGGATGTAGTACCCACCGCCTCGGTAACCCCTTCCCCTATAGTCTCCCCCTCGATAGGGTCTTCCGTAGGGCCTACCCCGGAAATACCGATCATATCCGGGGACCCTAAACCTGTAATCATATGGATAAGATCTCCCAGGTTCATACATTCCTCTGTTATAGTACCTCGGGTCTTGCGAATACTGCTCACGCTCGGCCATTTTGACACCTCTATATCCTTCCAAACAACTGAAACTACGACTTCTACTGCGACTAACTGGGCTTCTACTTCTGCTTTTCTTATTTATCGGGCTTCGACTTCTGCTTTTCTTATTTATCGGGCTTCGACTATCTCGACTATTGAAGGCTCGCTCCATGCCCCTGTAGTACTGCTCGCTATATATTCTATTCCGTATCACTGCGTCATCCTCCGACTCTGTGTCAGTACCAAACTCATCGCGATCTTTCTTAGGCTTTCGATAACTACTTTCAACTGACATTTCCCTCCATGAATACCCATTGGAAATTCTTCTATTTTCTCTTTCAGAATTCCTATTGTCGTGCGTTCTCCTCCGATTTTCTGCGTCACTGTATCTATTATCATAATAGTTTCCCTGGCTAATTCTTCCAGTCTCCCCACTAACAGGTCCCTCGCCTCTGGATCTATACTCATTTGATCTCCCTGCTCCTCTGTAACTCCACTGCTCTTGTTTAGTGGAATAATGATCACTCACGGCATAACTACCGTGAGCATCGCGAGCAAACTCAAACCTCTCTTCGTTATTTCTACGTCTATCCAGGCTGCGTTCATTGGAATGTCGCTTTCTATGAGACGAACTAGGACCAGGAGAAGTAATTCTTCTCTTTTCAACACTGCATCTGCGTCTGTCAGAATGCTGACATTGGTAATTTCTTAAAACAGTCTCTTTGGTAGGTATGACATACTCATCCTCAGAAGCATTTGATTCAATAGCTTTAGACTTAGACTTAGATTTAATCTTGGAAGAATCGCGCTCTGTACGCCTCTTATTTGAATTGACCCCTGATGTATCTGAGCTCGTAACATACTTTTTCTTTTCATCATCACCTCGCTCTGTAGTCCTTGACTTTCTCTTTCTCGAGCCAGAATCTAATTCATATTCTTCTCGTCCATGCCTAGATGTTTCTTCATTGTCATCTTCGATAAAATGACTTGATTTAGAAGCCTTGCTGACAAGACGAGAAGTTGCATCAGATGGATCATCAGCACTAGCGTTAATTGTAATAGTAAAAATTTCAGAGAATTTAGACGCAGATTCTTTAAGACTTTTATTTTTAGAAGATTTGCCTTTTGCTTTCTTAGAGTTATTAGGATTTAGATCTCCCTCGTTGGTTGAAGATTCTAGTTTAAGTTTTTCTTTATCTTTTGATTTCTTCTTCTTGCGCTTTGTTTGAGTGTCCCTCATTTTAACTTCCATAGGACGATCATCATCTCCAGCGACTGTGTCTCCTTCTTTCACAACAGATACAGTAGCGCTGACTATCTCTGCATTTTCCAACAACTTCTTCTTTTCATCTATAATATTTCCTTCTAAATCTTTCTTCTTAGACTTCTTATGCTTCTTCTTTTTATGTTTCCTAACTTCACCAGAGCTGGTTTTCTCACATGAAGTCTGAGATGCACAACCTTCAACCTCACCAACACTTACACTTTCGTTTTCTACAACTAACTCACTTTCATCACCTTCTTTGCAATCAGATTTAACTTTTGCTAACTCAGAATGTTTATCAGTAACATCCTTTTTGGATTTCTTGGACTTTTTATGCTTATGAGTTTTCTTGGATTTACTACGAGACCTTTTTTTAGGTTTCTTAGACTTCTCAACTTCAACACTGCCAGCTGCCTGATCAACAGGTTTATATCCCGCACCTGCATCAGCAACCTGCATAACTAAAGAGCTCCCTACAGCAGAGTCACTGCTTGCTTTACTGTATTTATCAGAAGTGCCAGCTCCTTTCTTATCTTTTTTCTTATCTTTATGCTTATGCTTTTTGTGTTTATGATCTGATTTAGATTTTTTGCTCTCACTAGGTGACTTACTACCTGAAACTGTAACGCTGTCATTTCTATCATTAGAGCAGCCTAATTCATCGTCAAGTATCTTTAACTTCTCTTCAGTTATTCCTTTAAATAGAGCATCAACTGCCGCTACGATAGATTTTTCTGCTTGAAAAGTTGGACTTTTCTGAATTGTCTTTTCATCATCAGCAGAAAGTTCAGAGGGATCCATTATTATTTGATATAAATTACTATTTCCTATACAGTGAAGCTAAAGAATATGAAACCTGCAAAATAAGAACATTAAATACATTTAAAAATTTAATTTAAAATAAAGAGAAGATTGACTGCCATCTTAAACATACCTTCACACAGTATGGAACACTGTCTTAACCCTATCATCCCTGATATTATGTATATATTATGTATATGATAAATATATACATATATATATATATATATATATATATATATTATGTATATATTATGTATATATATTTTGTACATTATGTATATATTATGTATATATTATGAATATATTATGCATACTAACAATTTTCATGAGTGAGAAAGGACAGCAGCTACTGGCAGAGGAAAACAGCTGCTGCAGCTGCTGTTATTGTTGAATGAACTTAAGAAGTTTTTAAAATTATACCCCTAACGCTCACCTTGACCCAAAACCTCACTCAAACCATACAAACTTTAAATATTTTGTAAAATTTAAAAACGTGACGTGAGTGAGAATCGAACCTCTGACATCAGGTCTGAAGTTTGACACTGCACCATTAGACCAGCAAATACTTCCGGTTCAATCCAGTTTAATAAATGTTTCAATTAGACCATGCTATTATTGCATCGTAAAATGAATCCTCTTACCAATCATATCATTAACATATTTTTTGCTTACACAATAACCAATGCGATTAAAGTTTGTTAATAGAAATAAACCACATAAATATAAAGACACAATAGCAAAAACAAAAATTATTATAGTCATAATGTGACTAATGACAACATAGAGCATTATCGAATAGACCCAAGCCGACAAAAAAATTTAGTAGAACTCATTAAGAATTTACGAAGTAGAGCAATCAAAAGTCTTCTGAATTCTTAGACTGTTAAAAAACTTCCATAATTATACTATTGCACTTCTTTAAATAAAGGTTGGTCAATTAGAGGTTTAACATGAAAGCCATTCGAAAAACTGCATATCTCTTGTGAAAATTAAGCAATAAAAAGGGTTATTATGACAGGAATCAACAATATCACAATTTAGCAGACGAATGAAGGCGCAATTCATATGCATAGCAGTAATATGATGGGCACGGTAATTAACGAATTCTTTATGCTGAAAAGGCCAAAATCCACATAATAATAATAATAATAATAATAACAACAATTAGAGTGCTACAGTCATCAATGATAACATCGAGCACTATTGAGACAAAATCAAGCCGGCGAGCAAAAAAAGAAGGTCCAAAAACGGTGCAAATTCCAAAATCCAGAAATTCAGTCCAAAGTAACGGGAGTCAAAGAAATGGTGGTATAGGCGCAGGTCGCTGCTCATGGACACTGGATGGAAAAGAGAGATGGAAAAGATAGGTCTTCAACTGCTTATGAAACTGCTCATAGTAAAGCAAAGGCCGATGTGATTCAAATGATGATTTCCGAAGATTGGATGGAAGAGAATTCCAGATCTGAGGTGCAGCATGCTGGAAAGAACGATTAGATGGCTTAGAGCGTGAAGGTAAGCTAGGTCTCACAAGAGTAATTAACTTAGAAGATCGAGTAATAGCAGGCTGCATCACTTTAATCAAGTGAGACATACAAGTTTGTCCAGGGATGGTGATGGACTTATACGCTAACGAAGCTGTTTTGTAAATGATACGCTCTTTAATCTTTAGCCAGTGCAAAGACTTCAAAATAGGCGTAACATGTGAGTACTTGGAACTATAAAAAATTGCTCGCGCAAGCGAATTCTGAACAAACTGCAACCGATCAATCTCACAGCCAGGGAGATTTAAAAACAGGGAATTGCAGTAGTCCAACTTCGATTGCACAACAGCAGCACCAACTGTAGCAGCTGTCTTACGTGACAAATATGGACGTATTCGACGAAGATCACGGATATGGAAGAAACATGCTTGTGAAGTTTTAGTTATGTGTTCGTGGAAGGTTAGGTGTTTATCAAGGATAACACCAAGATTTCTCACAGAAGATTTCTCACATGTCATAAATTTACACTATCCTGTAACACTTCTAAATTACTTCTATAACAATGCTGTTATTGTAGCAGTAATTTTGCTACCTACAAAAATAGTACAAATCCAATATAGTATGCAACAATCACTATTAAGTTGAGTAATTACCTGAATGTCATACGAAAGTTGAATCGGGTTCAGCCTGAAAAAATTCTACGAAGTAACGAACAAATCCTAATAAGTAAACATTTAATTCCACAATTAGAATAATCTGTTTATCAAAAAGTAAATACATTAACTACAGCACAAAATCTTGAAAGTTGAAACGTGCTCCAGAATATTTATTTGATAAAGAGAGAGAAACAAATCTATTAGATCAAAATACAGCATATATCACACAAATGAAAACAAGCACACGGAAATTGTCAAATTGAATAGAAAGAAAAATAATAAAAAATAAAAAAACTGAAAAAGAGATAAACCAAAGTGCACTTATTTACACTTGTTCTAAGCTGAATGAATTAGTATGTCTAAATAGCGTAGGGGTAACTTCATAAAGTTTTAAATGACAAAACCTGAGGTGAATTGAACCCTCGTGGGTTCGAATCCCGGCCGCGCTGATCTGAGAGTAAAATCTCGGATATTCACTGGACTGGCTATACAGAAAATGGAATAAATTACCTAATGGATCAAACAAGTGATATTAAAAAGTGATAGATATCAACATAATTGATTATTCACTATAATGCGTGTTTATTTTTTTTTAGATGGAAGTTCGGACATATAAAATACTCTATAAGATATATCGTATAAAGACATTTTAGTTTTTCTCTCTCATATTTTCAACCTCTTTATTATAAAAGCTAAAATATTTCATTTCACACACTATTAAAGATAATGCACGATTTGACAATTGATTTTCAATAGTTTTAATGTCACAGATTGTAATGGTACAGCAAACATGAAATGGAGAATGAATTAAACTCTCGTGGGTTCGATTCAAAGTGCGCGCTGATCTGAGAGTAAAATCTTGGTTACTCACAGGAATGGTTATACAGAAGATAGGCAATAGGCCTATTGCCTAACGGATTTAACATGTGATATTAAAAGTGAGAGATGAAAGCTTCAATGCAATTAACTGATTATTTACCAGAATTTACCAGAACTGCTACCATCTTTCGTTATTCAATCATTAATCTAAATTAGGTAGCAGGAACAAGGGAAGAAAGCCAAGGGCTTATTTTAATCTCAAAATTATTTGTATTACCTCTAGACCACAAACATATCAATCTACTCACTGAAATATCATTTAACTCCACACGTTATATCTGAATGGTGTTAATACTAGTTACAGGTACATTTATTTAAATAATGATGCTATATTTAATTAATAATACGTGTTTTGTAGTGACAGGTCCAAGTCACATTATCTCTATACTCCAGGCTTGTTTTCATTCTCAATAAAAACACTACATTCACCGAAAGTTAATCCTATTCCAAAGGCTAAGCCACCTTGGGAAAATATTGTTGCTAAAGTAATTTACCAAACTTCGTTTAGTGACTTATCTTTGCTTCATGCTTTTACTAAGCGTCTACTTTATTTATGGTTAAGTTAAGAATGTAAATCAGTAGGCCGTAATTCTTCTATACTATAATGTACTTGCAATATGCACACCCAATGTTATTATAACTGTTTAGTTATGTAAAACGTATAAAGTGAGCTGTTAATAACTGATCTGACGGTTATTGATTATCGATCTGCATGGAGAAACAAGTCTAACATTCAACGTATAGGAGTATTTCTATTCGAGCAAGTCAATGGTCAATTAAATAACAAAAGAAAGGCCGGGGGAATAAGTCCTACATTTACATAGCTAACAACAATTAACGAATATTAGCCTATTGCATATCTAACGAAAGAAGAAATTACAAAACGACAACATAGAATTTAAGATAACTTCTTTGCAATCAATTGAACATCAACACAATCGTTATAGCATGCGAATCAGAATCGCTAGATAGCTAGTTATGATGGATCAGTGTAGTCAATGATAACAGTTAAGATTAATCAGTGTAGTCAGTAATCAACAGTTATGATTGATCCATGTAGTCAATGATCAACAGTTATGATTAATCAATGTAGTCAGTAATCAATAGTTATGATTAATCAATGTAGTCAGTGATCAACAGTTATCATTAATCAAGCAATCAACAGTTATGATTAATCAATGTAGTCAGTAATCAATAGTTATGATTAATCAATGTAGTCAGTGATCAACAGTTATCATTAATCAATGTAGTCAGTAATCAATAGTTATGATTGATAAATGTAGTCAATGATCAACAGTTATGATTAATTAATGTAGTCAGTAATCAACAGTTATGATTGATCAATGTAGTCAATGATCAACAGTTATGATTAATCAATGTAGTCAGTAATCAATAGTTATGATTGATCCATGTAGTCAATGATCAACAGTTATGATTAATCAATGTAGTCAGTAATCAATAGTTATGATTAATCAATGTAGTCAGTGATCAACAGTTATCAATGTAGTTAGTAGTCAACAGTTATCATTGCTTAATGTAGTCAGCAGTCAGTAGTTATGATTAATCAATGTAGTAAGTAATCAACAGTTATCATTAATCAATGTAGTCAGTAATCAATAGTTATGATTAATCAATGTAGTCAGTGATTAACAGTTATGATTAATCAATGTAGTCAGTAATCAATAGTTATGATTAGTCAATGTAGTCAGTAATCAACGTATGATTAATCCAGTACAAAGCATAAGCATACCATAGCAACGTATAAGCACTTTACACATTGATTCTAGCAATACCAGGTCTCATGCTACTGTCATTAACTTATCAGACATAGTTAACCTCACACATATAAAGATAATGCAAACAAATATACAAAGTTCCAGTATCAAATCACTTGAGGACCAAGATCGTACGCAATCAGAATATATATGCTGGATCTATTCTCTATCTATCGCACTATAGATATCTGAATATGTTTGTCATGTATTTCTCATTGAGAACTGGATCATTACTCAGTCTAGTCTGACAGCTGCTTTAGTTGGTCAGTTGATCAACAACGTCGATGATCGGTGATCGGGTACGACGTCTTGAAGAGAAGCTTTCCAGGATTCTGACCTTGACCTTAAACCCCCAATTTGACACTGAGTTTCTTTAAAACGCTTTAATGTAACAATAAATAGTCTTCAAGAAACTGCACTGTAGCAGAATAATGAGGGTGAGGAGGCTATGAATATATTACTGTACAGTATACTAACAATTACAATATTACAACTACTGCATAATTATGTTTGCATGCCTTGGATATCAAAACTACAAAAATAAATATATACTGTATATTAATATAAATATAAATGTACTGGCCTCGGACATTATCAAACATATAAATTAATACTCGACACAAAAAATAAACTACCAACATAAATATACGAGGTAGATTTTTGAAATCATTAAAATATCCAACAAAGTAAAGGTTGCAGAAAGTAAATTTACCACAAATAACACAAAAAATGCCACAGTTATGAGATTGCTAGCCATGCAGTCAGATAGCTCAATGTTTGACAAATAGTGTGCCTACAAATAATTCTACTAGTATATTTCACACTACACGAGTACATTACATAATCAACCAGTAGGCCTACAGTTCACACATTCCTTTTATTTTTCTACACTTCATATGCATTCAAAGCACAACTACACACAATTAATGCAAAAACAATTCACACAACAATAACATAGCGCAACTCATAATAAATTAAATCTATCAAATATTTTCAAAAGGTGGAGCTGGATTTGATAAACCCGGCATGTACCTCTTCACACAAGGCTGAGTCCCACCCCTATAGGCGTTCACTATCTCAGGATCGACTACACCGAGATAGAGATCATCAAGCAGTAGATAGCTCTTCAGGGCTTCAGGCAGTGGAAGCTTTCCTACACTCGTACTGATCCTCATGCCTTTAATCCCTCTCATTCTTCCACGAATATCAGCACGACACAATTCAGTCAGAGGCCTGGGCGACTTGATAACCTCTATTAGCTCTGACAGTATGGGAGAATTTAACAGAGCCTCATAGCGTGCTTCTTTTGTTGGAAGACGCTGCGAGAACTTTTCGCAAAACATCACAGCATTCAAACCCTGTGCATACACGTGCTCCAGCATTGGCGTGAGCTCATGAGGCTTGAGCCCATTGGCTATCAGAGCTTTGACAAAGTCAATACTATATCCATCTAAGTGTTTCCATAGTAGATGAACTAACTCTTTGGTCATGTGACCAGCATGCCATTTTCCCATAAGTGATGCCTCGGAATTCTCTTTTAACAAAAAGGCGAACATCGGAACACGGTTGGTAAACAACGAGCAGTACATCAGATTCGTCTCATTGTTTTCGAAGACAGGGCCATCGATAGGTACCCCCGCCTCCACAAGTAGACGAGTGTATGCAAGCCCTTCCACTCGGTTCACTACGTCTAACATTGAACACCACAATTTAGTCTCTGATTTGGCAAACGACATGGGCTCAGCGCCATATTTCAAAAGCAACTCAAAGCACTTAAGATTCCCTCTAAGTAGGCAATACTGAAGCAGAGATATTACTGGATGCTTTTCTAAATGGCAGTGTTCAAAGTAGTACTCGTTTTCAGAGTTCAATATTTGGTGCGCTGCTCCTCCTTTAGCCAAAAAGTAATTTAGGCCAAAATCGCTTTGGCGATAGACACACCTGGAAACACATGCATTCAAAATCTTCTGCCTATGACCGGAGCCCCAGTCTTCCGCCATTGTGGCTGCATAGAGTAGATCTAATACCCACATATCATTCGCAGTCACTCTCGTTCCGAGCAAAACCAGCGGCAGAGTCCTAGGTTTACAGCCAAAGGGTACAACCTTTGCACCGTATTCCAGCAAGAGTTTTATCCCTTCAGCCCAAACATGGTCACAAGCCAAACCTAAGGGAGTTAGCTCCGCATCAGTGCCAGTTAATTCTGTATTACAACGGTAATCCAACAGCAGTCTGACTATAGGAAGACAGTGATGGTGAACAGCCAAGGTAAGGGGGGTGTGGTTATAATTCTCAGGATCTCTTCTACCTGCGTTGATCTTGGCAGTTAACAGCAACCTGATGACGTCTATGTTCTGGGAAGCCACAGCTTCGTGTAGGCTGTCCCACAGCTTGTTGCTGTTCACGTTTATACCCGTAGATAATAACGTCTCGAGCGCTTCTACATCACCAGACGACAAAGCCATCTTAAAGCGATCCACCATTTCTAAATCTTCGTTCCTGTCATAGAATGGTGAAAGTAGCTTTGTGAATATCGTAGAAAGATTCATGACGACAAGTACTGTGCACTGGAATAAAGATAAAAGGCAAATCTGGTTCTAGGATGGATTTCCTATAAAAAAAACATAAAATGATCAAATTAAAAAATTTTATGTAAAGAAATCATAAATGTATAACAATATAGATTATTATGTATCAATATATAGTCTCCGATCCTTCCTGACTTGTTGCAAGATATTGATAGGCTTATAGATTTTTTTGTTGACCATTAACCAAATTCCTCAGGATGACTAACTCATACCTCAAATTATAATTATCAATCCTCTTGATTGTCTTTATCTCTTTATGCTTCATTTTAGGACCTTACTTTCTCTTTATGCTTCATTTTAGGACCTTACTTCTCCTCAGCACATTTCTTTTGCAGATTGGTCTGGATGAATTGATATGTAGCGATGTATGCTGTGGAGATGTCCCTAACATCATCCTTAGATGAGGGAATTGACATTAAACCTTTATTATTATTATTATTATTATTATTACTCTTATTATTATTATTATTATTTAGGATTATCATTGCAGAAACCCAAACAACATGACATGCTTTCTAAATATAATTTAATTTTGCACCTAAATTTATACAGCTTGAAATAAGATCAATATAGTTTTAGATGCTTATATCAACACAAATATAACTGAACAAATCATTTATCGAATCGTATTGCACAACAAAACATATATGTAAATAATGATTAGTAATTTAGTATTTATTAAATCTTTATATTTTCTACAAGAGAGCGTTTTCATTTTAAATAAATTCAGTTACGAATTACATGTATACAATAACATTATGTCTCATAAATTTGGGGAACACTATCATTTGTATACCATAAAATAACGTTCACCTAAGAATATTCATGAACTGAGACCAATGCGCAAACCTCCATTCCACTAGTACGCCTACCCTTCCTTGGACTGATAACGCGGATTTTGGTTCGCAACCGTTTTAGGACCCTTCACTCCGCTCATCGGTTTTGATTGGGTTCCACAATGCTCGATGTAGTCATCAACAACAAGTAGCACTCTAATCGTATTTTTATTGTTGTTGTTGTACAGCAAATGTATAAGAAGCTTACCAATTGGGCAATCCAAAGAAAAGAGATTAATTCTCAACAGCTAATAATCTAATAATAATAATTTTCAATCTGCAAATAAATACATTCATACAGTAATTTAGCTTTTTTAAAATATTAACAATAGCCTCCAATAATTTCTGTAGCAGTATCATGTATAGTGACCGGTCTTTGAGACTGCTTTATAGGTTTGTGGCAGGTTGTTATTAATCCTTTCATGGCTAGACTAGCAGTAACAATTACTTATTTCTATCTTTGTAATATATTAGAGTTTTTTCATTTATGCTTACCATTCTGACAAATGTATGCTTTTTCTTGGAGTGTCGTTAAAGTGAGAATTTAGAGCTAGGGTAATGATAAGATATTTTCGGACTCCCAGTAATAGGCCCCCCTATATGTACAGATCTCCTAGTATTATCTAATATGGGTCACTGGTAGGGGATCGTACCACAGGAAAAATTAAAGTTAGGGGAAAATAGTTCGACTGTGTCTCCCCCTCCACTTTAATCAGTGCCATTCCCTAAACATTCTACAACATTTCTCCGTCTCTCTTTCTAATATTCTACCAAGTGGCAGGTCCTAGGTACACATTTTTACTCATGTGCTGCTTTCATGCTCCATAATGAATGCTACATCAATTAGCGAGTTAATCCCTTTATAAACGACTATGCCCTATCCACACCGTAATGTAGCCTCTAGCTTTCGAGTATTAAGGCAAATGAGGTGGTTTCTTGCTGCCTTGCTCAGTTATTGAGAAGTCGCCTACTAAGATCTGTACAATTTACGATTGGTCTATTCTTAAGTGTCTCTAACAAAACACCACGACATTTCTATTGCTCTCTCAATATTACAAGATTTCATATAAAATTATTTCCTAATTTTATTTTCTAAATTTGATTTTTTAAATGTAGATATACTTAAAGCTTCACTGAAAATAAAATGTACACATTCACACAAATATGATTAAAGACTTCCTCTCAAAAGTGTGACGATTCATTGTCAAGGTTGACGATATAGCCGATAATAATAGGAAATAAGCAAACAGACACTAGAAGGTGAAGCCCGGACGCAGTTTATTGACACACTAATGAAGTTTTTGTATTGTCGCTCCTAACAGTTTTATCTTAAAAACACAAAATAATCGCTTTAAATGTGTTTCTTTCTTATTAGAAGATAGGCAATGGTAAAATGCTTTGCAGCCGTATGTAATCATCAGCTTCTACGGGGAAATAGGCCTGCCAATATAAATGTCAATTTAAGGAACATTTTATCAACCAAAGTCTTAGTTTGGCATAAAAGTCATTACGTTACACCAAGCTACAGCTGACAGTCGTTTGTTGATAAACAATGCATTGAACACAATGATAAATACCTGAAAACTTTTAAAATTTTCCTTAAATTGACATTTATATTGGTATTTACCCGGTAGAAGCTGATGGTTACATACGGCTGCAAAGCATTTTACCATTTCATCTCTTCTAATAAGAAAGAAACACATAGAAAACGATTATTTTGTGCTTTTAAGATCAAACTGATAGGATCGACAATACAAAAACAGCATTTGTGTGTCAACAAACTGCGTCCGGCATTCACCTTCTATAGTGTCTGTTTACTTATTTCCTATTGTCTAAATCGTCCAACCTTGACAATGAATCGTCACACTTTTGCGATATACCACTAGTGATAATAACATAGTGGTTAGAGGTGTAGATCCAGGTCCTGATACTGGTGTTGCCATGTCATGTTCTCAGAATGTCTAAATAGCGTAGGGGTAACGTCATGAAGTTTTGAATAATAAATCCTGAGGTGATTTGAATCCTCGTGGGTTCGAATCCCAGCCGCGCTGATCTGAGAGTAAAATCTCGGACATTCACTGGACTGGTTATACGGAAAATGGTCTAGATTGCCTAACGGATTAAACATGTGGTTTTAAAAGTGATAGATATCAACATAGTTGATTATTCACTATAATGCGTGTTTACTTTACTTTTTTTGTCAATCCTTCAAAAACCGGAATACCTTCTCATCGGCACCCCACAGCAGCGTCGTAAAATAACTAGCTCAACCATTACATTTAAAGATATCCCCTTAATACCCACAGATTCTGCACGTAACCTTGGTGTAAGTTTTGATTCAAATCTAAACTTTGAACCTCATATTTCAGCGGTCTGTCGTTCTTCTTTTTTCCATATCCGTCATTTACGTCAAATTCGTAAGTCCCTTGATATCAATTCCGCCACTTTATTAGCTAATGCGCTTGTCCATTCTAAATTCGATTAGGCCTAATTACTGTAACTCGATCTCTGCTGAATGATCTCCCAAAGACCTCGATCTCTAATTCGTCTCCAACACGTTCAAAATTCTCTTTCTCGATTCGTGTGTAATGTAAAAATGCTCAAATCCCACACCTCTTCTCTTCTTAAGAAACTGCACTGGTTGCCAGTCTCCGAACGTATAAAATTCAAAATAGCTTCCTTGACCTTCAAAAGTTTAAATTATGGTAAACCATCCTATCTATCTGATCTTTTATCAATCTATCAATCCTCTCGTAGTCTTCGTTCCTCTAGTAAAAGCCTTCTCACTGTACCAAATATTAAATCTGCCATGGGCAAACGCTCCTTCATGTTTTCTGCTCCGACAATATGGAACTCTCTGCCACAAGATCTTCGATCTTGTAATTGTATTGGTACTTTCCTTGGCAAGCTAAAAACTCATCTCTTTCCACCAGGGGCGGATCCAGGAATTTTTTAAGGGGGGGCCGAAAATGTTTTTTGAACAGTGTACACATTTTTGCTTACGCCACGCCTTCTTCGGGACGTGACGCAACCAGAAAAAATGCTGTTTGGGGGGGCTCACAAATTTTTAGCATACTGTGCTCGGCTCATAGAGTGACCCCCCCCCCCCCCTCATACCCGGTACTGAAGTGAGAGGAAAACCTAAAATTCCTAAAATCCTACATTTGTTTAGGAAAAGAGTAGGTTAATTTTTTTCACCTCTGAGGCTCTGAAGAAACTCAGCGGATATGGACCAATTGCAAAAGTGACCTAATTTGGGCGGAAGATAGGGGCTTAAGTCCCTCGATCTCAGCCAAGACGGTTTTTACCACTGTTCCGGGAGAGAGTTCACATTTTTTATTTACACCCTTTCCATTTTATACAGTGGCTAAAGTGAAAATTGAGAGCTAGTGAAACGGTAAACATTTTTCGGCCCCCCTTCCGTTATATGGGCCACTAGTGGGCCCCATATTTGAAAAAATTCCAGGTAGTCGGACTGTTCGAGTTCTCTCTTGTACCCCCCTCCCCCCCCCCTCAGCCCCCTAGCGCCCTTAGAACATATTTACACCTAGAAATTGCATAGAAATAATGAAAATATAGTTTACATTTTTTTTTCGTCGGGCCTAAGGGGGGAGGGGGCCAGGTCCCCCTGGATCCGCCACTGCTTTCCACCATTGGTCTAAATATTGACCCGCTTGCCTTGGATCATGGACTTACACTGTTTTGATCTCGCTTTCTCTTGTGGTCTCTGTGTACTCAGTCGTCATCGTGTGGTGCTTTGGCGCCTGTTTGTGTGGAGTCTGCAAGAGACGTCCCTGAGATTGCCTTATGGCGAGGAACCGGACGTTAAATTCTTATTGATTATTTATTGATTGATTGAGATAACGTCATGAAGTTTTAAATGGCAAATCCTGAGGTGAAATTAACTCTCGTTGGTTCGATTCCCAGCGCGCTGATCTGAGAGTAAGATCTCGGTCAAGCACAGGACTGGTTGTACTGAAAATGAAAAAATAGCAAAACGGATTTCCTATATGGGCCTAACATGTGATATTAAAGTGTTAGACCCAGACATCAACAGAGTTTATCGTTTCACTATAATGTGTGTTATTATCATTACCAGGAGTCGTTTACAAATTCGATCATTGTTATTAAATGATTATTATTCAAGCCTATACACTACAAGCTTATCAGTCTACTCTCTGAAATACCATTTAGGCCTACACGTTATATCTGGACGGCGCTACTATTCGTGATATTTATTTAAATAATAATGTTATATTTAATTAATATTGTGTTTTGAAAAATGACAGATCCAAGGCACATTTTCTTTTTTACTCCAGGCTTGTTTTCATGCTCAATATTGAGTCAAAAGAACAAAGTTAAGAACACAGCATTTACCAAAAGTTTATCATATTCCAAAGGTTAAGCCATCTTGGGAAATTATTGTTGCTCAAGTAATTTAGCCTTAGTTTCTTTTACTGATTTATCTTTGCTTCTTGCTTTTAAAACGCGTATACTTTATGGTTAAGTTAAGAATGTAAATCAGTAGGCCCTAATTCATCTATAGTAGGCCTATAACTTACACGCCATATGCATACCCAATGCTATTATAACTGATTAGTTATATAAAATGTATAAAGTGAATTGTTAATAACTGATCTGACGGTTATTGATTATCGATCTGCATGGAGAACCAAATCTAACATATAATGTATAGGAGTATTTCTATTCGAGCAAGTCAATGGTCAATCAAGCGACAAAAGTAAGGCCGGGGGAATAAGTCCTACATAGCTAACAACAATTAACGTATATTAGCGTATTTTGTATTTGCACAGACAGTTTACAAATGTATTAAGAAATAGGAAGAAGAATGTTGGATAGGATACATTCTAAGGGGGAAGGTCTATTAAAAGAGGTCATAGAAGGTAGAATGGAAGGAAAAAGAGGCAGAGGTAGGCCGAGATTAGGTTTGTTAGATGATTTAAAGACCCGTTCATATGTGGAAATGAAGAGGAAAGCGGAAGACAGAAAAGAGTGGAGGAGTTATATACCATGGACCAACCAGTAGGCAGTGCACCAAGAGAGAGAGAGAGAGAGAGAGAGAGAGAGAGAGAGATAGAGAGAGAGAGAGAGAGAGAAAGAGAGAGCGTATCTCGTGGCTAACACAGAAGAAATTACAAAACGACAACATAGAATTTAAGATAACTTTCTTGCAATCAATTGAACATCAACACAATCGTTATAGCATGCGAATCAGAATCGCTAGATAGCTAGTTATGATTGATCAATGTAGTAAATGATCAACAGTTATGATTAATCAATGTAGTCAGTAATCAACAGTTATGATTGATCAATGCAGTCAATGATCAACAGTTATGATTAATCAATGTAGTCAATGATCAACAGTTATGATTAATCAATGTAGTCAGTAATCAACAGTTATGATTAATCAATGTAGTCAATGATCAACAGTTATGATTAATCAATGTAGTCAGTAATCAATAGTTATGATTGATCAATGTAGTCAATGATCAACAGTTATGATTAATCAATGAAGTCAGTAATCAACAGTTATGATTGATCAATGTAGTCAATGATCAACAGTTATGATTGATCAATGTAGTCAATGATCAACAGTTATGATTGGTCAATGTAGTCAGTAATCAACAGTTATCGTTAATCACTGTAGTAAGTAATCAATGTTTGCCGAAGCATAAACTACGCAAGCTATGCAAGACAGCGGGGATGCAGAGAAAGCAATTTTAAAAGATAAAAAGTATAGTACATCTATATTTGTAGTGAAAAATACATAATATAACTAGAAGCAGTAATTATACTAGTAACGAGATAAAATGATAAAAGTCACAATGTGAATCTTTACTGAAGTCTTAATTAGATTTATTAAACAGGCATACAATCCTTATCATTACAAAATCAAATAGTATAAAAATATCAAAATGAACCGGCCTAAATACTAATCAATCAACACCGGCCGGATAACCATTTCGTGAGAGAAGAATACAAACAATAAACGATAGATCACATCAAAACTACGCTCAATTACTCGAGCTGCCTCGTCAAAAATAACAAATAAATCTAGCATTGGTTTGTGGTAATTCATAACACTTGGTTTGACATTGCAGAACTCTGTAATACACAGAGATCTTATTTCTCTGTAATATACACATTACAGAGAAATTTACAATCATGATGACAGCTATCACTTTTTCTATTAAAGGATTATATATTATGTTATCACATCTATATTATATTATCCATCGTCCACGTTACTGATCCCGGGACTTACTGTTAGAGATGGGAATTTTGTGAATTCCAGAGTCAGCTCGCTGAAAATGAAAGTACGGTTCGGTTTGATTCCCATCTCTATTACTGTGTGAGATTTTCTCACACAGTAATAGAGATGGGGGCCTGAGAGCGTCTAGCGTGCATCAGGAAATTAAAATAGTTTCATAATTTTTCTTTGGTTAATAAATATTAATTACAAATTTACAATACTACTGAAAAAAAATTATAATATTAATATTATAATATATATATAAATATTATATATATATATATATATATATATATATATATATATATATATATATATGTATATATATATATATATATATATTATATTATTATTATTATTTTATTAATATTTTTATAATATTTCATTTAGTTATAATTATAAAAAGATATAGACCTAAAAACTTAAATTACAATTACTCAGTTCCCGATTTCAAATTTACACGCATATAGAGAGATTTTATTGAAGCCGCTATATGAGATGGCACCCATCTTACAAAGCGAAGCTTCATTTTCTAATTACTTAATCATTAAAAGATAGTAATTTTCTTAAAACGTATAATCGATAGCAGACTTATTAGGAGAGATAGACACATCAAGTTTAGTTTCCTCTTTTGGTCCGAATCTTGAGAACTTTAAACAAGGCTTTTCTTTTACAATACTGTAGTTTAATTTCATCAGTACGGACGACAACATAAGCCAGAAATGTCAATATATCTGATATTACGCTCTAAAGTATAAGAGGTCTCGTTTGAACTATACTTTGTAAATATTTACAAAGACACGCGAATACGATACTAACAAAACACAAATACTAAACAATACAAAAACAAACCAAATACAAATAATACACACAATACAAATACTAATCAATACTAAACATATGCAAATTTAAAAGAGTCAAATTTCAACACCTTTTGGCTCAACAACTAACAATGTATAAGCATACAACTAGCAATGTAAAAGCACTTTACACATTGATTTTAGCAATACCAGGTCTCATGCTTCTATCATTAACTTATCAGACATAGTTAACATCACACATATAAAGATAAAGCAAGAACTACACAAAGTTCCAGTATCAAATCACTTGAGGACCAAGATCGTACTCAATCAGAATATATATGCTGGATCGATTCTCTATCTATCGCACTTTAGATATCTGAATATGTTTGTCATGTATTTCTCATTGAGAACTGGATCATCACTCAGTCTAGTCTGACAGCTGCTTTGGTTGGTCGGTCAATTGATCAACTACGGCAATAGTCGGGTTTGACGTCTTGAAGAGACGCTCTTCAGGCTTTTGAACTTGATGTTAAACCCACAAGTTGACACTGAGTTCCTTTACGAAGTCTTAGTGCAACATTAATGCATCTCAGAGAAACTGCATTATACATTATATTATGCCAAACATATTCAAATATCTAAATTGCGATTGATAGAGAATCCGATTGAGTATGATCATGATCCCCAAGTCATTTCATACTGTAACTTGGTGTATTTGTTTTCTATATCTTTATATTTTTATATCTTTATACCTATCAATCCAGCATGCTGCACCGAAGTTTTGGAATTCTCTACCATCCATCTTCGGAGTCTTCGTTTGAATCACATCGGCCTTTGCTTTATTATGAGCAGTTCCATAGACAGTTGAACACCTATCTTTTCCATCCCTTTTTTCCATCCAGTGTCCGCGAGTAATTGTTGTTATGTTATGTTATGCATTGTAACAAAATGTCAAGGGTGATCAGGCAGTTTCCATGAATATATTCATGCATACTAACAATTACTATAAATTACTAATACTGCATAACGTTTGCATGCTTTGAAAATCAAAGCTACAAAGTAATAAAAATAAATGTACTGGCCTCGGATACTATCAAACATATAAATTACTACACAACAAAAAAACTATCTACATAAAAGTAAGAGGTACAGTTTTAAATCTTTAAAATATCCAACAAGAAAGTAAATTTACTACAAATAACACACAAAATGCCACAGTTAAGAGATTGCTAGCCATGCATTCAGATAGCTCAACGTTTGACAAATAATGTGCATATATTCTACTGATATAGTACACAATACGCGAGTACATTTACGTAATCTACCAGTATAGTGCACAAATATTAATCTTTTTCTACACTTCATTTGCATTCAAAGAACAACTACACACAATTACTACACAAAATTCACATAACAATAGCACAACGCAGCTCATCATAAATTAAATTTACCAAACCATTTCAAAAGGAAATAGAATTCGATTTGATACACTCGGGGCGTGCCGGTTCATATAAGTTCTAGCCCTAATCCCACCTCTATAGGCGTTCACTATCTCAGGATCGACTACATCCAGGTAGAGATCTCCAAGCATTAGATAGCTCTTCAGGACTGCAGGCAGTGGAAGCTTTCCTACACTCGTACTGATCCTCATGCCTTTAATCCCTCTTAATCTTCCACGAATATCAGCACGACACAATTCAGTCAGGGGCCTGGGCGACTTGATAACTTCTATTAGCTCCGACAGCATGGGAGAATTTAACAGAGCCTCGTAGCGTGCTTCTTTTGTTGGAAGGCGCTGCGAGAACTTTTCCCACAATGTCATAGCATTCAAACCCAGTCTATACACATGCTCCAGCATTGGAGTGAGCTCATAAGGCTTGAGCCCATTGGCTATCAGAGCTTTGACAAAGTCAATACTGTATCCATCCAAGTTTTTAAATAACAGATGAACAAACTCTCTATCCACCAAACCAGCGTGCCATTTTCTCAGCGATGCCTCGCAATTCTCTTTTAAGAAAAAGGCGAACATCGGAACACGGTTGGTACTCAACGAGAAGTACATCAAATTCGTCTCGTTGTTTTCGAAGACAGGGCCATCGATAGACAATCCCGCCTCCACAAGTAGACGAATGTAGTCAAGCCCGTACTCTC
This sequence comes from Enchytraeus crypticus, assembly GCA_905160935.1. Lineage (NCBI taxonomy): Eukaryota > Metazoa > Annelida > Clitellata > Enchytraeida > Enchytraeidae > Enchytraeus > Enchytraeus crypticus. The sequence goes on from CAJHZI010000753.1 coordinate 1,347,085, forward strand.
TGCTCACTAAGTCTAGCATCGAACGCCACAATTTAGTCTCTGATTCGGCAAACGACATGGGCTTAGCGCCATATTTCATAAGCAACTCAAAGCAATTGAGATTCCCTCGTAGTAGGCTAATTCGAAGCAGAGATATTACTGGAGACCTTTCTAAATTGTAGTCTTCATTGTAGTACTCGTCTTCAGAGTTCAATATTTGGTGCGCTGCTCCGCCTTTAGCCAGAAAGTAATTTAAGCCAAAGTCGTTTTGACTACAGACACACCTGACAACACATTCATTTAAAATCTTTTGCCTATGACTAGAGCTCCAGCATTCAGCCATTGTGGCTTCATAGAGTAGTTCTAATATCCACATGTCATTCGCAGTCACCTTCGTTCCCAGCAAAACAAGCGGCAGATTCCTACATTTACAGCCAATAGGCAGAACCTTTGCACCATAATCCAACAAGAGTTTTATCTCCTCCACCCAAACATAGTCACAAGCCAAAGCTAAGGGAGTTAGCTGCTTCTCAGAGCCAGTTCTTTCTGTATCACAACGGTAATCCAGCAGCAGTCTGACTATGGGAAGAAAGCGATGGTAAACAGCCAAGGTAAGGGGGGTGTGGTTACAGTTTTCAGGATCTCTTCTCTCTGTGTTGATCTTGGCTTTTAACAGCAGCCTGATGATGTCAATGTTCTGGGAAGCCACAGCTTCGTGTAGGCTGTCCCACAGCTTGTTGCTATTGACGTTCAAGCCTGTAGCTAACAACATCTCCAACGTTTCTACATCACCAGACGACAAAGCTAACTTAAAGCGATCCACCATTTCTAAATCTTCGTTCTTGTCATACAGAAGCGAATGAAGCTTTGTGAATATTGCAGAAACATCCATGACGACAAGGTAAGGTCTGGGTAGCAGAATAATGATAAGAGACGATTCTAGTTCTAGGATGAATTTCCTATAAAAAACACAAAATGATTAAATTAAAATATCTAATCTAAAGAAATTACAAATGTATAACTATATAGATTATAATGTAGAAATACATAGACTATAATATTATAGTGAAAACTTTGGTTTGGACCACTCTATTGTATGGGTGTGAAACATGGACCTTACGGAAGGAAGATATTAGGAAACTGGAGGCATTGGAAATGTGGATTTGGAGAAGAATGGAGAGGATTAGCTGGACTCAAAAGGTTACAAATGAGGAAGTTCTGGAGAGAGTTGGCACATATAGACAGTTGATAAATGTATCAAGAAATAGGAAGAAGAGATGGATAGGACACATTCTAAGGGGGGAAGGTCTATTAAATGAGGTCATAGAAGGTAGAATGGAAGGAAAAAGAGGCAGGGGCAGGTCGAGATTAGGTATGTTAGATGATTTAAAGACAAACTCATATGTGGAAATGAAGAGGATGGCGGAAGACAGAGAAGAGTGGAGGCGTTATGTACCATGGACCTGCCAGTAGGCAGTGCACTAAGAGAGAGAGAGAGAGAGAGAAAGAATATTATAGCAATTTAAACTATGGATTCATTCTACCTATCAAAATCCAACCTCGTATCCTGACTTGTTGCGAGATATTGATTGGCTTGTGTGTTGTCCATATAATTCTCATGATGAGTAACTCATCCCCCAAGTTATAAATTTTTATTTATCAATCCTCTCTTTTGCATTATCTCTATTTCTCTCTCAGTGCACTGCTTACTGGCAGGTGCTTTGCATATAACGCCTCCACTCTTCTCTGGCTTACGCTTTTCTCTTCATGTCCACATATAAGTGGATCTTTACGTCATCTAATATACTTAATCTCAGCCTGCCTCTGCCTCTATTTCCTTTCATTTTACCTTCCATGACTTCGTTTAATAGACCTTCCTTCCTTAGAATGTGTCCCATCTAACTCTTTTTTATATTACTTTTAAAATACATTTATCAGAGCTAACTATCTGTGCCAACTCTCTCCAGAACTTCCTCATTTGTAACCTTTTGCATTAAACTAATACTTTCCATTCGTCTCCATATCCACATTTAGGAGACGAATGTCTCCATATCCTCCTAAATGTGGATATGGAGACGAATGGAATGTATTAGTTTAATGCAAAAGGTTACACTCTCATCACTTATACCTTTATTATGGGACACTCTCATCACTTTTCTATTTTTGATGATTTTAATCTCTTCATGCCGTATTTCACTGCCGTATCATTCAGACTATCCGTTACCTTCTTGTGATCTTTTTCATTGTTATCTTGCAGTCCAGTCTCGCTGCCCGCTACCATTCCCTGGTCATCTGCAAATCTTACATCTTGTAACATTTTCCTCCTGTAGATATTCTATCTAGACATATATTAGCTGCAAATTAAGACATATGTTCAGTGGCGGATTCAGGGGGGGGCCCGGGCCCCCCCTTAGGTCCGACGATGAAAATTTGTAAACTATATTTTCATTGTTTCTATGGCAATTTCGATGTTTAAATATGTTAGTAATGGCAGTGGTTAGGGGGGCCCGGGGGAGGGTAAGACAGGGTATATTTTCATTGTTTCTTTGCAATTTCGATGTTTAAATATGTTAGCAATGGCAGTGGTTGGGGGGGGGGCGGGGGCGGGGGAGGGTAAGACAGGGTATATTTTCATTGTTTCTATGGCAATTTCGATGTTTAAATGTTAGTAATGGTAGTGGTTAGGGGGGGCCCGGGAGGAGTGTAAGATAGGGTATATTTTCATTGTTTCTACTGCAATTTCGATGTTTAAATATGTTAGTAATGGCAGTGGTTAGGGGGGGGGCGGGAGAGGGGGTACAACAGGGAACGCAGTTCCATGCAATAGCTCGATTTTTTCTAGGATATACTAGGAAGCCCGTATAATGGAAGGGGCCCGAAAAATGTTGACCGTTTCTCTAGCTCTCAATTTTCACTTGAAACAATGCATAACACTGGCTGGAGCCAGTGGCAAAGTCGGTAGGACACTCGACCGCGGATCAGTATGTGCGGGTTCAAATCCTGGGCTCGCCCGTCACTTACATTGCTTTCGAGTGAGGAAACTAACGTTAACCTTTTGCTTTTTTAGCTTTTTTGCTTTACCTATGCATTGGAGGAAAAAAGTTTTCCCCTGACTTTTGTATGGGTATGAGCGGTGGGGGGGGGGTAAGGTACGGGGGTACACTCACTCTATGAGCCGACCGCTATAGTGAACAAATTTTGAGCCCCCCACAGAAATTTGTCTGGTTGTGTCAAATGTCCGAAGAAGGCGGGGCGTAAGAAAAAAAGTACACTGTCAAAAAAAAGTCGGGCCCCCCCTTAAAAAAATTCCTGGATCCGCCCCTGCATATGTTTATCACCATTTGATATGAAATTGAAATATAATTGTTTGTAATTATTTAAAATACCATTCTGTTAATAAATGAAGAAATACATAATAAATATATACAAATATATAGAATATTGCCAGCCTTCAATAAAAGTACACACCCCTCACCACTCTCCCACTAGGCTTTGTTTACTATGTGGACAGAGTTATATATATATGGATATAGACTTTTTATAAAAGAAGTTTACTTTGAAAAATTACCTTGAACTATGCCATAAATACAACTATAGCCTAACAATATAAATCACTATAATGCCTGTTTACTTTTCTTAAATAAAAAACACAAAAAAACCTACAAAGTTGAGCGCTATGATAAGGATTTGAGATATCAACAACACAAAAGTTAGAGTAAAGTAAACCCGCAGTGTAGACCTTTGAGAATAAATAGGGGTAACTCTGTTCACATAATAAACAAAGCCTAGCGGGAGAGTGGGGAGGGGTGTGTACTTCTATTGAAGGCTGGAAATATTCTATATATTCGTATATATTGATTATGTATTTCTTCATTTATTAACAGAATGGTATTTTAAATAATTACAAACAATTATATTTCAATTTCTTGTCGAATTATGATAAACACATGTCTTAGCTTACAGTTAATATATGTCCAGATACGCTATCTAGAGAGGATATATTACATTTTAAGGATATATTACATTGCAGTTGCCTTCCACAAAACAACCAATTTTATGATGCACAGTGACGCCGCTCAAACGAATGAAATAAAACATAAAGCGATTTTTCAAAGTAAACACCTTTTATAAAAGGTCTATAGTGAAATGATCAACTATGTTGATATCTATCACTTTTAATATCACATGTTTAAATCTTTGGGAAATTTGGATCATTTTCCGTCTAACCAGTCCAATGAATGTCCGAGATTTTACTCTCGGATCAGCGCGGTTGGGATTTGGACCCACCAGAGCTCAATTCAAAAGTATAGTAAACAAGCATTATGGTGAAATTATCAACCAAAGATATAGAATTATAATTCTTGTAATTATTTATTCTATGTGATCAACTATGTTGATCAATCATGTGGTATCAATCATTTTTGATACCACATGTTTTAACAGTTAGGCAATATAGGCCTACTGCCTTTTCCGTGTAACCAGTACAGTGAATGTCCGCGATTTTACTCTCAGATCAGTGCAGCTGGGATTTCAACCCAAGAGGGTTTAATTCACCTCAGGATCTGCCATCTAAACCTTCATGACGTTACCACTACGCTATTAAGAGATTTTGTAGTACACATAAAAAGCTTTGCTTACCTTTAAGTCAAATTTAATAAAAGCCGGACATAGAATAACTGACGATGTTTCACATTACGATTTACCAGTAAAGCTGCACAAATTAACAGTAAAAACTGGCTGGCTTCTAATTTTGCCGACCGAATGGCGCTTTGAAATATTCAACGATTCGACTACTAAACTGCATGAAAATGTAGGAGTTTAACAAAGAATATAATACTATAAACTATCCCGTCAGGCCAATGAAGGAGAATAGCGCAGGTCAATAGCTCCAGAGCAACAGAGTCAAGGCAAACCTCCGCATCGCACGTGATCAAATACTGGGTCATAGTACAATTAGATCAGTACAAAATCAAGGTAACAGGGCAGGGGCGGATCCAGAAATTTTTTTAAGAGGGGGTCCGCTTCTTTTTTGAGAGTGTACACATTTGTTGCTACGCCTTCTACGGGACATGGGAAAACCAGAGAAATGCTTTGATGGTGGGGGGGGGGCTAAAAATAAATTTCACTACTGCGCTCAGCTCATAGAGTGAGTGTATCTCCATATCTTATAACCCCCCCCCCCCTCATACCCCTATTAAAGTCAGGAGAAAACCTAAAATGCCTAAAATCCTACATTTATTTTGGAAAAAAAACAAGTTAATTTATTCACCTTTGAAGAAATTCAGCGGATCACAACGAATTGCAAAAGTGACCTAATTTTGGCGGTAGGGGGAATGCTTATGCCCCTCCCAGCCAAGGCTGTTTTCACCACTACTCCGGGACATAGTTCACATTTTTTACTCACACCCCTTTTAATCTTATACAGTTGTTAATGTGAAAACTGAGAGCTAGTTTCGGGCCTCCATCCATCCGTTATACAGCGCTTCTAGTATGCGGAGTATATGGGCCCCTAATGTGGTCCATATTTGAAAAAGATCGAGCTATAGTGGAACAGAGATCCCTCTCGTATCCCCCCCCCCCCCCCAACCACTACCCTTACAAATATATTTACACTTAGAAATTGCCATAGAAGCAATGAAAATATAGTTTACAATTTTTTATCGGCGGGCCTAAGGGGGGTCCCGGGTCTCTGGGCCCCCTGGATCCGCCACTGTAACAGGGTTCACTATAAAATTGTATACACGACAACAATAATATTACAATGCTACTGGCGTCCTTGACAACATAGAAAACCTGGCCATTGAGACACATACAAGCCGATGAGCAAAAGGAGGTGTAAAACAGTGCAAATTCCTAAATCCAAAAAAATTAGTTCAAAATTTAATATTTATAATTATTTAGTGGCAGCTCTGCTCGTATAATAAACACAGCCATGTGGTGTGGGAGTGGGTAGTGGTGTATGTTTATATTTACGCATACGTTAATTATGTATTTTTACATTTATTACAATTATGTCAGGGTACACCGAAACACTTAACGTCTTGAAGAGAAGCCATTTAAGCTTCTAATCTTGACGTTAAACCAACATTTTAAAAAAGAAATTTAATTTTGGCATGCAATTAATTATAATATTGATGGTATATATATATATATATATATATATATATATATATATATATATATATATATATGTATATCACAGATTTTTAATTCGCTTCTGTATTCATTCGTATGCATTGCATTACTGTAAACAGCTCATCATTTGCTGATGTCTTCACTTGTCCTGCTTGCAGTGTTTCATTCTTCAAAAACCCTGACATACTGTATATCAGTTCTCGGAAACTGTTGTCAGTTAATCGTCTTCAAGGCCATAGAACACCGGCCAAGCACTGAACAGTGCATGTAGGTCAAGAGTTATATGATACCTTAAATTCCTTAATATATATCACGTGTCCGTGCTCATGACTCTGTTGTTTTTGGCATATATTTTATCAGGATTCACTCGAGGCATGAATATCGATGTTAATTACGAATCAAATTAAGTACAACTCATGCAAATTAAAGTTAGAAATATTAACTAATTATTTAAATAATAATAAATAAAATAATAATAAAGGTTTAACGTCCGTTTAATCATCCAGGGATGATGTCAGGGACGTCCCCAACAGCACACATCACTACAGATCAATTCACCCCAACCAATCTGCGAAAGAAATGTGCGGAGGAGAAGTAAGGTCCTAAACGAAAGCCAGTCCGGTGATCAAAAAATGGTCAAGGTAGATTGATTATGTCTATGGTGGGAAAAGGTAAGTTTTAAGCTTGCTAGAGAATGTTGAATGAGAAGAACAAGAGCGAAGATTAGCAGGTAAAGAGTTCCAGATTGTGGGTGCTGCGTAAGAAAATGAAAGTCTGCCCAATGACGTGAGAATATTTGGAATTGAGAGAAGATTGGCATCGGTGGAGCGAAGTGCAGGTGAGGGACGTTAGGGAAGAAGAATTTCAGATAAGTAAGAAGGCTTGCAAATCGCAGAGTTTTGAAAGTTAATAGAGCAATTAACAATAATTAACAGTGATTTGACGTCTCGAGTCATTGTCTTATCTCGAGACGTTTTTAAATGTCTTGAGCTTCAATGTCTCAGATCTTGGTCTCGGTCTTGAGCTTCAATGTCTCAGATCTTGGTCTCGGTCTTGAGCTTCAATGTCTCAGATCATGGTCTCGGTCTTGAGCTTCAATGTCTCAGATCTTGGTCTCGGTCTTGAGCTTCAATGTCTCAGATCATGGTCTCGGTCTTGAGCTTCAATGTCTCAGATCTTGGTCTCGGTCTTGAGCTTCAATGTCTCAGATCTTGGTCTCGGTCTTGAGCTTCAATGTCTCAGATCTTGGTCTCGGTCTTGAGCTTCAATGTCTCAGATCTTGGTCTCGGTCTTGAGCTTCAATGTCTTACATCTTGGTCTTGGTCTTGAGCTTCAATGTCTCAGATCTTGGTCTTGACTAATAATATCTTGGTCTTGGTATCGTCTTGTGACAAATATCTTGGACGTTTTGCAAGACATTCAAATAATTAAATTTTCTTTGAAACCTCATTCAATCCCTATCATCTGAAACCAAATGAAGAAGTGAGCACAAGAACATTGAATAAGAAAATGAGACCAAAGAACGACCAGAACAGTGTTTGGACACGTGTTAGATTATTTCTTTCTTTGTTAACTATTTTACTTTCATCACTGTTAGTTTCTGTTCGAATTTTTGTCCGAAATTCGTTTTTGTTTTATTAGAGTTCACTCAATCACTACATTAATTGTTATTTTACGTTTTCTGTAGGGCTACTTTCTTTGAATCCTAAAATTTGTTTGCTTGTATTCTTTGATATATTAATATATTTCCAGTTTGTTTTTAATTACTCTCTCATATTATGTTATTCAATTTACTTTCCATAATTTTCTAATGTAAATTAAAGTTTTCATAAATTGAATTTATTTGCCTATATCCTTTAGGTACATTTAGCTTATTTATATACTTGACTTCTTGGAGATGTTCAGTGGCGGATCCAGAAATTTTTGTAAGTGTGGGGGGGGGGGCGAAATTATTTTTGACACTGTCTAGATGTCTCTGCTTATCGTACGACAACGCCTTCTCCGGAACAAAGTTCAGCTATTCTACTGACGCCGTTTTTATGCTCGTACATTCTTTACATAATTACACACAGTCACACACGTTTAGCTATGAACACAATAAAAATAATAATTTGATCGCCCGGTCTAAGGTCTAAGGGGGTCGGGACCTTGCCCCCATCTAGATACCTAGAAGGGAACAGGGATTTTCTCGCCTGGAGAAGATAAATTTGCTAGAAAACTTAATTTTGTTTGCATGCTTGAATGGTGGTTGAGTATTATAATAGATTCATTTAAAAATATTGCAGGCGCAGCAGGCCTATTGTTATTTATATATCTCTCTGTGTCTTTTTGTGGATCTCTATATATAATTGCTTGAATTTGAATGTCTTGAATTTTTTTTAATATAAATGTCTTGAGCTTGAGACTGAATGTCTTGGTCTTGGTCGTGAAAAAGTGTCTTGGTCACATCACTGGTAGGTTGCAGTGTGTTTAACGTCAAGGTTCAGAAGCACAAGGCTTCTCTTCAAGACGACTCGACACACTCGAGCTACCGTCACAAGGATTAATGTTTCAGTACGTAACAAAATTTAATGTAACTTATGTCACTTATTTTCGCCGATTCAATTTAAGGTAGTGTAAAGGAAGAGTTCTTTAACGTCCTAAATTCCAGTTAGACATTCACATTCACTCTTGAAATAATGGTGTTTTAAACAAAAACTATGAATCAGAAGTGTAGGGGCCTATAGATTTAAATTACGCAAAAATGTATCATTTTATAACCATAAATAACTGGTCGAATAATCGCCTCTCAATCAAAATGGCCTCGTTGCGTTTTTTCACTCATTTCTCATCATAAGTCTGATATGATGAAGTGCACAAAAATAAATGCAGATATTTATATAGTCGAGTTCACGTAGATGGGTTCATTTAATTCAGTTCGTAACTTCGCATATTTCCGTTCACATAGGCCAGTTCACATAATCGAGTTCTCTTATCATTTGACAGAGAACGCACGGAGCGCAGAAAGTTGATAAACAGATGTCCCTGCAGATGGAGCCCTGTACAACAGATATCAGGCAGTTAACACCATTATTTGCATCTTATATAATTATTCTATCTTCAAATTATTATTTGTATCTTAATTGCTATTTGTGTTATTTGTACACAAATAGCAATCAAATTGCTATTTGTGTGGGTCTCAAGCACGCAATTGTGCTTTCTGACCTGATTTGTTATGTTATGTTAAAATGTTCTATAGTTTAAGACCACGTAATTTTAAGCTCCTAATACTGATGCGAGCGCGTGAAAAGAGTAATTAAATATTATTGTATTGATGTAAAAGATCATACGAACAATCAGCTAGATAGATAATTAAATTGTTCTAAGAATAGGCCTGCAGATGGTTACATAGTGTACAGTAGATAAGCAATCAAGTTTACGTTTAAATACGAATAACCGGTAGTAGGCCTACATCTTAATATCTAACAACTTCAGTAAGCTTACAGATACTGTAGTCTGTAGGCCTATTTGATTCATAAATATTGGGGAAGAATTGCGCATCATGATGAACAAACATAACAAAACTTGTTGCTCTATTATCAACCAACATAACAAGACGTGAACAACCAACATAACAAGACGTGATCAAACAACATAACAAGACGTGATCAAACAACATAACAAGACGTGATCAAACAACATAACAAGACGTGATCAAACAACATAACAAGACGTGATCAAACAACATAACAAGACGTGATCAAACAACATAACAAATCATGTTCAACAAACGTAACAAGACATCATCTACAAGCATAAAAAAGCTGCTAAAGCTAAGGTTAATGTGAGTTTCCTCACTCGAAAGCGAAATCAGTGACGGGAGAGCCCAGGATTTGAGCCCCGTACATACTGATCCGTGGCCAAGTATCTTACCGATTTCGCCACAGGCTCCAGCCAACATAACAAGGCATGATCAACCAACATTACAACATAATAAAACATGACCAACCAACACAACAAAACATAATCAACCAACACTACAAGACAGTAATTGAAGACATGGTGCACCATGATGCACTACGTCCTAACAGGACAGACCTGGATGCCCAGCAGCAGTCTGCTCTTGGTCCTGAGGGAGGCTAGACCTCCTGGTAGAGCCCATCCCACACAGCAGTGCTCGTCCAGTCTCGCTGAAGTCAGTCCTGCCCAACATGGGCCGCAGAACAGCACCCCCGCACCTGTGTGAATGAATGGATGAGTGAGCGGATGAATGAATGAATGGATGGATAAATGTACAGCTCAGCATGGGCCGCAGAACAGCACCTCCGCGCCTGCGTGAATGAATGAATGAATGAACGAGTAAATGAATGGTTGGATGAATAGATGAATGAATGAACGAACGAATGGATGAATAAATGAATGAATGTACAGACCAGCATGGGCCGCAGAAAAGCACCCCCGCGCCTGCGTGAATGAATGAATGGATGAATGAATGGGTGGATGAATAGATGAATGAATGAATGGATGGATGCATGAATGGGTGGATGAATAGATGAATGAATGAATGAATGAATGAACGAATGGATGAATGAATGAATGAATGAATGAACGAACGAACGAACGAACGATCGAACGAATGAATGAATGAATGAATGAATGAATGAATGAATGAATGAATGAATGAATGAATGAATGAATGAATGAATGAATGAATGAATGGGTGAATGAATGTCCAGCCCAGCATGGGCCGCAGAACAATACCCCCGTGCCTGTGTGAATGAAAGGATGGATGAATGAACAAATGAATGAATTGATGAATGAATGAATGAATCTATCTATCTATCAATAAACGAATGAACGGACGAACAAACGAACGAACTTATGAAAGAAAGAACGTATAACTGATATATAACCTGGTAGAAAATTAAATGAACTACAAATCATTAGATGACATAGTTAATTAATTTATTTATTTAATTTATTTACTTATTTATTGCTTTATTTCAGGCGTAAAAACCCATACATGAACCTTGCACATAGAACAATGCAACAAAAACCAGAAAAGCAAATAGTCTGCGCATAAATTGAGCTATAAAACAATTACTTATAGAATTAGGCATACAAGGCTATGATAGGCTCAGAACATCAAAACACTTAACAAGCATATTAGCATTATCCAGCAAGCACATTCTAAACTTTAGTCTGTAATTTGAAAGGATAGTATCAAAACTAGGCAATCCGGTTTCTAGCAGCGCGATGGTTAGGCTGCTGTAACGTTTGTATCCAAAAAATATTTTAATACATTTATTATAGCAAGTTCGAAACTTCTCTATTGAACCTATTGTAAACGACGACCATAGTGCCTAAAGCAGACTGTACAATATCTTACAGTTTCTTTTATCAGCGCAACATCCGCAGAGTCCAGAATTCCAATCCCTGCCCCCCACCCCAACCCGTGCCCCACCCTCCCGCATTTCTTCCACCCTACCCCCCACTCCATGATGACTTCTAGTGGTTTTAACCTCCTTAGTAATGACCATTGTTCTGCTTGATTGCGCCATCTGCCGAACGGTTTCTTCCTAGGTTACTCTACTGAAATTAGCAAAACTTTAAAAAACACTCATAAACAATCAATTATAAGAACTGAAGAATGGGACCGCACAATTTTTACAAGAAGTATATCATATCCATAGATATCCAGTAGATTCCGTTAATTACAAAATTTCAAATCTATATCATTTTGTAATTTGTAGTAACAGATTGAATGTGATAACATGTAGCCAAAGTACATGAAATATGCGATAAAATTGAAGGAATACAGAGAGAGTTAACTTACACATAGGTCCATCTTGACTTGACACACACTCTCTCTCTCTCTCTCTCTCTCTCTCACTCCCTCTGTTCTTCCCTTCCAAGTGTGAAAGGTCAAGATACATATTTTTTACTCATGTACTGCTTTCTCGCTTCAAAAAGAGAACACCACCGATTAACGAGTTAATCCTTCACAAAAGGCGGTGCCTTAATAACATTTTAATGTATATTTTATCTCTACTCAACTATCTCTACTAGCTTCAGAACTGCCTAATCTTGCTATCGTAGGTTAAGTTAATTAAAAGCATCTCATGATTACTCATTTATTCGAATACTCTACTCTACACGTTAATAGGTTCAACGATATGTTCTAATGAGCAATACATAGGTCTACATGTACAGCTTATGGCAATATTATCATAATGCTAGAATATTTCGCTTTATGATGCCACTTTGTATAGTGTAGGCCTACTTTATATCGTGTACTTATTGTAGTTATGCTACCATATTTTTTGGTGAAATAAAGATGTAAAGGCCTATAGATATATACAGTAGGCCTATAAATGTATAATACACGTATATTCTATCACTATATTTAAATATTCCATAAAATCCAGTTTTCTCGTATAACTTAAACACTACCAAAATAACAGCAGCTGTATTTCCTGCAGATATAACGTCTGAATAATAATTCTTATTAATGTGACTATCAGTGAATCAATCAAATACGCCGGCAGCCGATGAGCCTACACGCACTGTGGAGCTGCCAAGGAATTCCCCGGCACTCTCTCAGCCGATGAGTACTCGTCACTGCTAATTATTCGTGTGAGTTGCCAGGTCTACGGCCCGGTGTGGCCCACACTCGATAGGTAGGCTGGAGGTGTTTAGTATTGGTATAGACGATATAAAACGGCTAAATTCTTGTTTAACGTCAGCAATTTCCTGTGTCGAAAACATATAAACGGCGGGAGGGGTAATATTGGTATAGATGATATAAAACGGCTAAATTCTTGTGTTTCTTTCTTCAGTGCACCGCCAAGTGGCAGGTTCAAGATACATATTCATATTTAAAGTCTGCTTTGTCGCTCCATAAGAGCACTTCTTAGATCAACAAGTTAATCTCTTCACAAAGTCTATGCCTTATCCATACCTTATGTAGCCTATAGCTTGGGAAAAGTGTGGCTTCTGAGATGGTTTCCCGGTGCCTTACTCAAATTCTTGTTTAACTTAAGCAATTTCCTGTGTCGAAAGCATATCAACGATGGGCTGGGACTGAATTTTAATGGGGCACGTAATAGCCGGTGTGCAGTTGAAAATATGATGTTCTGGGTTCGCCCGTCACTGACATCGCTTTCGAGTGTGGAAACTGACGTTAACATTAGCTTACCTTAGCTTTAGTGGCCATGTCAGTAAGATATCCGGAAACGGATCAGTTTTGTCGTGGTTCAAGTCCTGCTCGGGGTTCAAGTCCTGCCTGGGCTCGCCCGTCATTGATGTCACCTCAAGAGATGAAACTGACGTTAACGTCGGCTTTAAACTTTTATTACCTCATATTCTTATTACAAAACCAAAACAACAAAAAGCAGTGATAGGCCTAACAGTTTAATGCGGCATCAAAATTTAACATTAAGGCAACGCTAGACAGAGAATTGTTTAGCTTTCAACCAGTCATCAATCGCTAGTTACAAATTACATGCCGAATCAATCAATCAATCAATCACTCAATCAATCAATCACTCTACTGCAGCGCTCCTCAAGCCTTAGAAGTTGTTAGAGACTCTAAAGCCACTATCATTGGGCGATTAGGAGCTGAGGCATACACGAAGAGTAGCAAAGTTAAGCCGTTAAGAAATGTCAACGTCAGTTTCATCTCTCGAAATCGATGACAGTGAAGGGTTAGCTTAGGATTTGAACCCACACGGTTAGATATCCGCGGTCGGATATCTAACCGAGATCGATATTTTATAGCGCTATCACAGTAAGCATGATCATACAAGTATTTCCACTGATCAAACAAAAACTCGTAAATATATAGTTTATTAAATGTCAATTAATTCTAAATATATAGTTTATTAAATGTTAATCAAGTATAACTATACAAATTATTTAATGCCAATTAATTATAAATATATAATTTATTAAATGTCAACTAATTACAAATATATAAATGATTAAATGTCACTTAATTCAAAATAAATATATAATTTATTAAAAGTCAATTAATTATAAATATATAATTTATTAAATGTCAATTAATTATAGATATTTCACTAGTAGCATTCGTAGCGAGTCTGGCAGACAGAAGGAGAAGCAGAGGAAAGAGTGTCACGGAACAGGAAGAGGTATAAAATCTCACCGTTACGTTAATTCCTCTCAACTACTATTACCGTATTCACAAAACTTTCAGTAATTCTCAAATAGTTTCTTAGCAGTCTAGAAAAGTAAAGTACACAAGCATTATAGTGAAATGATCAACCATTTTGATATCTATCACTTTTAATACCACATGCTTAAACCCTTAGGCAATTTAGATCATTTTCCGTATAACCAGTCCAGTGAATATCCGAGATTTTACTCTCAGATCAAAGCGGCCGGGATTCGAACCCACGAGGGTTCAATTCACCTTAGAATCTGTCATTTAAAACTTCATGACGTTACCCCTACACTAATGAGACATTCAATTTTTTCAATTTCTAATTCAATTTTTTGTGTCAGTAAGTATCAAAGTAAGCGAGAGCGATGTTAAGACACTGTAGAAATGCATTGACGTCAGAATATCAAATACAAAATGAAAATCAACAAATGAAAACTATTTAACATTTGCGCACGAACATATCTTCAACATAAAAGTAAGAAATCTCAAGGCATAGCCAGCTGAAGCCAATCTTATCAGATAATTATAACTAAATTATAGTAGTAGCATTCGTTGTTGCTTTTAATTAAATTAAGCTGATCTAATGATCTAAGAACCCAAGCCTCTAAGCTGGAAGAATCAACCCTTAGATCAACGAAACACAACAAAACATAATCAATTAAGCTCAGTTTAACGTTCGTCTCCGTCTCTCGTAGATACTGTCAAAGACGGTACGGATGAAATGCAACCCATGCTCTCTTGCTTATACATTAGAGACAAAGAAAAAGAACGTAGGTTTTTATTATTATTTTATTAAATGTTAAGTTTAACAGCAATCCGTTGTTATATCCGACCAATCCGTTGTTTATTTTACAGGATTATATTTCACATAGAACAGTTACAACAACAATGTCTATATTAAATGAAGAAGCAATACGATCCTGCTCCCATTTAGCCAATTGATATATTTCTTATTTTATGTTGTAGATATTTCTACTGCACTGTTTGGTTGGTTACGCTTGTGTTATTATATAAGATATAGGCTTATAAGTCTGAATTTAACTAGAACTAAAAAAGGGATTTAAAATAGAATTAAATTATCATCAATATTAGCAGTTCAACTACTCCGTTTGATCAACGAATTATCCTTAATCGAATGATTTAACTTTAATCAAATAATTCATTTTTAATCCAATGATTTATCGTTAATCAACTTATTTCTCGATAGTCAATTATTTATTTTTCATTAAATAATTCAGCCCTAATAGTATAGGCCTAATTTATCTTTAATCATATTATTCATCCTTGATCAAATAATTTATCCTTAATAAAATGATTTATTTTAATCATATGGTCCATCCAATACGAAATCCTATGATTATGAGATATTCAATCACATCGTTTATAAATATCTCACTGAAATATTTTATAGGCTTCTATAACAAAAGATTTTCTAAGATACTCAATAAACTGATTCAAAATCAAAACATTGTGTCAATAAACAAAATAAGTTTTCTGAAGCTTTATCTCTCTCTCTCTCTCTCTCTCTCTCTCTACAAGCGACATTCTTGTATTACACTTAACCAATACACAAATTATTGATCTTCGCACCACAATTAACATCAGTTCACGAATATTATAATGAATAGAAATAGTAAAGTAACCTCATCACCTTCCTAAGCAGTTAAACATAATCGTGCATGATATCAGTGGAATATTTACATTAAATAAGCAAATAAAAATGACATAATAACACCGTTTTGAGCTGATACTCTTTTGCGGATACTCTTTACAAAAAAATCAGATACTTCTGCAGCCTGAACTTGCCCATTCACTCACACATAATTCTGCAATAGCTTCTCAATCGACGTATCACTAATATTAATCTGATATTAATGTTCACTAGGTGAGGTAAAGAGTTATCAACACTGTATGTATGCTAAAGAGTTATCAACACTGTGTGCAATAAGTTTCAAAGGCTCCTTAAAAGTTATTTATTAGATACGCAGAATCCTTGGTTTGTTATGTTGTAGAAGACTGCATTGATAACTTTATTAGTTAATCTACACTTGAGATAACTTAAACTTGCATGAGTTAAGCTGATGTCTGAGTGGCTGTGCAAGTGGATGGTCAGCTAGATAGGACTATGTTCTCACTGGCGGGCATCATGCAGGATAACTAATTAAGTGATTTAAGATACTTTGAAACTATCGTATTCTGTGCACGATGTTTGTAGAATGTTTGCCTATAACGTAATGCTAAAATATTTCTGATATCCGACATTGTTTTACGAATAAACATGTCTCTCTCTCTCTCTCTCTCTCCCTCTCTCTCTCTCTCTCTATGCATGCTACTGACGTTATGAATTATCCACTTAAAGATTAAGACTAATTTTCACACGGACAATGTAATACCGTGTAATACCATGTAAAGAATTTAAACGTGATTTTGACGGTTCACATGAAAACACTGGCAAGTCCCCAAAACAAGTTAAGAGAACTCAATCCGCAACAGTTTTTCATACAAGCCACTGAATTCAACATATGCATCTTTTATCCAGCAGTACTCAAATCTATTCGCACAGACATATAGGCACATGAACGCACAGACAGACAGAGAGATAGGCAGTGAGATGATGTAATCACATAGGTAACAGATGTTCGTCTCTATCATCATCATTAGCGCTTTCTATCTGATGATCTCCAATCCCGTGATAGTGGTTAACTGTCGAATTCCTGCCGCCACATCTGCAGACAAGATCACATCCGTCCTGCAATCAATCAATCAATTAATCAATCAACCAACCACCCAATCAATCAATCAATCAATTAATCAATCAGTCAATCAATCAATCAAAGACCCAATCAATCAATCAACCAATTAATCCGTAAATCAATCAATCAATCAATCAACAAATCAATCAATAAACCAACCATTCAATCAATCAATCAACCAATCAATCAATCAGTCAGTCAATCAATCAATCAATCAATCAACCAACCAATCAGTTCAACCTTGAGGGTAGATCAAGTAAGAATGTAAATCAAGAATAATGTAAGAATGTAAGAAATGTAAGAATGTAGATCAAGTGTGGTGAAATGTTCCTAAAAGCTAACAGGCAGTGCCTACCTCTAATTAGCCGGCAAGCACACGGTGACAGAGAAGACTAATCAATATGTCAGAGTTAAATCATGGACTATAAGGAAACAATATGTCAGAGTTAAATCATGGGCTATAAGGAAACAATTTGTATCAAAGAAACAAAAACTAAATTGTAAACTTGAAAATAAACTAAAAAAATTTACAAAAACTAAATTGTAAACGTTAAAATAAACAGAATTATCAAAAACAAAAGATCAAATTCAAAAAGTGGATAACATTGACAATAACACTACATTGATCTTTAGCATTAAACAAGAATTCAAAAATGACTTTATAAATTTACACATGAGAAAAACATTGTGAGAAATTTGGTCCAAAGCAATATTGTCACCCTAGTAAAAACAACAGCATAGGGGGCCCACCTCGTCATAAGCAGAATCCCCCAAGAATAGTGATACATCAAAGGACTATTATAGATGATTTAGAGATCCACTCGTATGTGGACATGAAGAGGAAAACTGAAGATAGAGATGAGTAGAGGCGTTATATACCATGGACCTGCCAGTAGGCAGTGCACTAAGAGAGAGAGAGTATAAACAACTTACCGCTTGGAGATTGCCGAAGTCTTTCCAGAATTCGTAGTTAGGAATCTGTTTCCAGCCCTTGGCTCCTCTTACGCATCTCATGTACAGAGCACCGAATATCAAATAGGCACCAACGATCGTGAAAAATCTGCAGAAAATAACAAAAACAGTTGTCAGTTGTACGGCATTATGAAAAAAAAATTATTCATAGAATAGTTTAATAGTTAATAGAATACTGAATTCTTTAAATATAGATCTTGATCAGGGACTAATTGGAAATCTTCCAATCCATAATCCTCACTAATGATCACTCCTACAGTTACCTAGATGCGGATATTTCATTCACTACTTTAGCTACATTTAATTTTATCTAAATAAAACACTAGGCACTACAGAAAGATATAGTGATCGTAAATTCTGTATTAAAGCGTGTATTCTTCGTAATTATGCACAATAGTAAAAAAGGACTGCAGTGAAATAAATTTACCTATAAATTGAAAAGTGTATCCAAATTTCAAATTAATTTACTAACAGTAAGCAAAAGTAGAGCAACACCAGACCTAGAATAGGCCACGATTCAAACTTTATGACTTCAAGTGCAATGCGAACTAGACAAAATCAACATCATCATCATCATTATTATCATCATCATCTTCCCTTAATTCCCAGTTTAACTAGGGTCGGGATACGAATGGACCTTCTCTACTCCTCTATTTCCTATACCATACGAAAGTCTCTCACATTCGTTTTAGAAAATCGTGTAGAAATTTCTGGAGCCTAGGCGCTCACCAACCAATGCCCTTTCTGACGTTGGTTTGAAACTTTTCGCAGTTGTCGCCTTCTACAACACGTGCAGTCACTGGTTGGTCTAATCTTCCAGCAACCTGGACCCAACACGGACTATAGCATCAAGTTAAAGAAAAAGTACACAGAACAAATAAGAATGAGAAGCATATGGAGAGCTGGAGCTAGAATCAACACTAAGCCAGTGGATAATTTAAGCACTGCCAGTGATAGGATAAGCCAAGGCATGAACCAGTACCCTCTTGAATATCAGCCATTTGACTTAACAGATCAGCACATCAGGTAAAGCTGGTAAAGCTAAGGTTAACGTCAGTTTCCTCACTCGAAAGCGATGTAAGTGACAGGCGAGCCCAGGTTTTGAACCCCGCACATACTGATCCGCGGTCGAATGTTTTACCGACTTCGCCACTGGCTCCAGTCACTGGTAGGCAAAAAGCATTTAAAAGTGAAGTGTAATAGCAGCATAGAGATGTATGTAGAGAGCTTATCAAGTAGGTAAGAGCATTTAGAAGTGAACTGTAATAGCAGCATAGAGATGTACGTAGGGAGTTTAAGCTAGCACCAACACTATAAAGATAACGCCTCCCGCAGTCAAATGCTGTTCCTCAGGGGAACACGCAGCGTCGTGTGACAACTGAAATAGATAGTGACACTCCGCAGTCTTGTTACTGTCTTCCTCAAGCATCGTTAAACTCCCCTACACAACACATCATCATTTTCATATACCTCTATACATCATCATCTTCATATACCTCTATACAACACATCATCATCCTCATATACCTCTACACAACACATCATCATCTTCATATACCTCTACACAACATCATCTTCATATGCCTCTACACATCATCATCTTCATATACCTCTACACAACATCATCTTCATATACCTCTATACATCATCATCTTCATATACCTCTACACATCATCATCTTCATATACCTCTACACATCATCTTCATATGCCTCTATACAACACATCATCATCTTCATATACCTCTACACATCATCATCTTCATATACCTCTACACAAATACATCATCATCTTCATATACCTCTATACAAAGCATCATCATCTTCATATAGCGTTACACATCATCATCTTCATATACCTCTATACAACATATCATCTTCTTCATATACCTCTACACAACACATCATCTTCTTCATATACCTCTATACAACACAATAACGTCTTTATATACCTCATACCTCTAAAAACTCTTGTGGGTTCGAATCCCAGCCGCGATGATCTGAGCGTAAAATCTCTGACATTTACTGAACTGGTTACACGGGAAATGAAATAAATTGCCTATCCGAGTTAACATGTGGTATTAAAAGTGATAGACATCAACATAATGGATCGTTTCACTATATTGCGTGTTATTGTATATTATTATAAAATATTATATAGATATATTATATAATATATATTATATATAACTCTTTATAAACAAATATGCCCACATTATAGTCTCCTTTCTTGCAGGTTATCATGATTATGGATCTTCGATTTTCTTTTCCACAAGCATTGCCATAAGCCTGCCCGCCATCGTACTCCAGGTATATCCAATTATCTAACCATAAAATATTCACTATTAATAGCAGCAAAAGCATGATCGAAGTGCTGTCGAGTCCATGACAACATCAAGCTCTACGTAACCAAACCCAACTGAACATTAACGACAAAGGTTTAAAGCCCGATTCCCCACTGAAGCATGTTATCAGACAGATATAATAAATCAGCCATTGATGATTTCACAAGCATGCTAAACTAGTATAAACTTCTTTAGCCAAAGGAAAATCAATGATTGACAAATTGGAGATATGTGCATAATTCAACAGAACCCCAATAATGTCAACAGTCAAGTAATGTCTAAACAATGGTTAAATGAGTATATAACAATAGTAACAACAATTAGAGTGCTACAGTTATCAATGACAACATCGAGTGCCATTTAGACAAAATCAAGCCGGCAAGCATAAAGAAGGTCCAAAAACGGTGCAAATTCCAAAATCCAGATAATCAGTCCAAAGTATATGCTAAGAAGAAGATCACAAAGTTGTTAAAAATCAATGAGAATGGAAATATCTTAGCCTCTCAAACATTTTAACCAATTGAAGTAATAGCCTATTAATTCAGAGTGATACACTTATGCATTAGGACTCAAAGTACTGAGGAAGCCATAGCTCACTGTTCATGACTGGCAAAAAGGATCTATTTATATGTGACTATAGAACTCTTAAAGTAGGATAAGTTTGCCTTGGTCAATATTTTTTAATGTTATCTTATTATTTTTAATCTTGTATTTTTGATTTTGTGTTGAATTTCTGCCTGTATCTGATGCATTGCTATGTTATCTGTCATATTGTTACAGTCTGCGATTTGTCAGATTGATTATGGAAATAAAAGGAATAGATTATTATTTAACTGGTAAATGGTACCAGCTTTTTAGCTGGTAAAGCTAATGTTAACGTCAGTTACCTCACTCGAAAGCGATGTCAGTGACGGGCGAACCCAGGATTTGACCCCCGTACATACTGATCCACGGTCGAATATCTTACCGACATCGCCACTGGCTCCAGCCAGTGAATTAATTATTAACCGCAGTGTGTTAAACTTTCACAATGAACGCAACAACAGATACATCTTTAAGAAATGCTTCGCAAGCACACCCTCAATGGCAATATATTTCATCTTTAAACGCTCTGACAAATTAATTTTACAAAACAACACAGCAATACAAAATTTTTACTAATAAATAGGAAATGTATTAACCTCCGCCCATGGTGCTAGTTTGATTAATGCTCCCCAAGTCGTATTCATTTTTGGACGCACTTAGTGTGTCTATCTGTTTTACACCTACCCCATTCTTCTTAGCAGCGGTAGTGTCTCTGCAGATCCCCACTTCATACAGGTACTTACCATCCTGCACCACGTAACTGAGCACAGAAATAGCAATAACTTGTCTCAATTCAGTCGTAGCTGAGTCTAGCATTGAATGCAGACAATATTAAATTTGCCTATTAAATAATCAGTAAGAATGTTAGTAGAAGAAAATATATATTACAAATTGAAATCACATTTGGACCAAATTTATTACAAGAGTTTTGTTTTCTAATAGACATAATGACAAATCTGTTTAAACTTTCTAGTTACATCATCGTCATCATCATCATCATCATCATCATCATCTTCCCTTCAATCCCTGTTTAACTAGCATAGGGATAAATAATTTCAGAGAATTTTTTAGACATTTCTAGAGCCTAGGCGTTCACCAACCTAATGCCCTTTCTGACATTGGTTTAGAACTTAGTCCTTGTCGCCTTCTGTGACAATTGCAGTCCATGGTTGGTAAATTATCTGAGCAACCCGGACACAACACGGGTATAAACTTTCTAGTTACACTTAAAATTTACAATTGATAAGATTTCACTAAGTAGAAATAGTCTCTCTCTCCCCTCCCTCTAATATATATATACACACCTATGAATATCCTACATGTACCAGGTGCAAAAATGCACACATCTAAGAAAATTTGGCACTTTTAACTACTGAACCTGGATTTGAACACAAACCTCTCAATCGTAAGTCTAGTACTAACAATGTACCATACAGCTCTCAAGAAATCAAATATAGAAATTTATAATCTTTGAAAAAGTCTTTTAAATGAGATATTATAAATATGAAGATGCTGCGAGAAAAAATTTCTCGCCAAAAATTTATAGTGTACAAGTGATAGAGCTGTAAATAGCGATCATATACATGTATTATTATATAGGCTTCTTAACATTTAGGAATTACAAATATGACGATGCGATTAAATTTAAGTATATATTCGCCATAAAATTAACTATGATGTTATAACATTAACGTCACATGAGACAGGCTCCTTATATTAGATATATATTAGATATATATTAGATATATATTAGATATATATTAGATATATAACACATTTATAATACATATATATCTAAATCGTAGGTATGTACTCTTAAAGTATCCTATCTCCTTTGTATCATTTTCCTTTACAGTATCTGTACGATGAGGTATGAAATTACGACTACATATTACAAGTCTATTGGTATTACAAGTCCTTGAGACTTCCTGAAACAGTAAAAAGAAACTGGTAAAGCTAATGTTAGCATCAGTTTCTTCACTTGAAAGCGACGTCAGTGACGGGACTACCAAAAATTTGACACCACCTACATGTATACTGATACGCAGTCAAATATCTTACCAGTACTAATATAATTAACCTAAAAAATGAACCTACCTTCTACCACACAATGGAGCAAGTCTTGTAAGCTCAGTAAGTTTATTACTGCCTTTAGGCCGGCATGCACTACAGTCTTCTTTGTGTGAACTTGTGATTACCGGTCCACATACGAGAAAGAAAACCAAAACCATCTGACATGGCATCATCTCACAAAATACACTGCCAAGCATTATCTTAAATAGTCAGATCTACTCAGTAAAAGTGTGATCCATATATCTGAAATAGTTTAAAAGGATATTATTTAATTAGACTTTTAGATTCTGTATACAGCACTGGACTCAAAGTTATAAATCTAGACTATTACATTTTTTACAGAATTACTCTTCGCAAACAGCATATTTGAGAAAAAAATATTATTTAATTAGACTTTTAGATTCTGTATACAGCACTGGACTCAAAGTTATAAATCATCTATTACATCTAATCTTAATCCTAATCTAATCTTAATCTATTACACAAGTTACTCTTCACAAACAGCACATTTGAGAACCATGATCATTTATTCAGATAGTAGAGAATATTTATTGGAATAGTATCATCTGAGTGGATATTGTCCTTTACTTTACGGAGACTCCAGGAAAAATACTGCAGAAGAAAATCTCACAAAGAAAATGACTGGTCTGGAATAATACCACAGCCATGAATGACCAAGCCTTGTTTTTACTAATATATTTCTATAGCACACTCAATCTAATAATCTATCAATTAAGAGCAGATCATGTCAAAGTAGCAGTACCAAGACACATATATTCCTTCTTGATGTTTGTTGCCACACTTTTAATCAGCATCAAACATGTTTACACATCATCATCCCTGACATCATCCTTGTATGAGGAAATGGACATTAAACCTTTATTATTATTATAATAATAATAATTATTATTATCATAACGTCTGCAGCTAACATGGGAGAGTGTAACTCTTAATTTGTGACAAAGACTTCTGTGATTGCTCCTCAGTTTCTTCCATCAGCTAAGTCATCTCTAAATATTCAAACAGAATTTACTGCCTGGTTCTATTTAAACAAAATAACATATTATCAACAAAATCTAATCTATCTATCTATATATATATATATATATATATATATATATATATATATATATATATATATACCAGTATCATTTACATATAAGAAAATTATGTTAAGAAAATAAATAAAATACATAACAAAGCCTACAAAACTCAAATACATGGCTACATTACCGAAAATAAAAATGTATAAAAACATAGTCAAAATTCGGTGCAAAATTTTACAAACAACAATTTATTTAAATTACTGAACTATGGTATACTAACGATATATCAGGCATCATATGCAGTAATTATTTAGAAATAGGCGGATAACAAACCCCAATCAAAACCATTAAGTTTGCATATATTAGTTCACGACGACAATCAGCAATTTTAACATAAACTAGTCAAATCCTATCAAAGGTTAAGATTTCTACAATAAGCATGGCCTGATGAAATATGCTAGAATTTTTTATTCCGCAAAACAAAAGAAAATAGGGCAACATCCAGTTGGCTATATGTTGAAGAAACTAAGATTTTTAAATAATTCACATTTCATAAACCTTTTATAAAAGTTTATTTATTTATACACCGCACTGTCCATTTTCACAATTTAAGCAATAGAAATACACAGCAAAAGTATAACTAAAAAGAAGTAAAACACAAATTTATGTAAAATCATATGATTTTGTTCCACTGTTACTTCCTAAAACGTAAACAAATGCGACGTCTTCATACCATAGATAAGTAAATTCAAAGGTGAATATGCTTCTCTGAATTATACTGGTTCAGAAAAGAAACTAACAGCTATGATCGTATAGCATATTAATTGGAGACAAGAAAATCCACAGGCCCATCCTGGTCTAATAAAGTGGTCAAAATAGTACAAATTTAAAGTTGAAGGTCTAAATAGACCTTCAACTTCTTTTAGAATGTCTAAATAGCGTAGAGGTAACGTCATGAAGTTTCAAAATTGAAAAATCCCGGGGTGAATGGAACCCTCGTGGGTTCGAATTCCGGCCGCGCTGATCTGAGAGTATAATCTTGGACATTCACTGGACTGGTTAAATGGAAAATGGTCTAAATTGCCTAACGGTTTAAACATGTGGTGATAAAAGTGATAGATATCAACACAGTTGATTATTCACTATGATATGTGTTTACTTGACCATAGTTTTATATGCAGATCGCGAGCATTAGAAATTAGGATTAACGAGAATGAATTGAGAAAGGTTGCTATTGAAATCGAACCGGTCGATTTGATCGGAGGGTAAAATCTCGAAAATTGACAGGCCTGGATCCTACTGAACTGAATTTTTAAAAAAGAAATAGACTTGTAGAATGGTCGAATAAAATGTAAAATATAATTGAATATAGATTGTAGGAATTGAATTGTTGTCAATTGGCTGATCTATCCTAGTGCTCTTCCAGAATAGTATAACTATAGTATAGTTATTCGGCGCTGTTGTGGACCACTTAAAAGCGAAAAATTGCATCAGTCAATGTTGTTCATGACAATGCTCGACACAATTCCTTTTAGCCATTGTTGATGCAATGTTTTGCTTCCGGTAAAGTTGGGAATTAAATGCAATATTTTATTTCGTGCGGAATCATTTTAAAATCTTATATTTGTGGAAATCTGATATTCAAGGAGGTTTCATAGCAGACTTTAATCAAGGTATTAAAGACTCAACTATTTTTAAAAATCTTTAATGAAGGTTGAATGGGATTTATTGAGTCTTCAATATTACGGCATGCTTTGTATTTGTTATGAAACACATGTAAGGAAATAGCTGATACAATGCCTGTGTTGTAAAGCTAAGTATTATCTCATACTGCTCGGCTTGTGTTGCTAATAAGATAATTAAACGTGAATGGATTAACTGTACATTGATCACTGATCATGTATGAAAAAATGCTTTTGCACAGTTTTCCTTCACTGCAATGCGATTTTCCATCCCTGTAATTCGATTTGACATCCTTTTTAATTAATATGTCATCTTAGAAAATACAATAATATACAGAGCTGCGAATTTACGCAGTATTTAAGTTTAATTAGCAGATGAGACCACTGCTGTATCTATTGGGTGCTCATGTTCTTGGTTGGCAGTTATTGCTAGCTCTATGTTCTGCATGATTTCTATTTAAATGAGGCTGAATATTAGAAACTGGTACTCTATCTACAGGGTGTGCATTTAATTTGTACTGACAGTCCATAGGGTCACTCAGTCTAGGAAATTTATTATTTATTTATGTTTGACAGTCATGTAATATCTACTTAGTGACTATAAAAATTATTTTGACATTGGACAGTATTGTTATATCCATGGGGTATTTGTGCTAACTTGGCACTCGACTCTGTACTATTTACTATTTCTGCAGGGTGCTGGTGTATATGGTGAAATTGGACTCCCATTTCTACAGGGTGTTTTTGCTAGAATGTTGACATTTAATAGTGTGGTATATCACCAGGGTGATTGTGATATGTTGACATTGATAGTGTGATTTATCTACAGGGTGTTTACTCTGTTGACATCTGTACTATATCTACAGGATGTTTTACTGTGTTGACAGCTGTACTATATCTACAGGGTGTTTACTATATTGATAGCTGTTCTATGTCTACATAGTGTTTTTACTATATTGACAGCTGTACTATATGTACAGGGTGTTTTGCTGTGATGACAGCTGTACTACATCTACAGGGTGTTTTTACTATATTGACAGCTGTACTATATCTACAGGGTGTTTTTACTATATTGACAGCTGTACTATATCTACAGGGTGTTTTGCTGTGATGACAGCTGTACTATATCTACAGGGTGTTTTACTGTATTGACAGCTGTACTATATCTACAGGGTGTTTTAGTATATTGACAGTTGTACTATATCTACAGGGTGTTTTACTGTGTTGACAGCTGTACTATATCTAGGGTGTTTTACTGTGTTGACAGCTGTACTATATCTACAGGGTATTTTACTCTGTTGACAGCTGTACTATATCTACAGGGTGTTTTACTGTGTTGACAGCTGTACTATAGCTAGGGTGTTTTACTGTGTTGACAGCTGTACTATATCTACAGGGTGTTTTACTCTGTTGACAGCTGTACTATATCTACAGGGTGTTTTACTCTGTTGACAGCTGTACTATATCTACAGGGTGTTTTACTCTGTTGACAGCTGTACTATATCTATAGGATGTTTTGCTATATTGACAGCTGTTCTATATCTACAGGGTGTTTTGCTGTGTTGAGAGATAGTAGCCTGACTATGTCTGGAGAGGTGGAGGACAAGGAGAAGTTTTATGACGATGCTAAGAGGTACTGGGAGGACGCACCTGCCACGGTGGATGGAATGTTAGCAGGTCTCTCTCAGGTCTCCAGCATTGACCTCGGTGCTTCTAGAAAGTTCCTCAGTTACTTCATTGGGGTATTGTACTACTACTGCTACTAATCTTCTTCTTTCTTCCCTTTAATCCCAATTTAACTATTGTCAGGATACAAATGGACCTTTTCCACTCCTCTTTCTCACCATACCATATCAAAGTCTCTTCTGTTCGTTGAAATTTTGTAGCGATTTCTGGAGCCTAGGCGCTCACCAACCAAATGCCCTTTCTGACGTTGGACTACTACTACTACTAGTAGTAGTGCGGACACTACTACTACTAGTAGTAGTAGTAGTAGTGCGGACACTACTACTACTAGTAGTAGTGCGGACACTACTACTACTAGTAGTAGTAGTGCGGACACTACTACTACTGTTAATAATTATCAATAATTATAGTATTTTTTTAGTAATGTATGTATTAATGCGAAGAATGGCGTGTCATTTTAACTGAGCGCCAACATTTTAATCGGTAGTTGACTCTTGCTTCGTCTAATACGTGTAGGCCTAATGATAGGCTGCATGCTGTAAAATTTTAATATCTTTTTCAGTTATGAAGATATTGGCACATATTTTGCCTCATTGTGAAAAGAAATGATTACACTTCAAGACAGCATTACTTGAGACTATTAGTGATTGTTATCCAATATTTTAATAATGAACACTTTACGCATGTAACACGCCCGTATTCCTGTACTGAAAATTTCATATTTGATACCACTGAACTCTGCAAAGATATAACTTTCCCATTTTTAAAGATATTCAAACAAAATTTCTCTATGTTTCAAAAAAATTGGCTGCTGGTCAAGTTCTGTTAATTTCAACTACATTGGTCAACTCGTTATTACTTTATTTTAAAAACTGTGTGTGATCTCGGTTATAAAAGACTGATTACTAAACTACTGTTAATAAATAGAATTTATAAACCTGTTTCCTGGGCTAGAACCTCTTGAGCTATATATAACTATTTAATGTGATAGGTATGCTACGCTAAGTTGCCTTACAAGTGAAGCAACTATCTGGATTAACGCGTATGCTAAAAAGAAAAAAATGCGATAGTGCTTGTGTGTAGCGTATCATATGTATGTTTAAAGGGCCTCAATCTCTTGAGCTATTTATAGCTATTGAATGTGCTAGTGATTGTGTGTAGCATATATCATATGTATGTTTACAGGGCCTCACTCTCTTGAGCTATTTATAGCTATTGAATGTGCTAGTGCTTGTGTGTAGCATATCATATGTATGTTTACAGGGCCCTCATCCTAAGGTCAAGAAGAACTGCGCTCTGGACTGCGGCGCAGGCATAGGAAGAATAACGAAGAGACTCCTCCTCCCGCTCTTCAACCACGTCGATCTCGTTGAACAGAACCCCGCTTTCGTCGAGGAGGCAAAGACTTTCATCGGTGATGAGGCGAGCAGGGTTGAGTTCATCTGCAGCGGACTCCAGGACTTCAATCCTGACGCTGGTAGATACGATGTCATCTGGATCCAGTGGGTCGTCGGCCATCTTACCGACGACGATCTTGTTCAGTTCTTGATTCGCTGCCGGCAAGGCTTGACTGAGGAAGGCGTGATTGTGGTGAAAGATAACGTGTCAAACGACGAAGTTGATTTTGACGCAAGAGACAGCAGCTTCGCTAGACCCCGAAAGCTCATGGTAGATCTGATTCGACAGGCTGGACTGCGAGTCGTTAAAGAAGAAAAACAGAAACATTTTCCTAAAGATCTCTACGACGTGTGGACATTCGCTGCGCAGTAGTGTCTTTATAACCCTGTTGAGAGAGAGTTAGAGAGAGAGAGCTACAGAGAGAGAGAGGGAGAGTGAGAGAGAGAGTGAGAGAGAGAGAGAAATATGTTTATTAGATCCAAACACAGCATATACCATACGGTTGACTGTGAAAGCTATATACTTGTGCTTTCTCTACTGTGTGCACAATTTTAATGCCCACTAATCTTGTAATGCAAAGAGCTATCGATAGAACAATTCTTGTGCATTTTTCCTTCTTAACATGATGAAACACTGAGAAGAACCGCGTGAAGATCGTCTTTACAGTTTATAGAATCTTGGTGACTCGTTGGCTAATTCAGTCACACGTTCAATAATTAATTATTAAATTAATTCACTCGCTCACACATTTATTAATTAATTAATTATTAAATTAATTCACTCGCTCACACATTTATTAATTAATTAATTATTAAATTAATTCACTCGCTCACACATTTATTAATTAATTAATTATTAAATTAATTCACTCGCTCACACATTTATTAATTAATTAATTATTAAATTGATTCACTCGCTCACACATTAATTAATTAATTAATTAATTATTTAATTAATTAAATCATTATTACTTACTGAATCAGAGCAGCTATACCGTGACACTCCTGCCCTAGCACGCTCCTCTCACACACACGGTTAACGACGTCCCCACTCCTCAGTCCCTCCAGATCGGCCGGGCTTCCTTCATGAACCTTACCCACCACCACAGGGTTGGTGTTAACCAGTGAAAATCCAAATCCCATTACTGATCGTCGTAGTGTCATCTGGTGAATAACAAAAATATATAGCAAAAATATATAATAACAGAGAACACTGTTATGAATTGGCTCTGAAAAATTATGCAATCTAATCATTAAGAGTTGCTAAGTGTTAGAATAATAAATAATTTATTAATATAATATAATTTTCTAAAACGAATAGAAAAAAGGCCCATCCATATTCGGATACTAGTTAAACTGAGATTCATGGGAAGATGATTAAGATGAATACTATAATCATTAAGTTATTGAACAACAATATTTAGAAATTACTGTTTTTTATTTTTTTACTAGTTTAGATATTAATTTAAATGTAGTTGTTATTTAGCTTATTACTATTATTGAACTCATTCTGTAATGTCTCGAAGACCGAGTTCGACCATGACACTGTTATGTAAGTTTTCTTTGTTAATAATAATAATAATAATAATAATAATAATAAGTTATTAAATATAATAATAATTGACAAATTGATAATTTCTTCAGAGTGTCATTTTAAACTGACTCTTTGGTGTGGCCTCAAGTTTCACATATCAAGATATATTGCAATAGCACCTTTATAATGACTAAATGTTTTGCACTATGACTAATAACTCAGCTGTATGATGCGTTATTGACTAATGGTAATGCATAATGCTACTGCCAAATGAACCAAGATATGACTATTGCCAATGTATTTATTAATCGTATGACACTATTTTAAATGAAGTTTGTAGGCTATAGTTTATTATTTCTTAATTTCAGTTTATTTATTAAACTCGTGTTGATCAATTCATTACTTACGCCTCTGTTGTTAGTTAAATTACTGTTCAGAAATTACTGTTAGAGTATCCTAAACATCTTACAGGCGTTCACAAATCTTATTTTGAAAAGTGAACTCATTTTACAATTCAATCAAAATTATTTAAACTTAATAGTTGAAATCAGTTTAATATTTTGCTTTACAGTGCATATTGTATCAGTTTTGTTAGGTTGTGTGCTTAACGTCAAGGTTCAGAAGCACCAGGCGACTCGCCATACTAGAGCTACGGTACCATCAAAATAATCCAATTACTCATCTCTGGGTTTTTATGAATGAATTAAGGAATAACAGCTGATGTTGTGCTAAGCTTTGCATACTTAAAGCCTAATTAAGTGGTGTTTTTCCTAATTAATTGGTGTTAAAAAAGGTTAATTGAGACGAAAAATGAAGCTTCGAAAGATTATATCGTAATTTAACTTAGAATTGATACCAAGCTATCATTCCTAACAGTACGTAAAATATTTATAAATAATATGTATCTATAGAATTGTAAATGAACAATTTAATTGAATAATACTACAAAACACCACTTAATCAGTAACAATTAACATATTTATTGGACTTGATATTGTTTCAGACAATTTGTAACTAGCAACAAATCTAAACGGACGCAATCTTTAGTGATGAGAAGGACGGACTTGCATTAATGTAGCAGTTAAGTTTAGTTTCTTCAAGTTTAGTTTGTTCTGACACTCGTAGTCGCTTGTGGTCTTTCATCTCGAACGACGGTGATTTACTCGGCAGAGTTAAACTGTAAAGACTCTCGTCCCTACACGAGCTACCGTCCAAGCACTTGTTATAGGCGGCAACTTTAGATGACCTTATTGAAACCTGATTACCAACACCATCACGTGTTGAATAACTCGTGTGATTTGAAGTAGCGCTGTTAGATTTCTCACCGTGTTTACTAGTAAACGAGTGTCTGCTGTCTGCCATCTCCCTTACCCCGTTACCCTGATTGTCTGAACTACGAAACGATCGTTTACGACGAATCACTCGTCCACACACGTAACGTAATCCACAAACTACAACTAAGTACGTCGCCACTGTTACCATTACAGCAAAGCTCACCGTTAACATAATGAAAGACTGATAGACTGATGCCGTCAACATTGACTCTACATCCCTTTCCAATCCCATCCTCTCTCTATCCGACAGTGTTTCCACGTCCCGAAGTTTTGTGTCGTTCTTCCTCGAGTGTCCGCAAAGCGATGGGTCTGAAGACATTCCTATATAATCCATTCCCGTGATTATCTCCAACCGACAGTGAGCCAAATCTGGGAAAAACGTCCGATGGGGGTCGTTTCTCCAGGAAGTGAGATTCTCCCTCCAGCCCACGTAGGACTGGCGGTACACTCTGAACATTGCCTCGCCGGAGAAGGAATAGTTTGCGTAGTAGAAGGTCTCTCGGTGGCTGAAGCACACGATGGAGCTGAAGACGGAACATAGAGCCTGTTCGGCACCTAGGTAGGCGACAGCTGCCAGCAGGTAGGAGTAGGAGTGCAGTAGACCAGGCAGGGGGTGACTGTTGGAGGTCGTATCGTGGTCGCCTATGTCTCTGTTGAGCCAGCCTAGAAACGTACAATAACAATAACGACAATTAGAGTGCTACAGTCATCAATGACAACATCGAGCAATATTGAGACAAAATCAAGTCGGCGAGCAAAAAGAAGGTCCAAAATCGGTGCATATTCCAAAATTCAGAAAATCAGTAGAAAGGTATATAAAAACACGGCGTCATATAAAAAGTCATATAAAACATGGCCTCGTGACGGGATGCTTTAGGCTTCTGAGCGTGATGGTAAACCGACATCAGTAAGATCATGTAATCATTTAGTAATCATCATGGCTAAAGCCGTTGGTGATGTCGGTAAGATACTCGATCTCGGATCAGTATGTGCGGGGTTCAAATCCTGGCTCCCCCGTCACTGACATCGCTTTCGAGTGAGGAAACTGACGTTGACTTTAGCTTACCAGCTTCAAAGTATAATTCAGTTACGATTAAATTTATGTTCGTTGAGTTTATTGTTCATACTGAAAGATTGCAACCTTCAAGTGGTAATTATTTCAGCACACACCGTGTTTGACCGTTGAGAGGTTTATATGATACCTGGCGCAGTGATAGCATTAGAAAACAAAATTAAAACAAAAAGACCAGTGGAGGCGGGATTTAGCGCACTCGGTTAAGCTGCGCGTCAATTGAATGAAGTAAGCTCCATCGCGCTCGGTTAGTAAATTGTGAGTGACCACATTGGAAGACCGAGTGTTGGCAGCTTTAAAAGAAAAAAATTGCGAAAGTGTTAGAAGGTTATCCTGAAGTTCACGCCGGCTGCAACCGATGCGCCAACAAAAGGTAACGATTACTAATAACCATTGTGAGGTATGGCGGAAAATTTGAAAACTACAAAAGCAGCAACTAAGAAAGGAAAGTATATAGCACATGCGGTATGTCATGTGTGTCATGGCTGGAGCCAGGGGCGATGTCGGTAAGACACTCGACCGCGGATCAGTATGTGCGGGATTCAAATCCTGGGCTCGCCCGTCACTGACATCGCTTCGAGTGAGGAAACTGACGCTAACATTAGCTTTACCAGCTTTAGCTAAATGTATACGGAGAGCAACAGTAAGATAATATTAACAACAATAGTAACAACAACTTAACCAAGTATTTGATCCACAATATCTGTGTAGAACTGTATTTCCTCCCAGAAGTAATTTCCAGGTACTATAGAGGCACGGTGTCCCCCCAGCATTGCACTGAAGAGGTTCGGTGATTTGTAAAGAGGTGGTACGGTGACATCGAGCACCGAGGTGGACTGGTATGATGGAGGCCAGGCTAAGAGAGAGGAGAGAGTTCTGTCGGTAGACTGGTAGGCGTTTTCTAGAGACAGCTTTGTGGCCTGTTGAACCTGAATAGAGCGACTAGATACGTAGATAGATGTCAACTCTAAAAACAGTTATAAAATAACTATCAGATAAGAGCTATCAATCAAGTAGATATCAACCCTGGAAACAGTTATCAGCAAATTATGGAAACAGTTATCAGCAAATTATTGGATAAAATCTATAAATTAATTACAATAGTTCTGCTCCGTAGCGTGACTTTTTTGAGTAGGGGAGGCGGGGTGGGAAAATAATTTCAGTGGTACGGACATTGACGCAACCAGAAAAGCAATTGTTGGGTGGGGCTCGAACTTTTAGAGTTAGAGTCTGAGTATGAGTAGGTACCATAGACCTGCCAATTGAGAGAGATTCAGGCCTGTAAAAATGGAAGTCATTTAGAAGCTGGCACTCGGTAATCACATTCATAGCATTCACTCATTCTCTGTAATTACACTCATCGCCACTGGCTGGAGTCAGCGGCGATGTCGGTAAGATATTCGATCGCTGATCAGTTTGTGCGGGATTCAAATCCTGGGCTCGCCCGTCACTGACATCGCTTTCGAGTGAGGAAACTGACGTTAACGTTAGCTTTACCAGCTTTACCAGAAGCACTACTGAAAGTGATAGACCCTCACTTGTGGTTGCTGACCCCTGTAGGCTTACCGATGACCTTCACTGTAGGCTCAAGCCACTGCTATATGCACAAGAATACAAACCTTTTATTCTTTAATTTCCTTTATCTTCGGACTGATATTTTGAATTTTTGGAATTTGCACCGGTTTTGGACCTTCTTTTTTCTCACTGGCTTGGATTTGTCTCAAATTCTCAATAGTGCTCGATGTTGTCATGGACGACAGTAACACTGATTGTCATTATTATTACTGTTAGTATGGTCCATTGAAATGATCAGAATGAATTTTGTTTTATAGCTTAACAGATTTTTTGTTAAGCATACGTTGTGTTTTGATGTCCCTGCTATTGCCTTATGGCGAGGAAGCGGACGTTAAATTCTGATTGATTGATTGATAAACACTCTGTTTCTCAAGCAAACTATTTCAATCAGAACCATCGACTTTGAGTGTACAGATACGAGGTCAAGGTCAGATCTATAAATTTCTCAGTGGGACAGACAGAAGGCGAATGCGATCCTTTGACGGACTTGAACGTTTGCGACGGAGACAAATGTCGGACTAGCTTTACAGTGATCGAACGGTCCGGTGATCGATTGATTTAACCCCCCCCCCCTCTCCTCCTGTACATACTGTATATGTCCTACTTAGCTAATTCAATCAATCACACAGTTAGTTCAAGTCAGTATTCACGTATGATTTATATGTATGGGCTACATAAGAGTACTTTAAAACGTTTTCTTTGAAACGTTGCTTTCGTAAAGTATTCCAACAGTTCTAACAGTGTTTTTACGTGGTAATTATTGGGTGAGGGAATTGACTCCTTTTGGTCTTCTTTTAGTACCTTTAATACTATAAGCTCATAGATCTGCCACTTGTGTTACAAATGGCGCCTGGAAGGGAAGACTAAAATTTGGAAATCTAAATGTAAGAAGTTACTGTTAATGTCAGTTTCCTCACTCGAAAGTGATGTAAGTGACGGGCGAGCCCAGGATTTGAACTCCCTACATACTGATCCGCGGTCGAATACTTTATCGACATCGCCACTAGCTCCAGCCAAAAGCCTAAAGCCACTAGCTCCAGCCAAAAGCCTAAAGCCACTAGCTCCAGCCAAAAGCCTAAAGCCTCTAGCTCCAGTAAAAATATATCACTTATATAATAGTATGCATGCCTATTAAATGCCTACGGATTTGGGTTAATCTATCACTGCCTAAGATGTATAGGCCTACACTATGGTTCTGATGAAATTAAATCTAGAAAAGGTCGCCTACCTCTCTCTAGATTGAAGTCGACGATGAGTTGACCAAGTCTGAGGGTTTGCTGCATCACAAAGGTTCTCCGGTAGTCGACTTCCGTGAAGTTCTACAACAGAACAAAAGTTCTACAATGAACATTGAACAAAGAACATTCAATGAAGTTCTACAACAGAACAAAAGTTCTATAATGAACATTGAACAAAGAACATTTTAGTGAAATTCTACAAAAGAACATTGAACAAAGAACATTCAGTGAAGTTCTACAAAACATTCATAGTGGTATTTACTACTAGCGCTGCAGATCTAACTCTAATAGTGAATACCACTATGAATGAATTGTAGATCTAACGCTAATAGTGAATACCACTATAGGAACTTATTAGTCAGTGAAGTTCTACAAAACATTCATAGTGGTATTCACTATTAGCGATAGATCTACAACACGTACTGCAGTTACTTTCCAGCAAGAGATTGTTTTTTAACCGGTGGAATTTGAGATGATACATTAGCCGATGATTCGATAAATCGAAGGCCTTTATCAAGTTTAAGGTGTTCATAAAATCCAAAAGTGACTGTCCCTTCGATAAACCCGTCGGTAGCTATCTACTAGGATGCCATAAAATTGACAATAAGAAAGCCAATGTCTGGCTATGAATGTGATTAGCTGTCAGTACATCAAACATTTACTGCGTGTGTATTAAAAACCAGATGAAGCAAATGGAATCCATACCAGAAGGCAGTTTTATTGTTTTATCTTAAGGTTATATTAAGTCTACATGTTCGGAATGCAACGAGAATTCCTCCAGAAGCATTTTTTATTTCCTTCTTTCCTCCTCCGTGGTTATTAGTAATCGTTGACTTCTGTGTACTATGTCATATACTGAGTCAATATCGTTGTAGAATTAGAGACGAATGTTTGAAGTCCCCAGGTTGCCGTCGAGAGAAAGCGAGTGTGTTGATGTGAGTGGCTCATCGGTTGATCGCTCATTCAGCGCATCAAGTCGTCGGTTAGTGAGTTTCATGCCGTCGCTTAAAAGGTCGGCAGTTTAACAGAAGTCAAAATGAATAAGACTCTCTTCTGTATTTGAGATATGTAGTGCGTTCTGTATAGATAACACACGATTAAAATCTACAAGGAAAGATTATTTATCGACAAGTACTTGTCTCTTCTACTATACATATATACTCGCTCGTCACTGACATCACATTCGAGTGACAAAACCGACGTTAACATTACCTTTTTTACGTTTAGCTTTTAGTATTTAATTCACGATCTTGTTATTTAATATCTAAAAACAAATTCTTTGTATTAATAGTGAAGCTAAAAGGCTAATGTTAACGTCAGTTTCCTCAATCGAAAGCGATGTCAGTGACGGACGAGCCCAGGATTTGAACCCCGCAAATACTGATCCGCGGTCGAATAACCCACCGACATTGCCACTGGCTCCAGCCTGTAATAGTAATAAATCCAACAAGACTGGCTTCTCATCGGCACCTCTGGTAGACTCAGAGAGAGGATGTTGTTTACAAAGTAATTACAGAAGAGATCACTTGACTGACTTAAGAGATTTACTTATACGTGTTGTTCTTACATTCAACTAAATTTAAACTAAATTTA
The DNA here is from genome assembly GCA_905160935.1 of Enchytraeus crypticus. Taxonomy (NCBI): domain Eukaryota; kingdom Metazoa; phylum Annelida; class Clitellata; order Enchytraeida; family Enchytraeidae; genus Enchytraeus; species Enchytraeus crypticus. The sequence continues at coordinate 1,384,246 of CAJHZI010000753.1, forward strand.
GAATCAATCAGTACACGGTAAACATATGCAGTTAAGCGCGTCTCGGTAGTTCAGTTTTTAATTAATCGCAGTGGAGCTTACAAAGAGCAATACAAAAATCCTAACCACTACAAAAATCCTTAACATTGCATAAAACCCTTACCACTACAAAAAACTTACCACTACAAAAACCTTACCACTACAAAAACCTTACCACTACAAAAACCTTACCACTACAAAAACCTTACCACTACAAAAAAACTTGCCACTACAAAAACCTTACCACTACAAAAACCTTACCACTACAAAAACCTTACCACTACAAAAACCTTACCAATATAAAAACCTTACCACTACAAAAACCTTACCAATACAAAAACCTTACCACTACAAAAACCTTACCAATACAAAAACCTTACCACTTAAAAAAATCAGAACCAAGCCAGGAAACTGTGAGTGTCGCAAGCGGTATGTACGTCATGTGTGTAAGCGTATGTAACTGTTTCTTCAAATTTTGTTAACTACAATTAATATATTTTAAGGCAAAAAATTATATAAAATATTAGAACAGAACACTACTACAATTAACGCAATATAGAGCAGCTATTCTAACATATAAAGAAGACTAACTGATTGAAGGTATGATTTTGTAATGCTTTATTTATTTATTTTATTGATTAAATGATTAAAGCTAAAGCTAAAAGCTAAGGTTAACGTCAGTTTCCTCACTCGAAAGTGATGTCAGTGACGGGCGAGCTCAGGATTTGAACCCCGCACCATCTGATCCGCGGTTGAGTATCTTACCGACTTCGCCACTGGCTCCAACCAGTGATTAATTGATTTATTTAATCATCAGTCTATTGATTGATTGAGGAATTGTATGGTATAATGCCCTACCTATCACAACACTTTCGATATACTACGCACTGTTGCACGCTTGCTCCACGCAACATGACAGTCACTTCATGTTTTCCGAACACTCAGATGCTATCATAACACAGCAGTAAACCATCCTGATTAGATTTCTACCGGAAATCAATCGGACGTGGTGGAATTGATTCAAGGAAAAGGATTACGAGATGGCGTCACATCTCCATGTGAACAAGACTCTACGTTCAGTCATAAAATAAAACGACGTCAATGATCGAACAATATTTTCATATACTATCACTCTCTCTCTCTCTCTCTCTCTCTCTCTCTCTCTCTCTCTCTCTCTCTCTCTCTCTCTAGTGGTTGATAGGTCCTGGGTGCATAGGCCTAGTTAAGGAATAAAAACCCATCTCTAAAACCCGTATCTTGGACTTGCACTGTTTTTTTTATCTCGCATTCTCTTATGGTCTCTGCGTACTCAATCGTCATCGTGTGGTGCTTTGGCGCCTGATTATGTAGAGTCTGCAAGAGACGTCCCTGACATTGCCTTATAGAGAGGAACCGAACGTTAAATTCTTATTGATTGACTACCTTTACTCTGCATGCTCACCCACACATGAGAGCTTTTGGTATTATTAATCAATTTTAGAATCGGAAGACAGAGATGAGTGGGAGCGTATATACCATGGACTTGCCAGTAGGCTGTGCACTAAGAGAGAGAGAGAGAGAGAGAGAGAGAGACTATTTTACCGCAGTTTTCATCTTGTGGAAAGATTTACTCGATAATGTTTCTAACAATGCCACTAACACAAGTAGTTGCTGCTCTCTTAGGACACTTGCAGTTAGAAGTTTCTATGTTGTCAATGGTTTCATCGCATAGTGGCAGGAAATATTACTCGTTTCATCTCTTGTTCAATCATAACCGCTCACTCAATTAGCGACCCAATGGCTGATCCATTGAGCTTCCCGTGACTAATCAATCAGTCAGTCGATAGAGCAATCAATCAATCGAACTATTACTCATAGAATGCACCAGATAGTCATTCAATCAATCAGGAAATCAATTCATTTAATATTATTTCAAGATATTGTGTACCATTAACTAACACTCAAATAAAATTGATCAATTAATTATATATTAATCAACTAAGATTAACTAACGATGAATTAATAGTAACAAAAGAACAATATTAATAATAAAGGTTTGACATACGTTTCCTCATCCAAGGAAGATGTCAGTGACGTACCCACAGCACAATTCACTACAGATCAATTCACCCCAAGCGATCTGAAAACACATTGTGCTGAAGAGAAAGGAATAATATCCTAAACGGTGCCGGTCCAATATGCAAAAGGATTGCGCGTAAAAAGCATGTATCATAGAGCAGGCATCAGAGAGGTTGATTACATTCCGTGTCACTTTATCTCCTTGAATTTCACTCCCAGATATATGGATGGATGAGGGTTAACCCCCATCACCCCCTTCCTAACCCACTCCTTTCCCATACCTCGTCAACTCGTAGGAGAGAAATTAATCAGACTCGAGATTTTTGATATAATCTTCTCTAGAGAGTTGTGGACAGAGATAGAGAGTGAGAGAGAGAGAGAGAAATTTATACAGAGAGAGGAGAAAGTGAATAAAGAAAAAGAGAGATAGATAGAGAGAGTTAAAAAAGAAAGAGAGAGAGAGAGAGATAAGGAGAGAGAGAGAGAGAGAGAGAGAGAGAGAGAGAAAGAACGAGAGAAAAAAAAGATACAAACAAATTGTCAAAGATAGAAACAGACAGGTAGGAAAGCATTAAGAGACAGAAAGAGATATTGATGGCAAAAGAAGCATTCAACAGTGTTACTCTAACATATCATAACCATTCTACAGTATTACCCTTGGTAGTGATGTGATCACATAGGGTTGCGGTATTACCACTAAAGTTATTATTAATTTTTCACGGCTAATTTTAACTGTTTGTGTTTTAAAGAGTTCCGTTAAACATCTTATTACAAACACAAAGCTGCTTTTTTCAGACAGATTAACTTTTTTTTAACAGTTTGAACTATCGGGGGCCTATCTAGAAAATTCTAAAAACAAATTCTCGAGGCTCGATTCTCAATCAATTATTTGCTAATGCAGTCAAATGTGGATTGAATGAAGCGTGTGTGGGCATGAAAAGAAATGTTATGAAATGTTAAAGGAAGCCTTGGCTTCTTTCAACTCACCGATCAATCTTAATGACCGAGCAATGCAGTAGTGACCACGACTGACGTGTGCCTACGTTTTCTTTATAACCACTACACGTTTAGATAAAACACAGGAATTACTCTCAATATCAATATAGACCTAGATGAAATGCTCAGTTCAGTGTATATATGCTATATACGTACTCATATATATATATATATATATATATATATATATATATATATATATATATTGTATATTGTATATGTATATACAGTATATATACATGTATACTATATATACAGTATACTATATACATGTATATATACTATATATATATATATAAATACATATATATACATGTATATATATATATAAATATATATACATGTATATATATATATATATATATATATATATATATATATACACGTGTGTACATACATATATATAGGCCTATGTACGTATGTATATACACATATATAATTATACAGTATATCAATATAGGCTATGCAATTTATCTTAAAAAATCGTGCCATTTCAGAAATGTTCTCAGCTCTAGTTTTCTATGTATGTTACATGTTTATATGTTGGTGTTTAGAATTGACTGGTGGTGGTGGGGGGGGGGGGTGTTGAGTATGCTCTGGTGGCTGAACGATGATGGAGAGAAATTATGTCACTCGGTCACTGCATTATGTCATTCAGTATATACCTCACTGAGGCGTTCACACTTCCACTCTTCCACTCTTCCACTCTTTCACTCTTCACTCTTCACTTCCATTCTTTCTCACTTTCCTCTCGTCTTCGCTTTCCTCTCTTTCACACTGGGAATATATCTGATACTTTTCCACTCGCTGTAAAATTCTGTTTTCCAAATGTCTGTGCGTGATCTTCACTTCATAAAGCGAAGAAATCTAAATTACAAATGCTAAAATACCCAATCAATATCATCAGCATAATCGTCGCTTGAATGTGTTAAGTACAACGTGGCTATCTCGCTTACCTATATAAGCGCTCTCTCAAATCAGTGATCATCTGCTTTCATCGGGCTTTCTGATCACCACCGCCTATGATTAAGTCTTTATATTTTTATCTTCTTATGTCCCTATTTATACGTTACTACTCCTCAAGACTAGTTTTAGTGTTCCGCAAGTCAGCGATAATAATAGTAATAAAGGTTTAACGTCCGTTACCTCGTACACGGATGATGTCAGGGACGTCAGGGTGGTTCATATACGCCTTCCTTTTTAAGTCAGCTTCAGGCACGGAAACAACTTGCGTTCACAAAGAAGTTAATCTCTTCAAAAAGGTTAATCCCTTTCCCATCAATCCCGTTACGCTTAAGAAAATATGACAAAAAACATCTTATGTTGTAGAAGTAGTATTTCTTACCTTCCTCAGTTTTTATACATTACCGACATCTCGGTCGATGTCGGTAAGATACTCGAGCGCGGATCAGTAGGTGCGGGGTTCAAATCCTGGGCTCGCCCGTCACTGACATCGCTTTCGAGTGAGAAAACTGACGTTAAAATTAACTTATTTAATTTTATTTTAGTCGCCATTTACGAAACGACGTGAAGTTTACAGTGGTTTATTCGTTTAATCGCTCGGACACAAGACGAGAAGACGGTAAATAAACAAATACAAGCACATAGACTTGTAGGTCGTCAATAATGCTGCTGATGCTGCAGTGCTAGCACGAGCAAAGCTCCGATAAGTCAATGAGAGCGCGGGGAGGTCAGGGTAGCACTTTTTACTAGTGCTGGCTTAACTTCATCACCAGGGGGCGTGATCAGAGAGAGAGAGAGAGAGAGAGAGAGAGAGAGAGAGAGAGAGAGAGAGAGAGAGAGAGAGAGAGAGAGAGAGAGAGAGAAAGAGAGAGAGAGAGAGAGAGAGAAACAGAGAGAGAGAGAGGGGTAATTCTTACAGACATTCTTCTACCATTCCTCTGACGCTGCTTAAGCGGTTTGTTATTTTTGTAAATATTTGTTATAAAAACTACAACTTTTTTGTAATTTTTAGCTATTGGCGAAGTGATGCTAAACGATTGGATGTTTTAATGCTTTAACAGTTTTAACGGAAGTTCTATCAGAGAGGTCTCCTTATTATTATTATTATTATTATTATTTTATATACATATATATATATATATATATATATATATATATATATATATATATATATATATATATATATATATATATATAGGTCTATACATTTTTCTTCTTCTTTCTCCCTCTTTTATCTCATTCTATCTGTCTCTCTTTATATTTCTCTCTGTCTCTCTCCTCTCTCTCTCTCTCTCTCTCTCTCTCTCTCTCTCTCTTTCTCTCTCTCTCATTCACCCACTCATCTCTAAAGTATCTTACATCACTTCAGCACATCACACTAGCATAGTCCACTAGAAGCTCTTGATGCTCACACGCTGCTGAAAGCTCTTCTCACGCTTCATAACGTCTCTAATTCACTTTAACCGAATCTCGGGCAATGCTTAGCGTAGCGGCCAGAACATAGAATTATCCATCTATGACCAACTCTGACGACATAATATTAAACTTAATTTTCGAATTGTTCATATTTTCTGAAAAAGAGACTCTTTTAATCGAAAACTAAATTTTTATAATTTTAAATTTTTATAGCAATCAGTCACACAAGTGAGTATTATTTCAAACTATTAGACTAATTTTACCACTTGTAGTTTGTAATACATTTTAAAATTTAAAAATACATTTTATTACTTGTAATAGAATGAATTTTAATACATTTTATAGCAATGCATTTCAATCGAAATACATTTTATTACTTGTAATAGAATGAATTTTAATACACATGATGAAATACATTTTGATATTCATAATAGAATGCATGTTACAAAATGAAATGAAATACATTTTAATACACATGGTGGAGTACATCTATTATCTATTTACATACCTGTTTACACACGTAGAACCAGCACACTGTGCCAGTCAGTAGGATCAAAGAGGGCAGAGTTGATAGAACACAATCACTTCTTCCACTTCTGCATCTTCTTTCCCATCCCTTCTCATCTTTACCGCACATCTTCTCATTATACTCTCCACTCTCTTGTAGAACTCTCTCTTCCAGATCCTGCACAGAATCCAGAGAACAGAGAATCGAGTCCTCCTGATCCCAGCTTTCCTTTGTGATCTGCTCCACACAAGAGCCTACAGAATGTTCCAGCTCAATCCGATTAGAACCAGCTAGAACCGGAAGCTGGGTTCCCCTGTGTAGCAGCAGATCCACTGTGCTGGACTCCATTGATGAAGGCACGTCAACTCTACAGCCGTGGATTTGTCTTGGCTGGGAAGGATTATGTAGAATGGACTTCCTGCTTGCAGTAAGCATACCCACTCCACCGTTACCTGTTTGACATATTGCTCTTTCTATCAAAGAGTTATCGGTGACAACATTGGACGAGTCTTCTTCTGAAAGAACCTTCAAGTCAGATGTGTCTGATTCAACTAAAATTCTTGGCGATTTTGAACTGAACGATCGACACAAATTAGACGCCGATAGATGCCCTTGTTTCCTCTCTTCTACACACCGCAGTACTTCAGGCGGTTCAGCGTGCTGCGAGCTTTTTCTACCTGATCTAGCTACCGTTCCGATGAACCTCTGCTGTGGGGTCTGGTAGGGTTGACACGATGGAGAAGACCCAGGGTTCGACGGTTGATCAGAGCCCCCCTGGTCGCCCCTACTCGAGGGCACCGTGGCCCAGGGGCGGGGCGGGGGTGGCGGGGGCTTGATGGGCAACGTGTGCGCCCCCCGCCACAGAGCAGAGGTGGGTAGGCCGTTAGGTCCTCCAGCTTTGACTTGGTGCTTGATGTTGTCCAGGACAGAGTCTGGTCTAGTGGGGTTGACGGGGAAGGGTTGAGAGAAGAGTGCGGGGGGTGGAGTCCTCTCCGTGGCTGTGGGGTCTCTGAATCAATGAAAAATGTAATAGTAAACACGCACTGTAGTGAAATGATCAACTGTGTTGATATCTATCATTTCAATTACCACATGTTTAAACCGTTAGGAAATTTAGACCATTTTCCGTGTAGCCAGTCAAATGAATGTCGAAGATTTTACTCTCAGATCAAAAACAAAATCTCGGACATTCACTGGACTGGCTACACGGAAATAAAAGAAAAAAAAAAAAGTAACAATAATAATAAAATTTAAAAATTAATAACATAAAAGTAAATGTGTAATGCTGAGAGGAAAATTTACTCAATGAAAGGCTACCATTCCTATTGTCGGCCTTTTGGGGCGGATTTAGGGCAGACGGTTTGACTGAGCGCCAGATAAACAAAGTTAAGCTAAGTTAGATTCGGTTAGTATATGGTTGGGCGACCAACTTGGAAGACCTAGTATTGAGAGATTTTAATAAAAAATCCCGTAGGTTCCCATAGCTCAGATTTAACTTACAATATTCAGAACGTGCTCAGCCGAAATATGACTTAAATATTCTCGACAGAATGAACCTAACAGTCGGCCAAATTCCATTAAAGAGAATCTCGGTCATCGTTTCAACAGAAACGATAGTTTAACGATTGCGACATGGCAGAAGGGGCCGATTACACCACACTGTCTCTGTAGAAGGCTTACCACAGTCATGTGATTAGCTATCATGATCAGTATACTAGATCGTATCAGTATCAGTATCATTGTCAGTGTCAGTGATAGAGTGTCAGTGATAGAGTGTCAGTGACAGAGTGTCAGTGTCAGAGTATCAGTATCAGAGTATCAGTATCAGAGTATTAGTATCAGAGTATCAGTATCAGAGTATCAGTATCAGAGTATCAGTATCAGAGTATCAGTATCAGAGTATCAGTATCAGTATCATTAAAAGTATCAGTATCAGTATCAGTATCGACCGCGGATCAGTATGTGCGAGGTTCAAATCCTTGGCTCGCCCGTCACTGACATCTCTTTCGAGTGAGGAAACTGACGTTAATATTAGCTTTACCAGCTTTACTAAACGGTATCAATGGATCAGCTAATAAAATTGCGCCGCATTATCCTGTGAGTAAAAGTAGTTAAATAATAACTTTGTACGGTATCTATTGCGTATGTCTGTAGAAGACGACATGTTATTATACTTAGGGTTCTGAATAGATAACTTAAATCTACTGATTTAGAGCTTGATTGAAAGATTAACTGATTGCTGGATTGACTGGCTGAATAAACGATCGGGAAATTAGGAACTGAAATCATTAAGAACTTTATCGATTAGGATTTCAATCAACGAACCTTTCTATTCTTCAAATTTTGACATGTGACACAGGAGCGCTGAGCTGATATTTATTCTACTTTCACAGCAGTGGGCGGAGCCTCAAATCCTCCACATCCACCTAGAGATAGCTTACTATCCTCTGATTCTATTCCGGAAGTGGATCTAATCCCTGGAAATCCCGTCTTCTGGGACTTCCTTAACAAGTATGCAGCGGACCAACATGGCCCGTAATTCCTTGCGAAATAGAAGTCGCTTTAATATAACGATTTTCTATTTGTTACTTAATTATTTACTTGTTAAAATTATTCATAAATATTATTGGTGCTTGTCCTTATATTCTATTCTGTATATCTCTATAAATCGAAATCAATGTATCATTATCGTACATCAATACCCATTTAGTTATATATTTCTGTTGCTATTCACATCTTCTCTAGTGCACTGCCAAGTGGCAGGTCCAAGGTACATATTCATACTCTAAGTCTGTTTTCTCGCTCCATAGGAGCACTCCTTAGATCAACAAGTTAATCCCTTTACAAAGTCTATGCCTTATCTTTATCTTATGTAGCCTATAGCTTGGGAAAAGTATGGCTTCTGAGGAGGTTTCCTGTTGCCTTCCTCAGTTAGATGGATTAATTACAATTTAATCCTGGGGAAAAATATTTCATGGTGAGGTGGGTCCCCTCTTGTCATCCTCAGCTCCTGCCTTAGTCGCCTCTTACGTTCACGCAGCAGATTGTTTACGGTTGCCCTATTCTACAGTGGTCCAACCACACCCGAACACAACACGGGAGACTATTAACATATCACTGGTGAATTTTATTTTAATACCTCGACTGACAGATTTCTCTTCTATTTTCATGCTTGGGCTTTCAGTGCAATTCTCTATCCAAAATAATATCATTAGAATCTGCGAATGCCATTGAATTATTGTGTAATACATTTGCGATGCATAGGCCTATCTGAGAATCTGATAGCGGTTCTCTATTCTTCTTGCAGGGTTATTCATATCAGTGCATTTAATGCGACTATATCCGTCGATAAATCCAAAAGATCTCGACAATTAATCTGATTTAAGTGAGTCGTTCAGTAAATATCGAGCATTATAATGGCTTATCTTCTTGTCTATGATAACATTCACGCAGGTTTGATGTTATGTACAAAAGAATACGACAACATAATGAAAATCTATGTGCGTAAATTGCAAAATTTTGTACTTTAAAATGAAAAAGTATAAAGATCAATAATATTTAACTGCAAAATGTTATTTTAGATCTTTATTTCATTTTTGTCATAAACATTTACGCTGATAAATTTATAGTTAAATTACATGTATATTGTTAAATCAGTGCAAACAAACGAGTAATCAATGCAATCACCGGCAAGAGTTATACATCTAATGGGAAGACAAACTGTGCTTATTATACGTAATCTATCGTCTTTAATTTACAAAGCCTTTAACATACATGTCAGAGACATAATCTAGACTGTCATGGCTGACCACTGCTCGGCATAGATAAATAGAATAATATTTATATGTTAACCTAGAGATTCACATATAAACCACATATTTTATATGTGAATCTAGATACTCCAGTATGCACCTAAGAAATAAATGATAAAATAAATTAAATTTTCTCATATATGCTGTATCCAGGGGGTATGCTTACAAGTCTAGTGGACTTCAACGCATCCCACTACTGGCTGGAGCCAGTGGCGATGTGGGTAAGATACTCGACTGCGAATCCGTAGGTGCGGGGTTCAAATCCTGGACTCTCCCGTTACTGACATCGCTTTCGAGTGAGGAAACTGAAGTTAACCTTAGCTTTACCAGCTCTTATGTGCTTCAGTACTCCATCATTTAACTCTAACGATACATTTCTGCTGAGTTTTGGAATGAATATAATGAATGATAATGAGAGATGAACTCTAGATGAATATAATGAATGATAATGAGAGATGAACTCTAGATGAATATAATGAATGATAATGAGAAATGAACTCTAGATGAATATAATGAATGATAATGAGAGATGAACTCTAGATGAATATAATGAATGATAATGAGAAAGGAACTCTAGATGAATATAATGAATGATAATGAGAGATGAACTCTAGATGAATATAATGAATGATAATGAGAGATGAACTCTAGATGAATATAATGAATGATAATGAGAAATGAACTCTAGATGAATATAATGAATGATAATGAGAGATGAACTCTAGATGAATATAATGAATGATAATGAGAAAGAACTCTAGATGAATATAATGAATGATAATGAGAGATGAACTCTAGATGAATATAATGAATGATAATGAGAGATGAACTCTAGATGAATATAATGAATGATAATGAGAGATGAACTCTAGATGAATATAATGAATGATAATGAGAGATGAACTCGAAGTGGATATAATGAATGGATTGATGGTTAAACAAGAATTTGCTATAGCGATGGATATTGACTGATGAAGTAAAGGTGGATATATTGGATGAATTTATGGATAAACCAGAAATGATTATAATGAATAGATTGATGATTGAACTGAGGGACTCCGTAAAAATTGATTTACATTGGAGTGAAATGTTTTGACCTTGTGCAATCTCAAAGGTCACATTTCCGATCAAGTTTGCTGATTTAAAAATAACGTCGAGTCCGGGTGAAGCGGTTGAATTGAAAACCTGAGCGAAAGAAGAGAAATTGTAAGGACTGATATTTGGTTTCTGATTTGTCAGGACCGGGGAATCCTTCGGGGACTCCTGCCTTGGATTTACTATTGCGCGGATCAATCAAATCCGTTTGACACTTTCCATGTTGAGATTCTAACGGAAAGCTTCGTGGTCACACGTGGCAGTGATCTGAACATTGAAAAGTGAAAACAGAACAGGTTTGATTCAACGTTGTCTGTGATGAGCATGGTAATGTACAAAATTGTACATGTACAAAGAATTGCACAGAAATGTACATGTATGCACAAAATTGTACACAGTGGTTAAAGTGAGGGGGGGGAATAGGGGAACTGCCTTCCCCTAGCTCTCATTTTTTCTGAGGTGCGCTCCCTGCTATGGACCCACATTAGATAGCCTACTTAGAGTTCTTATTTTACAGGGGGCTGAATCATTCTGACACTTCCCCTAGCTCTCAATTCCCACTTTAACCTCTGCATGTACCTTTACTGTCTAGTATGTGAAAAAGTACTTATTAAATTAATATCTATTAAATAAAATACGCATTATTGAACGCAATTATTATTCCATACGGCACTGATGTCTGCTTTCGAGGTTGAAACGGACGTTATCATAGACTTTAAGTTTTAGGCTCTCTCTCTAAATGTGGTATATCTCTTTCTTTCTTATTGCATACTGGCAGTGCACTAAGACTACACTAATAGAGTATAGGCATGTATTATATAGCATAGTAATAACAACAATAATAATAGAGTATAGACTTATAGAATTGTACATGTATGCACAATTTTGTGCTTACATGTACAATTATGTACAATTCTGTGTACATGTAGACCTATAATTTTCTACATCTCCATGCCCATAGAGTATAGGCACTGAACGAGATAAAATAAGAGACAGAGAGTGATATAAAATGAAGAGAGAGAGAGAGAAAGAAGAGAGTCATAGAGAAAGAGAGAGAGAGAGAGAGAGAGAGAGCGAGAATGAAAGAAAAAGAGAGAGACAGCGAGTAGTATAGAATGAAGGAGAGAGATATATATAAAGAGGAAGACAGACAGAGAGAGAGAGAGAGAGAGAGAGAGAGAGAGAGAGCGAGAATGAAAGAAAAAGAGAGAGACAGCGAGTAGTATAGAATGAAGGAGAGAGATATATATAAAGAGGAAGACAGACAGAGAGAGAGAGAGAGAGAGAGAGAGAGAGAGAGAGAGAGAGAGACCGAGAGATGGAGAGAAGGAGAATGGAGAAAAATGATGAATGCGACGGAATAAAAGCAATAGTAACATACTCGGCAGAGAAATAAGATAAGTTGTCTGGGAGAGTTCAGCGAAGCACAGGTAGCATGGGACTTGTGATCGGACATCCCGTGTCAAACTACACTTCTCTCTCTCTCTCTCTCTCGCTTTATCTCTCTCGACTGGTCTCTCTCTCTCTCGCTTTATTTCTCTCGCCTGGTCTCTCTATCTCTCTCTCTCTCTCTCTCTATTTTTTCTCGCTCTCTCGCTGTATTTCTCTCGCCTGGTTTCTTTATTGCTCTCGCCTGATCTGTTTATTTCTTTCTCAATCTCTCTCTCTCTCTCTCTCAATCTCTCTCTCTCTCTCTGTTGCCCCGTCTCTCTCTCAATTTGTCACATATCTCTCACACTTCCTCATTTTCTCACAAAGCTATGCTGCCATAGGCTTGCATTATTAGTTCTTGTTTAACAACATCTCTTTAGAAATTTATCACCATCCCATATAGCCCATCGTATATTTTACACATGGCTAAGTTTTTTCTCGTATGTCTACACACTTGACAACCTCACGTGTTTACAGATTTAGCTTTCTTAGCTATTGATTTGTAGTTTTTGTTATTTCTATCTTTCTCCCCATAGTTATCAGAAATCGCTGCCTTTGATAGCGCATTGATTGCAGACGGCGCGGATTTAAAAATAACCTTCCAACACCCTGGCGATTGTTTCATTCAGCTGTAAAACTCGGTCTTCCAAGGTGGTTATCCATCATTGTACTAACCGAACCCGACGTAGCTTAATTTCGTCTGTTAACGAGTAGCTTAACCAACTGCCCTACATCCGGTCCATCTATCCGGTGGTTTAATAAAGTCACATATTCCTTTTAAGTAATATTAAAATTAACTTAAAGAAAACCAATGGCATCGAAACAAAACTAGCTGTTCTTCTATTGTATGGGATATACATGACACTAAGTAAAGCTAAAGCTGGTAATGCTAAGGTTAACGTCAGATTCCTCACTCGAAAGCGATGTCAGTGACGGGCGAGCCCAGGATTTGAACCCCGCGCATACTGATCAGCGGTCGAGTATCTTACCGACGTCGCCACTGGCTCCAGCCAAAGAGACATAGCTGCTCTTATAATAACGTGGTACTATACTAGATATGATACTATTAGATATATAGCTGCTCTTATAATAACGTGGTATGACATCAGTCACAGATATCTCGCATTAAGATCTACTTCTAGACCCCCACAGTTTCTCAGACTCTACTCTTTACACACGAGCTTAGAGACCAAGTCACTGGAACGCACCGCAAAGCCATTCTGCCGATCAGGAAAGTCATCCTGATCTTGGTTCTGAAATGAAAATTGTAAATCAATATGCGCTATTGCTTGTAGAGAGATTATATACGACATCGTTCTGTAGTTTAGGAAATATCACATTTACAGCACTGCCTCTTAGCACATCTTTCTTCCTATAGCTCATAGATAAAAAAAGCTGGTAAGACTAATGTTAACGTCAGTTTCCACACTCGAAAGAGAAGTCAGTGACGGGCGAGCCCAGGATTTAAGCCCCGCACATACTGATTGGCGGTCGAATATCTAACAGACATCGCCGTTGCCTCCAACCATAAATTGCTTATTGGCATCGTCAACTTGTTCTGATCTGCCTTGTTTCATAAAAACGTGTTTCAACTCTTTGCTTAGCTACACTAAAATGACTATTGTGCAATTTTGAAGCTTCAGTAGATAAAAATAATGATTGACTCCGTTTTGACGTCGCTTCGACGATAAGCAGTGGCGCTAATGATTTCAGATAAACCGTCGCCGATGTTTCAACAGACCCTGATTATACTCATCTTCTGCATTGGCCTATGTGGAGTATCTTACCGACTTCGCCAATGGCTGGAGCCAGCGAAGTCGGTAAGATACTCGACCGCGAATCAGTATGTGCGGGGTTCAAATCCTGTGCTATCCCGTCACAGACATCGCTTTCAAGTACTAAGCTGCAGTGGTAAAAATGTAGGAACGCGGACAACACAAGCAAGAGAAGCAAGGGAACTGCGTTCCCCTATCTCTTTTTTCTCAGGTGCGTTCCCTTCTTAGGGGTCAACCTTAGATACTAGAAGACCTGTAAATATATTACAAGGGGCCAGAAAAGTCTTGGTACTCTCAATTCCCACTTTAACTGCCAAAGTAACGTTAAACTCCATGGTTATTAGCAATTGTTGACAGCAGTTAGCAGATCGATTACAGATAGCGTGGATTTAAGAAACAACCTTCCATCAACTTGAAATTTTGTTAAAAGCTGCATAACTCTGTTTTCCAAAGTTGTCGTCCATCTAAGTACTAACTGAGCACAACGTTGCTTAACATAGTTTATTGACAAGGTGCGCAAATACCGTCCTAGTATGTCATGGATCAATCAAGTAGTGCCGTAGTCTAAAGTCAGACACGGACTTTCTTCTTAATTTTACTTCTTGAAGTTACATCAACAACGAGCGAGCCTAAAACTTGAACCCCCATCTACTGGTCCGCAGTTCGCACCCTTATCTATCATAATAGTTAATGAATGTCTTAATTGCCTATTGATTAGAGGTGTTATGACGTCAAGAAGGTTTAAATGACTGGTGAATTGAACTATCGTGGGTTCGAATCTCAGCCGCGCTGATCTGAAGGTAAAATCTCGGACATTTACAGGACTAGTTACACGGAAAATGGAACAAAATTGCCTAACGGTTTTAACATGATTGTGATTTTGAAGTAAAATGATAGATATAATATGATAGATATATCAGATCGCTTAATTATAATGTGCTTTATTATTGAATTATACTATCTAAAAAGGCAATAAGGTTTGGATAAGGCGTAGACTTTGTGAAGGGATTAACTTGTTGATCCAAGGAGTGCTCTTATGGAGCGAGAAAGCAGACTTTGAGTACGAATGTGTACCTTGAACCAGCCACTTGGAAGTGAACTGAAGGAGAAGAACTATCTAAAACAGATCGTTGAACTGCAGTACACTACATTTCTATCTGTATGCAATGTATCTTCCTATCTCTCTTCACCGCTCGTAAAAAGCTCAAAACTTTTCCTGCTTCCTATCGGCCGATCATCTACCTACAGGGAATTTCAAAAAGCATCGATTTTCTCTTCAGCTCCGTGCAGGTCCGAGTCCCATTAAGGTCGTAAAGAATCGTGCAGTCCCTGCAACGTATTGAAAGGAAAGGGATAAGACAGAGATAAGCTCGGCTAAATGAGAGCGGATATACTCGCGATTCGGGATAATACACTAGAGGACTGCTTCCACCGATCCGTGGCAGATAGTTAAAGAAGAAGAAAAGTGGAGAGATTTGGAATGTTGGATATTGATAGAATGTTATCTTATAGTGAATGAAATTGGTCACGTAGTAAACACTTTTATATACTTCTTCTATACGTACGCCTTTCTAATTCTTAATACGGTCTAGATCTAACTTGACTTTACATCGCCTTTGCCAATTAGTTCTGAGTGGTCTTTTAAGACACGTGCAGTTTACGGTTTGTTATTTAGAAACATAAGATGAGTAAGACGCGAATAATGACTATAGGTAAATATAATGGAGAGATTTATGTAGAGATCTATAGAGAGATCAATAGAGAGATCTATAGAGAGATCTATAGAGAGATCTATAGAGAGATCTATAGAGAGATCTATAGAGAGATCTATAGAGAGATCTATAGAGAGATCCACAGAGAGATCTATAGAGAGATCAATAGAGAGATCTATAGAGAGATCAATATAGAGATCTTTAGAGAGATATATAGAGAGATCTATAGAGAGATCAATATAGAGATCTTTAGAGAGATCTATAGAGAGATCTATAGAGAGATTTATAGAGAGATCTATAGAGAGATCCACAGAGAGATCTATAGAGAGATCTATAGAGAGATCTATAGAGAGATCTATAGAGAGATCTATAGAGAGATCTATAGAGAGATATATAGAGAGATCTATAGAGAGATCTATAGAGAGATCTATAGAGAGATCTATAGAGAGATCTATAGAGAGATCTATAGAGAGATCTATAGAGAGATCTATAGAGAGATCTATAGAGAGATCTATAGAGAGATATATAGAGAGATCTATAGAGAGATCTATAGAGAGATCTATAGAGAGATCTATAGAGAGATCTATAGAGAGATCTATAGAGAGATCCATAGAGATATATATAGAGAGAGATCTATAGAGAGATGAGATATTCTCAGATGCTAAATTCAGTGACTTCAAGCATAGCGTGACTATTGCAGGACACGATTTGGTTGTTGCTCTTTACAAATTTGATGTGATCGTATAGCAGTATCAAGTTTTATTATTTAAGGCGCATTGCTCACATTTCAGCAAAGTGAGTATTCTCTCTCCTGCTCTTCTCTCTCTCTCTCTCTCTCTCTCTCTCTCTTTCTTACTCTTCTCTCTTTATCTTACTCTTCTCTCTCTCTCTCTCTTACTCTTCTCTCTCTCTCTCTCTCTTACTTTTCCCTCTCGCTCTCTCTTACTCTCTCTCTCTCTCTCTCTCTCTCTCTCCCCCCATATTTCTCTAGCGTTTTACCGAATGCTTCAGGTAGGACATATCATATACATGTCTAATACCGATCTCAATGGAGAATGGCATGCAAAATGACGGAACCTACACCTAAACGGGCCGCCCACATAATTTCTTACAGTTCTTCTGTCTTTAATCTACGGATCTTATCTACCGCTCTCGAGACGGAACACAATACACAAGCAATATTTAAGTATCTTCATCTTCTTGCCCGAGATCTACTAGAAGGTCTTTTCGAATATAAGATTTATGGCTTATCAAAGACATTTTCATTTTCATTCGACAGCTCATATTAGGATTTGAACTAATTTTCTATAATTTTATAAGATTTTCCATAATTTGTATATAAGATCTAATTTTTACTAAATTCTTCAAATTTTGATGCATTTAAAATAGAGATATAGTTCGACGGTTCGAGCAACATAAAGCTTTAATTCTTAGTCAAACATCTATTTACATAAACTACATCGCCCTAAGTGATATGTAAAGAATGGTCTCTCTCTCTCTCTAACTCTCTCTCTTTGTCTTCTCTCTCTCTCTCTCTCTCTCTCTCTCTGTCACCTGTCTCTGTCTCTGTCTCTCTCTGTCTCTCTCTCTCTCTATTCCTCAAGACTTGGTAAATCGATAGGAGTGCAAAGAGAAGAAATTAATCACCCGCAGTCCTCCACATTTCTCTCCTACTCCACTACTACGCCATTCCAATCACTTTCTCTCTCAATTGACCGATTCGTCTGTCAGTATCTGTCTGTCCGCCTCATTTGAACTGTCAGTATCTGTCTGTCCGCCTCATTTGTACTGTCCGTATCTCTCTGTCCGCCTCATTTTAACTGTCAGTGTCTCTCTGTCCGCTTCGTTTGAACTGTCAGTATCTCTCTGTCCGCTTTATTTGAACTGTCAGTATCTCTATCAGTACGTCACAGTTAAACTGTCTTCCTGTCAGTAAAAGTAAACAAGTAAACACGCATTATAGTGAATAATCAACTATGTTGATATCTATCACTTTTAAAACCACATGTTTAATCCGTTAGGCAATTTAGACCATTTTCCGTATAACCAGTCCAGTAAATGTCCGAGATTTTACTCTCAGATTAGCGCGGCCGGGATTCGAACCCACGAGGGTTCAAATCACCTCAGGATTTGTCATTTAAAACTTCATGATGTTACCCCTACGCTATTTAGACATTCTAAATAGCGTAATAGTAGCCTAGCTCTCTTTTTTCTCTCTTTATCCCTCTCTGTGACGTCGGCAAGATATTAGACCGCGCATCAGTATGTGCGTGGTTCAAATCCTGGGCTCGCTCGTCACTAACATCGCTTTCGAGTGAGTAAACTGACGTTAACATTAGCTTTACCCTCTTTATATCATGTTATACGAAACAAAATTGACATAAATTTCTATGTATTATTTCTACACATCTCGTCAGTTTAAGAGTTGCCTTTCTTAGCTTTCCTATCGGCGCGTATCCTCACGTGACAAATGGTTCAATCAAGCGTCTAATCCTGGAGTCGAATTCCATCGGTCCCAACTGGAGACTGGGATAGGGATAGACTTAGAAATGTCGATTCGAAACTTTTTAAGATTTGTTTTGTAAGCAAAGGTTATCGATATAAATCTACCCATTGATGTAAACGGCTTTCTCTCTCTCTATCTATCTCTCTTTCTCTCTCTCTCTCTCTCTCTCTGTCTCTATTTGATTCTCTCTTCCTCTCTCTCTCTCTCTCTTTATCTTTCTCTCTCTCTCGCTCCTTTGTTTCTGTAGCTCTTTCTCTTTGATTCTCTCTCTCTCTCTCTCTCTTCCTCTCTCTCTCTCTCTCTTCCTCTCTCTCTCTCTCTCTCTTTATCTCTCTCTCGCTCCTTTGTTTCTGTAGCTCTTTCTCTTTGATTCTCTCTCTCTCTCTCTTCCTCTCTCTCTCTCTCTCTTTATCTCTCTCTCGCTCCTTTGTTTCTGTAGCTCTTTCTCTTTGATTCTCTCTCTCTCTCTTCCTCTCTCTCTCTTCCTCTCTCTTTCTCTCTCTTTATCTCTCTCTCTCTCTCGCTCCTTTGTTTCTGTAAATTTGAAATTAATAAATTGAAGTTAATGTTACAATTGTACACTCTTCAAACACTCTTCCAGCTGGGTCCGTAACATATATTCTTACACCTTCTACGCGCTGAGTAGTGCCTAGTGAGCGCTCCATAGACTCCGCAAAGCTAATCAACTGACAAAGTGTGCCTACGATGTAATATAGTTTCGTCAGTAATACAGTTAACACAGCTATTATAGCTATTTCAACAGATACAGCTCAACGGGTAATGCAACTAATATGGTTAATGCAACTAATTCAGTTAATGCAACTAATAAGGTTAATACAACTAATATAGTTAATGCAACTAATTCAGTTAATGCAACTAATATAGTTAACACAGTTTAAGTAAAAATGATAATATAGTACTTAAGTTAAACTAATAATTAATTAGGGACAGAGGTTAAAGAGGTGGGTGGGACGAGATGGAACTCAGTACCCAAGCTCTCATTTCTGAAGTGCGTTCCCCTGCTAGTGGACCATTGTAAATACCAGTAGATCTGTAACTACATTGCATGGGTGGGGGAATTAAAAGTTCTGGCCATTCCCTAGCTAGCTCTCAATTCCTACTGGCTGGAGTTAATGGCGATATCGATAATTTATTCGACCGCGGATCAGTAAGTGCGTGGTTCAAATTCTGGACTCGCCCGTATCTGACATCGCTTTCGAGTGAGGAAACTGACGTTATCCTTAGCCTTACCAGCTTTACTTTAACCACTACTAAGTATTAAATCATTGATCTCTGCACATAAAAATGTCGCCCGTTCCACTAGCTTTCAAACCACACTTTAACCACTGATTAGGTGCAAATCAATTATTTACTTAATTTCACAATTAATTAAAGGGGAGACACTTTCACAATACCCCACCTATCTATCCACTCTATTTACACAACCACTCAGTCCCTCAATCAACATCGTCGTCTTCAAATCGATTATTAATTCCAGGCTCGCCCAGCTCCCCACTCGGTCGTTTCGACTCGCTCATCGGGTTCTAACCCGCAGGTCGTGAGGTCAAATCTCTGTGGAAACTCCGCGACAGTCTCGATTTATCAATCGTTGAAATTAAGATAAATTTAGAAAAACGAGCCACACGCCCAGAGTACTCTATGACGGCGAGAAAGTGGGCGTAATTAATGAGTGAGTTCTAGTAATGCATTTCAAGTAGATGCTTGGCAAATTTCAAATTACTCTTTTATATTAATAATAATCGTAATAATAATAATAATATTTATCAAACCTCAGGTTCTTTACACCGAGATAATAAAATAATAATAATAATAATAATGATGATGATAATAATAATAATAATAATAATTATAAATAATAATAATAATAATAACAATAATAATAATAACAATAATAATAATAACAATAAAGATAATAAAAATAATAATAATAATAATAAAGGTTTAACGACCGTTTCCTCATCCAGGGATGATGTCAGGGACGTCCCCACAGCACAAATCACTACAGATCAATTCACTCAAATCAATTTCAAAATAAATGTTCTAAATGAAGTAAGGTCCTAAACTAGGCCGGTCCGATGAACCGAAATTGATCAGGGTAGAAATTTTATTTTAGATTGCCTCGTCCAATTTACATTGGCAACTAATATCAGGAGATATTTTTATTCCCCGTGTTGTGCTCGGGTGTGGTTGGACCACTGCAGAATAGGGCAACCACAAACAATCTGCCGCGTGTACATAAGAGGCGACTAAATGCAGGAGCTGAGGATGGCAAGAGGTGACCCACCTCACCATGAAATATTTCTCCCAGGATTAAATGATAATTAATTCATCTATCTGAGGAACGCAACGGGAAACCACCTCAGAAGCCATACTTTTCCCAAGCTATAGGCTACATTACGTATGGATAAGGTATAGGCTTTGTGAAGGGATTAATTTATTGATCTAAAGAGTGCTCTTATGGAGCGAGAAAACATACTTTGAGTATGAATGTGTATAAGGATGATTCTAAGGCTATACCATGGAACTGTTAGTAGGTGAGAGAGATGTATACAACCACAATGCTTACTTTAAAGAAACTCTTAGACATATATTTTTACTTTAGAATTGCAGTTAATAATCGATAGGACGGTAAGTTTTACACTGTCCATAAATGTCGCAGTGGAAGATAAAATAACAATTTAAAAATCGAAATAAAGTAATGCAGGAATAAAAGAAAGAATATCAGACCAAACAAAGATTATCATTCACCGAGCATAGATCAATGAGCATAGATCAATGAGCATAGAGCAATGAGCATAGATCAATGAGCAATGAGCATAGAGCAATGAGTATAGATTATAGAGCATAGAGCAATGAGCATACCTAGAATCTATGGTAGAGCAGAAGTTGAGAAAAGATTTCTACAGATTTAATATAAAGCTCACGAACGACATAAATCCAATCAGCACTGAACGAAAACACTAAGAAACTCCTAGAGACAGTTCTGCTGCAGCTCAGTGACGTGGTATCATCTTAAGATCTCTCTCTCTCTCTCTCTCTCTCTCTCTGTGTCTCTCACTCTCTCTTTTTCTCTCTCTCACGCTGTCTTTCTCTCACTCTCTCTCTCTCCCACTCTCTCTCACACACTCTCTTTCTCTCTCTCTCTCTCTCTCACTCTCTTTCTCTCTCTCTCTCTCTCTTTCTCTCTATCTCTTTCTCTCTGTCTCTTTCTCTTTTTCTGTCATCTCTTTCTCGCATTCGCTACGCTGTATCCCTTATTCTTTTCTTCTCTTTCCTTTCCTCACCTACTTCAGCGTATTTTTCACTGTCTATTGTAATTTCTTTATATCTTTCTCTCTCCGTCTCTCCCCCCTCTCTCCCTCTCTCTCTTTCTCTCTCTCTCTCACTCTCTCTCTCTCTCTCACTCTCTCTCTCTCTCACTATCTCTCTCTCTCTCTCTCTTTCTCGACCACTCCCCCTATGGAGACAATATGGCTGATCAGCCGTGCTAATGGAATGCAGGCAGTAGATTGATTGCAGGCGACAGACCTAATTCTCTTCAATTATCTCAGTCTCTATCATATCCGCATATATGGGATGGGACGATTTACATGAGAGAGAGAGGGAGAGAGAGAGGGAGAGAGAGAGAGAGAGAGAGAGAGAGAGAGAGAGAGAGAGAGAGAGAGAGCTAACCATGTAATTCAGAAATTCAAATATAAATTCATTTTTATGCTCAATAGATCGTGACTTCTCTATTGTAATTGCACCTAACGTCACTCTAACGTTCAGACTACACCTTTATTCTAAAGTGGTCAAACATAGAGATATAATTCACGTTTTCTAGCTGCATTGGTAACAACAAGAAAACAAGTTGAAAACCATCATCGTCTCTAAGTTATTTAATTGATTCTCCTCTACAATTAGTTAACTTATAAACGTTATTCTGCTAAACGTTTTCTCTTCAATAGTTTGCTCACAAGGGCTTCAGAAGCTATAGTCGGATTCTTGACTTCTTGTTAAACAATGCAGTATAATATTTAATTTAAAACAATGTCATGGGTTAAAATTTAAGTGTTTTTGATAATAAAATAATGTCATCATGTCTTATTACAACATTTAACCTGTACTGGCTGGAGCCAGTGGCGAAGTCGGTAAGATACTCTACCGCGGATCAGTTGATGTGGGTTCAAATTCTGGGCTCGCCCGTCACTGACATCGCTTTCGAGTGAGGAAACTGACGTTAACCTTAGCTTTTTTTAGCTTTTTACTGATGTACGATCTCGTGTAGAGACTGACAACCAAATGATAAGAAGCTAAGAATATTAACACACAGCACTTTATTCCTATCTCAAAAACGGCTGATATTTTAAAAATAAGAGTTTAACGTCAAGGTCAGAAGCTTGTAGGGCTTCTCTTCAAGACTTCAGGTGAAAAGGAGATACACCTGAAAGAAAAATGTCCGAGATCTTACTCTCTGATCGGCTCTGCCGGGAATTGATCCCAGGACCTTAGGAAGATATTTATGTCGTTCATTTGAAACCTCGTGCCGTTATCTAACACGCTTACACACTGAGCCAATGAGACAACCCCATTTACAGGATTAAAGGACTATAGCCCTTTAATCGACATTTACATCTATACTTACATTTTACACTTCTAAATTTACGTAAGTTATGATTAAAGTGGCTGTAAAGTTTATATACATGTACATGTTTACAATGGTCCGGCTTCATTCATGAATCCAAGTGAAGCCGTAAACGTAAGACTCTGTTGAGTTTACAACAAGCAGGCCGTTGTGCAAAGGTATATTACATAACTTATTAGAAATTAAGGATCTCTCCCTCTTTCACAGTATTTATTTCTCATTTCCTTTCTCTTTCTCTCAATTAAGGTATATTTCTTATTCTTCCTCTCTCTCTCTCTCTCTCTCTTTCATTCGCTTTTTCTCTTCTCTGAGTTTCCTCTCCCCTTCTTTCTCCCTTCCTTTTTGCTCTCTCTCTCTCTCTCTCTCTCTCTCTCTATCTATCTATCTATCTCTCTTCTCTCTCTCACTCTCTCTCTCTCTCTCTCTCTCTCTCTCTCTCTCTCTCTCTTTCTCGCTCTCCCTGTGTGTGTAGTTGCCTAAAGTTAACAATATACTAGACAAATAGTTACTACAAAACTAGTCAAATTTTAAAACTTTTCAAATAGAGTGACGAAAACTCTTCAAAAGTTTCAATAGCATTCAAAGCTCTATATGCACTCACATGACCCCTAGTGAGTTTTCAGGAAGCATAGTTATTTACGAATATAAAATAAATTACTGTGAATTATAAAGCAAAGGTAAAATCTTATTTTAAAGTCAATAATTGAAAAACACTCAATTCAGCAACTCCAAGAAAATGAATATCCACTTGAAATGAAATCCCGAAATAAATGAACAGATCCTTGGCTGGAGCCAGTGGCGATGTCAGTAAGATATTCGACCGCGGATCAGTAGGCCTAAGTGCGGCTTCAAATCCTGGGCTCGGCCTTCACTGACATCGCTTTCGAGTAAAGAAACTGACGTTAACATTAGCTTTGCTAGCTTTAGCTTTTTTATCCGTATTAGACTCTCTCCACTTTCCCAAAGACTTGGCCGCCTATGACTGTCAATAACTGAAAAGATTTGGTGCTAAATGAAACGTATTGCTACATAGGGGAGGTGGAAAAGATTATGCGGTCAGTTGGACATTTATCTCAATGAACGAAGCAATTAATGACGTGAGTGGAAACTGGAATGGAAAGCAATGCTAGGAGGTTGTGTGGACAGGATTAACGCTTCCTCTCGGATTCAGCCAGTCTTTATTAGCAGGATGAGAGTCCGGGATAGTAAATCCAAGGAACTACTGATGAACTAGAAATAGACAAAACCACAAAGCAATAACAAATCTGGTTTTAAATACTAAAGAGGTAAATTATGATTTAAGCAAATAGCTATTTAATAAGAATTTTAGTTCCGTTGAGTGTTATTTGTTAGCATAAGGAAAATGTTTATGTTGTATCTATAGGTGATACTTGTTTTTCTGTTTTCGTTTTTGTTTACTGCCTTGCTTTTGGTGAAATAAAGATTATATAACGATATGAAAACAGCGGTAAAATGCTGGTGAATAAGTGAATGTAGAAGGGAATTGCAGACTTTTTGAAGAAAGTGTGATGACGATAACTTACACAAATATTTCATGGTGCTCGATGTTGTCAGAAGAGACGAGGTAAAAATTGACAGAAATCTATCCATTTATAGCTTCATAGCATTTATATGTCTTACGCTTCTAATTTTTTAAGTTTTTGAAGAATTAGACAATAATATTATTCCATTAAAACAATGAAATATATTGAGAGAGAGAGAGAGAGAGAGAGAGAGTGAGAGAGAGAGAGAAGAGAGAGAGAGAGAGAAAGAGAAGGAAAGAGAGAGAGAGAGCGAGAGCGAGAGAGATATAGAGAGAAGGGGAGAACGAGAGAGAAGGGGCGAAAGAGATAGTGAGAAAAGGAGAGTGCTTAAAACAAACAAGCACAGGAGAGAGAAAGAGAAAAAAGAGAAAAGGTAATAGAGGGAAAGAGAGAGTGGGAGAAAACTTGAGAGAGAGAAAGAGAGAGACGTAATATGACATAGTGAGACAGAGCAAAAGATAAGAAATTTCGTGATAATGAAAGAGAGAGATAGAGAGTGAGAAAAGCCAAGAAAAAAGAATAAAAGAGAAAGAGAATGTGTGTGTGTGTAAATGTGTGTCTGTGTGTGTGTGTGTGTGTGAGGGGGGGGGGGGGGGGGGGTAGCTGGAAGATGATTGATCTAGTGACAATGATATGGTCATAGAGATAATAACTGCACTCGACATCTGTGAGCGCAAGCGATGTTAGATAATATATTCCAAGTCTCTTGCTATACTCTATTTCTTACAGATAATTTTTTTCTAATTCTGCCTTCATTTCCGGTCATAAATAAATTTCACTCAACAGAAAATAGTCGAAATAAAAGTTTAATGAATATAAGGGACATGATTGATCAGTTATTTACATGTTAATGAATATAAGGGACATGATTGATCAGTTATTTACATGTTAATGAATATAAGGGACATGATTGATCAGTTATTTACATGTTAATGAATATAAGGGACATGATTGATCAGTTATTTACGTGTTAATTTCAGTTAAATCAGATTATTGTAGGCATAGGCCCCCTAAATACCTCCAACTGCTTATCTCACACAACATTTTAATATACATGTAAAGCTGGTAAAGCTAATGTTAACGTCAGTTTCCTCACTCGGAAGCGATGTCAGTGACGGGCGAGCCCAAGATTTGAACCCCGCATTAAAAAAATAGTGTGTTGCATGAGCAAACCCATTAGGCCTACATTCTATTATTAACAATTAACTATTGACTATACAATGACACATACCGTCACTGACATTGCATCGAAGTGAGGAAACTGGCGCTAACCATAGCTTTAACAGCTTTATACAGCAGACCTATTTAGCAGAATAGAGGCTATCGTGCTCTTAAAACTTACATATTCAAAAATGACGGAATCCCTTATCTCTTTAATCATAAGTTTAATGTCTTTAATGTTACTTTATGTTATGTTATGTCTTGTGATACAGGAGTTTTATAAAAATTATTCAATACAATCTATCTAAAATATTGATCAGCCGTAATTATATTTTTGCTTAAAATATTTCAAAACTGTTGAGCTACTATTGTTGTTGTTACTTTAAGAAACTTAAAAGCCTACAACCCCAATGCCAACTTCTTTGAAAACTTTCCTCATCAGAGTACATTGTGGGCTAGTAATACCAACAGCCAATCACTGAGCTGTGCAGCCAATTATTGACAGCATCGAGCTCAGTGATTGGTTGTCCCCCGTCTAGGCTAGTGAAGCAGTCTAACGCTGGGCTGAGTGCAGGAGGCAGGAATCGTACTGTGTGTATGTCTTAGCGCGGTGTATTTAACGTGTGTTTATCTCGCAACTCTTACAACTTTACACTTAATTCTTTATTTACTTTTGTTTATTCGCCTAATTCGTTATTTTTCTCGCCTAATTCGCGTCGTTCATTTGACTTTATCTCGAGGATTTACATGCGATGGCGCACATTTATCGCTTCGTTTTTACTTAAGATGTCGCAATAATTGAGTGGATCTGGAAATACTTTATTTTGGACCAGATCAGAGCGAATCGTCGATCGTTTCCCGCTTCCATCGGAATCTAACCGACGGAATCTAACCGACGGAATCTAACCGACGGAATCTAATCCACGGAATCTAATCCACGGAATCTTATTCACCGGATATTAATTCCTGACTACGGAGCGATCACCTAATGTGGATATAAAGCTAGAAGCACGTCACAACGAATTGAAGGTTTGACACGTTTCTCTTTTCTTGCTGTGTAAAATAGTTTCTAGGAATTCTAGGAATATGCGTTTTTATACCTGTACTTTAGCTGAGCTAATCCAGAAATAATTTCAATTTATACTTATTTAGATCGTGTTCACTAATATGTGAATATTGTATAGGGATTTTCCTATGCATGACACTTAAATTCTCCAGTAAACTTGCTTGAACTAGGGCTAGTCTAATCCTTAGTTACATTGTACTACATACTAGCACTAATGATTAAAGTGTAACTCAGTTTGTAGTTGAAATGAAAATAATCTGTATTGGTGAATCTGATATTGTAATATAACTGTTAAATGCTTTATGAATCTTTTAGCATCTGTTTTATGTCACATGAATCAAAGCAAACATTGTAGGAGATTGGGATTTGTAATTTTGGTGATACTGAAGGTAGTTGCAGTCGTTATTATATTTATTTCCAATCTAGTGACGAGTGTTTTCAATTATTGGCATGGATGTTTTAGTATTCGAAGTAAATTGAAGCTCATATAGTCGCACCTTCAGTTGGATATGTTGATTAAATTTCAAGCATATAGGATCCACACACTGGATGCACTCTAATCATTTTAAAGGCCCACTTGGCTTCTGCTTGTCTAGAGTTACACCAGATTTAAAAAAATTAACTCAGTTCGTCTACTTTTGATGCTTTATGGTGCTTTAAAGCTCAGATCTTCTTCAATTGGATAGCGATTGACTCTATTGATTGATTGTATTGATTGATTGATTGCTGTTTCAGATCTCCTGACTGGAAGACATGTCGCGCAAGAGGTTTGTATAATTATTAATAATTATATTATTATTATTAATTGTTTAATTACAATGTAACTTTAAAGTTGCTTACCTGACAACATAATTTTAACATTGACCAGAGTGAATTGTTTCATGAATATTAAGTTAAATATAATAATAATATTAATAATAATAATAATAATAATAATAATAAAGGTTAAACATCTGTTTCCTTATACCAGGATGATGTCAGGGATGTCCCCCATCACATGTCAATACAAACCAATTCACCGCAAACGATCTAAAAGAAACATGTTCTGAAGAGAAAGAAAAGCTTAATTGAAATATAACGTATTAAGGATTTCTTAATTGAAATATAAAGTATTAAGGATTTCTTAAAGTAACATTACTTAATAGCATATAAAGGAAATATAAAGTTATTACATATAAGCAGGATAAATATAATAAACGAATATTATTGAAACGAATGGAAAATAGTCTATTCGTATCCCGACCCTGGTTAAGCTGGGATTTAAGGGAGGATGATGATGATGATGAAGATTACATATTATCAGGACTAATATTAACTAAGATGCTGTGTTTGTGTGCAGTGAGAGATTGCTGGGTAAGAGAAAGAGCATAGCTTGCTCGGAGGATGTTCTTGATTTATCCAGTGGAGGAAAGAGAAGAAAGGACAATATGACCGCTGTAAGTTAACTCCTGTTCTTCTATGTGTAGTTTCTGTTGTTGGAAAACTGCTTGTTTAGCATTTCCAAAATTTTCATTGATGTTTGCCTTTTGTGATCTACTACCATAGTCATCTACTAAAGTCATTCTCTTATATATTTTAGATATTTTTTGATTGACAAAGGGGTTGCTGATTTCTAGTTGAAATGTTTGCAATTTTAAGTACTTTGTTTTATTGTTATTTATATCTTAATGATCAATTAGGTAAAGTTTATTTGCTTGATTGCTGTTTGTATGCTGAGTCATTGAATGTGTTGTATTGTAATAAATCAACCATGCGGCGGACGACTTAGATGTTTTTAAAACGTTGCACTGATTGATTGTAGAGAGATAGACGCAGCATGGGCTCTGTGCTGGATGAGCGATCATTCTGCTTCTTTGACAACGACGTTTCAGTGGGGGAGGAAGTGGTACGTATGAAATATCAATCTATGGCATTATATGTGCGTAATACAATTAGTAGTAGTATGCACTTCTGCGCACTGATGTGTGCAAGCAATACTTGCAATCGTAGGTACGGGAAAAAGAAGGCAGCACACTAGTCCCAAAGGATCCTATGCAGTAGGGAATAACTGTTCTGCAACCTGGTGTTTAGCAGTTACACTACACAGGCCGATATTTTGACTGGCAATGATTTTTAATTTCTGGTTGATTGACTGGCTGATTTACTGATTCTCGCATTGATTGAGCGATTGAGTGATTGATTGATTGACACTCATTGATTGATTGATTGGTTGGTTGATTGATTGACTATCTTTGATTGATTGGCTAAAAAAAATTTTTACTGATAGTTTAATGCTATATATTTATTTTATGTTAGTTTTGATCTACCACTACTGATCAATTGATTGACTGATATGATAGATGAATAATTAATCGACTGATTGATTTCACAGGTTACGACTGATGTCTCGCACTACGACAGCCCTGCTACCTCCCAGCACCGTGTTGTCATGGACAGTCAGAACGAGGAGTTTGTAGATGCGGTGGAAGATTTATCCCGTCTTTCCTGGGTTCCCTCCAACTCCTTTACCACCGGCTCCTGGAGTGACTTCAGCAAATCCACCGCCACATACAGCCACAACGGCTCAGCCAGCTCAAGTGGCTCTGGAGAACTCGCAGCCAGCGTCGCAAGCGGCTCAAAAACTGGCAGCAGCTTTGGCGACAATCGAGCAGACAGCATCAATGAGACAAGTCGTGATTCTACTCGGTCGTCTGTCGATAGGATCATGGCAAGAACTAGACGCAGCAGACGCAGCAGTCAGGCTGTTAGTTTAGTGGAAGGATTTAGCGGTTCAACTAGTGTCGTCGATGGTAATACTTCGGCAGATACCGATAGTAACGCCGTCTCATACTATTATTCACACGGTTCTTCTAGTCAGAGTCAGGCCAGCGGCTCCAACGATACCAACAGTGAATCAACCGAGCCGCGTGCTAGAAAGAAATCGGCGTTTTTCGGTAGGAACAGAGCCGCCAAGTCTGTCGAACACTCTCACAGCGAGTACTCCTCAGATCACGTGTCTTCCTGTGAAGCTGAGGCTTCCCTCAACTCTAACGCTGCTGCTTCTAGCGCCAGTAATAACGAGGAGGACTCCAATGATGTTTTTATAGTTGAAGAAGGTTCAGATACTCAAGAACTAACTGTCTACAAGGCGTATAAGTTCCAGAGGAATCAGAAGGAAGATCAAGTCGGCGACGGAACAAGTGGACAGGATCAGGAAGTCTATTACGTCTACGTTGATTCAGATAATTCCACCGCTAATAACCAGAACAATACCTCTCCACACACTCCCGCTAACTCTCTTCCCTTCGACACCCCGCAGAATATCTTAGCCTCGTCACATTTCAAGGCATCGTTCAGATTTCCCATCGCCCTCCCTGAGTCAGGGACTCCCCGACACAACCCGCTGCCAGACTTCCAGTGGGCAGACCCTGAGGATATGTGGCGAACCCTGGAGGCTAAAGAGAGACAGCCCAAGTACTACAAGAACGTTAACATGCTGGAGAGACATGCAGAGGTGGAGCCAAGGATGAGAGCCATTCTCATCGACTGGCTGATAGAGGTGAGGCACGCTAGGTTACCTTGTAACACTAGTGATCAGTGGTGTAATATGCTTAATTAATTAAATATGCTTATAATGTAATATAATTTAATATTAGTATTAGTAATGTAATATGCTTAATTAATTGTTACATTAGATTGGCTGCAGCCAGTGGCGATGTCTGTAGGATATTCGACTGCGGATCAGTATGTGTGGGGTTCAAATCCTGGGCTTGCCGGTTAATTGTATCCTCTTCACTGTAAATCGAACTTGCACACTGGCATCGCCACTGGCTGGGTGTCGCTAAGGTAGTATTCGCGGATCAGTATGTGCATGGTTCAATTCCTGGGCTCGCCCATCACTGACATCGCTTTCGAGTTAGGAAACTGACGTTAACACTAGCTTATTAGCTTTTTTCTAAAATTTAAACAATAAGTTTGGAAGAAAATTTAATATACTAGAATAAAATATAAACTTTAACTTTTTGTTCTGTCAGGATTGTAATCACAATGTTTTCAAACATTCTGGAGAGAGAAACACCTGTTGTTTTGTGAATACAGCGAGGCCTTGCAGAGAACGCCTACATATAGCCGTTGTTTAGTGGCATCAATAGTTAATAGTAGTTGTCATCCATGGGTCTTAATTTGTACCCGTAATGCAGGTTGATTTGACTGACTGATGGATTGATTGACTGACTGATTGATTGAAAGATTGACTGACTGATTGATTGATTGATTGATGCAGGTATCAGAGGTGTATAGACTCCACAGAGAGATGCTGTATCTAGCAGTAGATTGATTGATTGATTGATTGATTGATTGACTGATTGATTGATTGATGCAGGTATCAGAGGTGTATAGGCTCCACAGAGAGACACTGTATCTAGCTGTAGATTTCTTGGATCGTTATCTTAGCCTGACAGAGAACATCAACAAGTCTCACCTACAACTCGTTGGTATCACCGCCCTGTTCGTCGCCGCTAAGTCCGAGGTTTGTACTTCACTAGTCAGTAATAATAAATGTCACGCATTGTAGTAAAATGATCAATCGTATTGATAACCATCACTCTAATATGACATGTTAAAGACGTTAGACAATTTATTACATTTTCCGTGTAGCCAGTCCTGTCATAGTCCGAGATTTTACTCTCAGATCGGCGCATCCGAAATGAACCAATGAGAGTTCATCTCCGAATCTGCCATCTTGTTTTGGTTTTTCTTTCTTTTGTACCTCTATGTTAGGACCTACCAACAGTATTAATAGTATTAGTAGTGAGCTAGCCACTGGTATGTTTAATTTAATGCATACTGTATAAATAGCTATATAGCATGTTGTATTATTTATGTCTGTGCAAGAGTTTGTGTGCAATTGTGCTTATGTATCGCTGAGTGATACATAAGCTATCATTTGTTACAATATATCACATTCAGATACTATTGTGTATGTATGAGCGTGTATATGTAAGTACGTGCATGCGAGTATGTAATTAATCGGTTTATACAAATGATTTCAGGAAGTGTTTCCACCCAAGCTCTCAGACTTCTCTTACGTGACAGACTCAGCGTGTACAGAGGACGAGATCTTGGATCAAGAGCTGATCATGCTCAGGGTATGTCTGCATGTCTCTGTCTGTCTGTGTCTATGTATCTGTCTGCTTGATCACTATTATGCTCAGGGTATGTGTGCATATCTCTGTCTGTCTCTCTCTGCATCTGTCTGTCTGCTTGATCACTATTTTCTCTCACCCCCTCTCTTTCCCTCACCTTTACGACTTTATTTCTAAAACTTTTTTCTAAATGATAGTCAGACCAAATTGTCTACCAGTATGTGTATTAACAGATACTGATGTTTTTATTACGTCAGTTTTCAACCCTGAAGGTTACATCAGTGACGGGTTTGGCCTGAATCTTAATGCTCTCACCTCATGCTAGCTAATCATGCAGCCTTTCAACCGATTTCATATAATGTTTGGTTGCCTAGTAGTAGTGGTTGTCTTTGTAGTTAGATTTATATTCCAGTGTTGCGTGTGCTGTTACGTGTAGATACTTCAGTGGGACACATCACCGCTGACTCCGCTGTTTTGGTTCAGCCTCTACCTGCAGACCTGGGCGCTGAGACATCGTGACGATGCTCTCACCTGCCTCACCTCTCAGCTACAACCTCAGTTCAATGCTGACGACTTTGTG
This sequence comes from Enchytraeus crypticus, assembly GCA_905160935.1. Taxonomy (NCBI): domain Eukaryota; kingdom Metazoa; phylum Annelida; class Clitellata; order Enchytraeida; family Enchytraeidae; genus Enchytraeus; species Enchytraeus crypticus. The sequence goes on from CAJHZI010000753.1 coordinate 1,416,655, forward strand.
CAGAGTGTGCGGGTATATAACCATCTGTCTATCAAATAGGAGATGAGTCTATGGGTCAATGATTTAATCGATCAATGACTTAATCAATGATTTAATCAATGACTAAATCAATGAATAATTTAATCAATCAATGATTTAATCAATGACTAAATCAATGAATGATTTAGTCAATCAATGATTTAATCAATGAATGATTTAATCAATTAATGATTTGATCAATTAATGATTTGATCAATTAATGATTTGATCAATTAATGGTGTGATCAATGATTTAATGAATCAATGATTTAATCATAGATTTAATCAATGATATAATCAATTAATTATTTAATCAATCAATGATTTAATCATAGATTTAACCAATGATATAATCTATTAATTATTTAATCAATCAATGATTTAATCAGTTAATGATTTAATCAATTAATGATTTAATCAATTTATGATTTAATCAATCAATGATTTAATCAATGATTTAATCAATTAATGGTTTATTAGCTATTATTAACAACAATATACTAAAAAAGCCAAAATCGGTCTTCGAGACTATTTTACAGAAATAGTAACTAATACTAATGCGATTGATATATTGTCTATAGCTGCTGGACCTGTGTATGATGGACATAGCTAGTGTAAAGTACCGCAGCAGTTTACTTGCTGCCTCCGTCATTCACTACGTCGCCTCTCAGAAAATTGCCGTCTCTCTTTCTGGTAAGTTCTCTACACTCTCTTTTCATCATCATCTTATCTTAAATCCCAGTTTAATCAGGGTCGGGATATGTATAGACTTCCTCCAGTCCTCCCTGTCCCACACCATATCATCCGTCAATCCCCTATTTTTATTTATCCATTCGGTTAAGTTTTGTAGCAATTTCTGGAGCCTAGGCGCTCTCCAACCAAATGCCCTTTCTGATGTTTCTCTACTTTTACTGTTTATTAACTTATTTTAATCAATTATAGGCAATCTGTGTCTAAAGTTTAAAGAAAACTTACTCCTTGACTTTTTTCAGTGACTGGTAGAGCCCTAAATTTGAACCCAGCACCTACTGATTGGCTGCCAAACTACTTGTTTACTAGTCTTGCTCAAGCTATTTATAGTTAATGGGTTGAAGTAGGCTTATAGCTAACTGGTTTATAGATGTTCAGTTAAGTCATAGCTTACAGGTAACTGATTAGGTTATCGCTAGTGCAAATATAACTTGAGGCAACAGAGATGTGATGCTGTAGAAGAATGCTACGTATATCATATAAAGATTACGTTAAAAATGAAGATGTTTTACAAAGAATGTCAACTTGTCGTCACCTTTTGAACCGAATACGACGACAGCAGATGAAATTTTTCGGACACATTATGCGGAACAAAATAGTTGACAATACCGTAGTGACATGAATTATAGAAGGAAAAAGATGCAAGGGTCGACAGCTGATGACGTTTATTAAGAGTCTTAGCAAATGGATGCAGTTAACTGAAACAGAGATGATCAGAGCAACAATGAACAGAGACATATGGAGGAATATGACCATGACCGCCCAGGCTTGGAACAGGCAGGACACTTAGAGAAGAAGAAGTGCAAATATGTGGGCTGTTTAACAAGATGATAATAGTTTTAGATTTGACTTTTGAAGTACAACTCGTGTTTATAACTGATCAGTCGATTGGATTTGAACAGTCTCCTGTCGGGTGTTGTATGGTTTTTCTTTTGCTGGAACCAGTGGCGATGTCGGTAAGATACTCGACCGCGGATCAGTATGTGCGGGTTCAAATCCTTGGCTCGCCCGTCACTGACATCGCTTTCTAGTGAGGAAATTGACGTTGACATTAGCTTACTAGTTTTTTCTTTGTTTAATTGATGCATCAGCATGTCCTGGTTTAACATGAAAATTGTATGCTAGAGTGACTTTTTTAATAACCGGTGATTACTTTTTCAGTTTAAAAAATCTTATACAAATTTTTTGATTAAATGACTGTTGGTTGATTGATTGATTGATTGATTGATTGATTGAGCAGGCTACAAGATAGAAGACCTGGAGGACTGTGTTAGTTGGATGGACCCGTTTGCTCAAGCATTCAGAGAAGGGGAGGTGGTGAAGGTGAGGTCATTCAGTACAGTGGCTGAGGACGACGCTCACAACATTCAGACCCACACCGTCAACCTTGATCTCTTGGTATACACTCTCACTAGCTCTCTGTTAATAGCTGTTTGTCATCAACATCATCAATAGTTGTTTGTACTTGATCTCCTTGTACACCCTCACTAGCTTACTGATAATAGTTGTTTGTACTTGATCTCCTGGTGTTTTATGCCAAACAGCTCTATATTTATTATTAAATTATTTTTATTATCATTACTATTAATTATTTTTATTATTACTATTAAATTATTTTTATCATCATTACCATGAAATAATTGTTATTATATTACTATTAAATTATTTTTATTATCATTACTATTATATGGCAGGGAGGACTGGAGAAAGTCTATTTGTATCCCGACCCTGGTTAAACTGGGATTTAAGGGAAGATGATGATGATGACTATTATATTATTCCTGTTATCATTACTCATTTTATTATGTTGCAGGACGCAGCCTATGAGAAGCAGAGGCAGTGCAGCAGACTATCCTACCCCTCCCCAGGCTGCAGCGCTACAGTGCCCCCTGGTACCCCTCCCCCCAGCAGTGTCAAGAATCCCACCTCCTCCCCTGAGCAGTGCAGCGCCCCCCTCAGCAGAGAACTGGTCATCTCCTACCCTCTCAGAGAACTCAACTAGTTAGGCTGATAACTAGCTAGGCTGATAACTAGTGAGGCTGATAACTAGCTAGGCTGATAACTAGCTAGGCTGATAACTAGTTAGGCTGATAACTAGCTAGGCTGATAACTAGCTAGGCTGATAACTAATTGAGCTGATAACTGTTATGTCTACTTCTTCGAGTTAACTACCTAAGAGTTAACTACTTAGAGTTAACTACCTAATAAATTAGAGTTAACTACTTGGGTTAACTACCTAATAAATTAGAGTTAACTACTTAGGGTTAACTACCTAATAAATTTGAATTAACTACTTCGGGTTAGCTACTACGAGTTAACTCGATTACTTTTGAGTTAACTATTTTGAAGTAACTACTTTGAGTTAGCTACTGTGCTCATATGGTATCAGGTATATTGTTGTTGAATGAATATTTGGAGATGTTATGTATTTATAACTCGACGCTCAACTTTCTCGCAATTTCACAATAATGTTCACGAACGTTGTATGTTTTATGCTCTTGTTGCGTATTTATAGAGAGATGTGCAGTATTCTGAACTAGTTCACTGATATACTATTCTATTAGCTCTCTCTCTCTCTTAGTGCACTGCCCACTGGCAGGTCCATGGTACGTAACGCCTCCACTCTTCTGTCTTCTGCCTTCCTCTTCATTTCCACATATGAGTGGGTCTTTAAATCATCTAACATACCTAATCTCGGCCTGCCCTTGCCTCTTTTTCCTTCCATTCTACCTTCTATGACCTCTTTTAATAGACCTTCCCCCCTTACAATGTGTCCTATCCAGCTTTTCTTCCTATTTCTTAATACATTTATCAACTGTCTATCTGTATCTATCTTTCATAGTCTATTAGCAAGGCAGGTTAATTACTGCTGTGATTGGATGGCTCCAGATTTCTTAACGCTGCTTAGTAGACCTTCTGTATATCGATATAAATATATACACAATATGAATGTAGTATTTTACTCTTGAATGTAGTGTATAAAGTTGTAGCTAAAACAACAGTAATGTCTTATATTCTTTTAACTGCTAGACATAGTGTGTCTTATTTCCTATTAACTGCCAGATATAGTGTCCTATTGCCTCTTAACTGCTAGACAGTGGGTCTATTAAGGGTTGAACTATGGCTGAATTGGTAGAGCACTTGCCTGATAGGCGGGAAGCCACTAATTTGAAACCTGGTCCGACTGTTTCTGACGGTACACTTTTAGTATGGTGGCAGATGTAGACCTAGGCAATTATCTCGTCTTCCTAGTTAACATTGCTAATGATCATCTGTAGAAATAGCTCGAGCACTTGAAGACTTGTATGTAAGAAATATTTGTTGCTGTTTTTATATCGATCCATTTAATGTTTACTACAAGTGTGCTATGTTGAAAACTTCTTGTAGTTTTTCAAAGAATAATATTTTCAATTGACGAAGTTACAATATTTTCACAATGTTATCAATGAATTTTTGTGCTACAGTAGATCATAGATGAAATGAACGCTTATAGCAAATGCAATGTTACTAGGAGTCGCTATTTAAAGAAATTGTATTGATTGTGTCCTATTTTGAAGCCTTGTGTTGAATGTTAATAAAAGTGTAAAATATCAAACAACTGAAGTTATTTTTGTAATTTTTACGAGTGATAGGGTATGGAACTTACTGATGCCGATGTATTGTGTATTTAACTTACGTGTTGATATTTGTACTATTAACTGCTTGTATTTATTAACCCACTGTCGCTCAGAACTACTAAACAGCTCTCTCACTTAGATTTCCCTTGCTTTCCCAGTTCTAGAGTAGTGCAGTATGTTCCTGGTTTAGTAAATCATCTCTATATGTCTCAGGTCTTAAAATCGCTGTAAAAAATTGTTCAACTGGATTTAAATTATCGTAATTTGTTAGTTTAGCGTAAAATATCTTACCGACATCGCCACTGGCTCTAGCCGTTGGCGATATCAGTAAGATATTCGACCACAGATCAGTATTTGCTGGGTTCAAATCCTGGGCTCGCCATCATTGGAATCACTTTCGAGTGAGGAAACTGACGTTAACCTTACCTGTGATGCCATAGTATTTATGCATTAGAACCATATCATGTATGACATGGATATTATTCATACCCGTATTTTATGTGTGTTGTTTAACTAAAGCTTCCCGACTCTGTTATTACTATGTATTTTACATTTATCAGCATATCACTTTGTCCCTAAGTCACCTTATCACTCTATAACATAAGTCACTATATTACTCTCTTCCATAAGCCACCTTTAGTCCATTTATATTTCTTATTTTCATCAGATGGTAAATAAACTCCTATGGTGCATACATAGAGTTGCTGTGTGTTTTACATCCTATATTTCGTCTGTCATTTACTAGCCTCATAAATATTGTGTGAAATACTCAGCTGCACTTGACTGGTTGATTAATTGATTGATTTGATTGAATTTAATTAATATTTTATATCTTGTTGTATTTCTATTTATTCTTCACTCTATTTTCGAGTTCTATCTTTTAACATCTTTCAGATTATTTTGATTCATTTAGTTTTTTCTTCATAAATCAGTGCTAATGACAATACTTAACGTTAATATCAGAAGTGATTTTAACAACTCTCTTCCTGCATGTGAGAATCTGGAGAGATTTGTCGTGTTTAGATTAGGACGTTGATCTCTTTGATGCATTTGTTGTGCTTGTTAGCTTTGAACAACCCATGCTCTTGTGTTCTCTGCATACTCAGTCGTCATCGGGTGGTTCTTCGGCACCTGTATGTGTAGAGTCTGCAAGAGACTTCCCTGACATTACCTTTTGGCGAGGAACCGAGCGTTAAATTCTTATTGAGCGATTATATTGAACCCGTTAAAATCTCACAGGACTTTTGTTCGGTTGACAGCAAAGATCTGCCAATTCAGTGTTTTACAGTCACCAGCACAACCTCACTGTGTATTAATTAATACGCTTTACTGCTTTAGTTCTAGAATCTCAGTTGTGAGATCTCTGCAGTTTTTCTGAGAAATCTTTTCTAATATATTCATATTTTACCTTGTGAATGGTATTCAATAGTTCACATTGTGAGTGGTATTAAATAGTTTTTATAAGCAAAAAAGAGTGGTATTTGTAAGCTTTGTGAGTGGTATTCAATAGTTTTTGTAAGCAAAAAAGAGTGGTATTTGTAAGCTTTGTTAGTGGTATTCAATAGTTTTTTGTAAGAAGTCTTTTCAAATGTATTCATAGTTTACCTTGTGAGTGTTCTTCAATAGTTCTCTTTGTGTCGATCTGTTACGAGTGGCTTTTAGTGCCAATCACTTTTCCGCTTTGTATGTACCCTTTGAGCGAAGCCTAACGGTAATCAACACTCCACTACTAAATTTTAAATAATCAATAAGCTTATTCTAATATTATATTTTGCTTGAAGGTCTTTTACAAAAATTTGTTAGATATGAGGGCCAGTCCACGGCACCTGTAACTCAATAATAACACTAACGCAAAGTAATTATATATAGATAATAATTTCGGATCTAACAGTAGGCATGTGTTTTAACAAATATTAATTGTTGAGTAGACCTAATAATGATAAGTAAAAATAAGTAATGGTTAACAATATCATAGGATCTGTGAGAAGAAGTCGACTCTGGTACATATTTGCTGTGATATTTCTCTCCTAAACTCCTTGATCCTAACCGTCGTTTATAATTCCGAAGTAGAGAATTCTTTGGACCATAGGCTCCGCTTATCATCTGCCTAATATCTACTTAATACTCTCACTGCTTCAGGTTGTGCTTTTATTTATTTCTGTTTTGAATTGATGTGTGAATATACAGAGATGTGATATGTAAATGATGCAGCATTGTTGAACATTGAGCAGCTTTATCGTTGATTTTATTCCTTGAAGGTATTTATACGTCACGTTTTCTTATGTATTCACGTTTAAGCAGTTATACGGTGTGAGTTTGATTCAGTATTAACAGTGATGATATTCTATGTCGTATTCTTAGTGATGTGTGCTGTGGTGACGTCCCTGACATTATCCTTGGATGAGGAAACGGACGTTAAACTTTTATTATTATTATTCATTTACTCGAGAGTTGTGTGGAGGGAGGGGGTAGGGGGTTGTACCAGTTTAATGGTCTAGTGGATAGCGCACGTGATAATGCTAAACGTCATCTGATAAACTGTCGTCTAGTGGTCTAATGGGATGTCATGGGTTCTAAGCTCAGCTTGACTGTCTCTTACAGTATCCTTGTGATACAGAAACAGACGCTAAACTTAGCTTTACTGCTTTAACTTTTGGGGATAATGTTCTCAGTTACTGTGAAACAAGGGTTTCGGAAATAAGACGAAGGGTGTATAAAGAGAAAATGTAAGGGGTTCTGATTTGAAAGGGTGTCTCTTCTAAAATGTTCTTACCCCACCTCCCCCTCTGCTGATGCTGGCTGTTCTTAAATATCACTTGAATTTCTACCGTGTCTTAGACTTATTTGTGAAGTATATTATTATACAGGCATATCTTTACCCGTGTTGTGTTCGAGTTGCTAAAGAATGGATCAACCGTTGACTGCGTGTGTCTAAAAGGCGACAAGGCATTAAAATCCAAACCATCATCGGAATTTCGGTTTTTGAGCGCCTAGGCTCAGAAATGGCTACAACATTTTATGATCGTAATATAGTTAAACTGGGATTCTGAAGATGATGATAAAGATGATGACTAGTATGTAGGTATGTGTTGAGATTGGGATGAGGTTTATGGTAGAGCTTGTAGTATATGGGTATGTGTTGAGATTGGGATGAGGTTTATGGTAGAGCTTGTAGTATATGGGTATGTCTTGTGGTTGGGATGAGGTTTATGGTAGAGCTGGTAGTATATAGGTATGTCTTGTGGTTTGGATTAGGTTTATGGTAGAGCTGGTAGCATATGGGTATGTATTGAGGTTGGGATTAGGTTTATGGTAGAACTGGTAGTATATCTGTATGTATTGTGGTTGGGATGAGGTTTATGGTAGAGCTGGTAGTATATAGGTATGTCTTGTGGTTTGGATTAGGTTTATGGTAGAGCTGGTGTCGGGATCAAAGGATGTTTCAGGTAACTGAAGATCTAAAATTCGTTGTTCAGTTAATGACTGGTGTCCAACAAAGCATTTAGTTCATTTATTTCACAGACAGTCTGGACACGTCATCTCTAGCTTCTCTAGCAAACGTATTACAGAACATTTTTTAAATGTCGCCAAACTGTTTATTATTTAGCAGCAGCCACATTTATTGGTTACCTATAGCCTTAATTCTTGTCACTGTAAAGGTTTTCATACGCCTAGTTCATTTGAATAAAAGCTTTATTTAAAATCTGCGTGTTACTATGAGCTACTCAATGAGCTATCAATTAACTTCTAGTAGAGCTTAGGATTAGGGTTGACTGTTGGAGTCTATTAGAGCTTAGGGTTAGGGTTGATTGTTGGGGTCTAATAGAGATTAGGGTTAGGTTAGGGTTATGGTTTGAACCTAATACGGCAATGGTATGAGGTGCGACTCATGCTGAAGTAAAACCGATGCATTGTCTACTTTAAAAGATTTTGTCGAAATGGAAACTTTAAAACAGTTAACTTTAAAAAACTCTAATTATTAAATAGAAACTGGAGGTTGTACAGTTACAAACAACTCATGTTGAAATAGAAATACGACGCCTTGCAGTTACAAATAACTAATGCTGAAATAGAAATGCGATGATTTGCTGTTACAAACAGCTCATACGATGCTTTTCAGTTACAAAAACTCATGCTGAAATAGAACACGCGCAGTCGACGGTGAGTTATATTCAGAGTTAGAAGCCGGTCAGGACGTCTGACTTGATGAACGCTTTGGGAGTTATACATCCGTATTGTCTGAAAGAAAAGGAAATATAATAAATTAATGTTCATTAAATAATACGTAAGCCTTATATAAAAGTAGCAAGCCATATAGGAGGGGACCTATCTAGTATGGCTTGAGAGTTTTTACTGTTATTTGCTGGAAGATTATAATATAAACACGTATCTATCTCATCGGTTTGACAATGTGCTGCAATATTTATTCTGAATTAATACAAAACAATATCCGTATATTTGTAAGCCGATCAATTCTATAGTAACACTAATAATTAATAATAATAATAATAAATATAATAACTACTTATAATACAAATAGTAATACAATCATAACGAGAATACAACCTATCAAGGACAGAGCCTGCCTTTAATCATTTGATTGATTGATTGTACGATTGATTAATTCCTTTGATCCACTGATCAATCAATTGATCGGTAGATTGGGTGAACTATCGATCGATTGATTTATTGATGGCTTTATTTTGTTATTTCAGTAATTCATTTACTAATTGATTGATCGATATTGAGAACTGAATGATTGATTAAGTGATAGATTGATTGATTGCCTGGTTGATTGATTGTTTAATTAATTCTTTGACAAATCGATTGATAAATATTGATACTGATTGATTGTTTAATTAGTTCATTGCCTAATTGATTGATTGATATTTATAACAGATTGATTGATTGATATACTGATTGACTCATTGATTGATTTATTGCTGCATTGATAGATCGATTGATTCACTGATTGATTGATTAATTGATTGATTGATTGACTGACTGACTGACTAATTGATTGATTGATTAATTGATTGATTGATTTCTTTATCAATTGATTGATTGATTGATTGATTGTTTGACTGATTGATTGATAGTGACTTACACATCATGCTCGAGGAGGTGCATGCGCACTCTCTCGACCTTCTCGCAGGGAATCGTTCCGTCGATACTCGCCAGGTAGCGGTAGATGTCCATGAACAGCTCGAATGGGATCCTACCATTAGGATCTGCGCTGAGTACCTGACAGGCTATCTTCATAGCGTCCATTATGTCCTATATCAATCAATCAATCAATCATGTAACGAATCAGTTATGTAATAAATTAGTCGTGCAATAAATCAGTCGTGCAATAAATCAGTCATGCAATATATCAGTCATGCAATCAATCAGTCATACCGCTATGTGTGTGTGTGTGTGTGTGAGAGAGAGAGAGAGAGAGAGAGAGAGAGAGAGAAAGATTAATTATAAGATATACAACATGCACAACAACACACATATCAAGAATTATTACATAGTGATAGACATAGCCTATAATCGCATTAAGCATATGAACTCATGCATACGAGTTGATACATTAAATTAAAACAGCTGGTAAAGCTAATGCTAACGTCAGTTTCCTCACTCGAAAGCGATGTAAGTGACGGGTGAGCCCAGGACTTGAACCCCGCACATACTGATCCCCGGTCGAGTATCTTACCGACCGCAATGTGATGTATTTAAATTAAGCAAATATTTTATTGGATGCGCTCAAGTAGAACTAAATTCGAAGTTCCTGACAGATATATGCGCAGATTTGATGATCGTCTTCGGACTGATTTTCTGGATTTTGCAATTTGCACCGTTTTTTTAACGTTCTTTTTAATAGCCAGCCTGGATTTGTCTCAATATTGCTCGATGTTGTCATTATGATCACTAATTGATGACTATAGCACTCTCAATTGCTTTAAATATGTTAGTATTACGTATTATGAACAAAACTAATTATGCTGTTAGGATTGTTAAATTGATCATGTGACTGATTAATTGAATAATAATTGAAGCGCTAAACTATTGATTGACTGATTGATTTAATGATTGATTGATGGATGTATTTGACTGATTGATTGATTAATTGATTGACTGATTGATTGATATATTTATTTATTGATTAATTGATTGACTGATTGATAGATAGATTGATTGAGTAATTGATTGATTGATTGGATTGATTGATTGATTAGCGACCGTTGCAGCAGATGAGCAGACTAGAGCGAAGAATTTGATCCACTGGACCTCAGCCTGGAACCTGCCAATCTTGACGAGGCAGTTGAACTGTTCTATGGGCAGCGAGAGGTCCGTCCACTTCTCCTTGATCAGTCCTAGGGGCACTGTGACCTTGGGTCCTAGCTGTATCAATCAATCAATCAATCAATCAACTTGATCACTCCTAGAGGTATTGTCACCTTGAGTCCTAGCTGTTATCAATCAATCAATCAATCAACTTGATCAGCCCCAGGGATACGGTCACCTTGGGTCCTAGCTGTATCAATCAATCAATCAATCCATCAAACAATCAACTTGATCAGTCCTAGGGGCACCGTCACCTTGGGTCCTAGCTGTATCAATCAATCAATCAATTAACTTGATCACTCCTAGAGGTATTGTCACCTTGAGTCCTAGCAGTATCAATCAATCAATTAGTTAATAAACTTGATCAGTCCTAGGTATACGGTCACCTTGGGTCCTAGCTGTATAAATCAATCAATCAATCAATCAACTTGATCAGTCCTAGGGGCACAGTGACTTTGGGTCCTAGCTGTATCAATCAATCAATCAATCAATCAACTTGATCACTCCTAGAGGTATTGTCACCTTGGGTCCTAGCTGTATCAATCAATCAATTTGAGCAGCCCCAGGGGCACGGTCACCCAGTGATTACCTGTATATTTTGTTTACTTGTTTACAGTGTTTACCTGTTTATTTTATTTACTTGTTTACCTGTTTATTCTGCTTACAGTGTTTACCTGTTTATTTCGTTTACTTGTTTACAGTGTTTACCTGTTTATTGAGGATACGAATGAGCCCCACAGTCAGTCGAGTTGTGCGACCTTCAGCTCCAGGTTCTCTCTCTCCATCCGCCAGAGCTCGGAAGTAACTAATCAACAATCAATCGATCAATCAATCAATCAGTTCATTAATCGACCATTGAATCAATCAATCAAACAATCGATCAATCAATCAATCAGTCAGTTCATTAATCGACCATTAAATCAATCAATCAGACAATCGATCAATCAATCAATCAATCGATCAATCAATCAATCAGTTCATTAATCGACCATTGAATCAATCAATCAATCGATCATTCAATCAATCAGTCAGTTCATTAATGGACCATTGAATCAATCAATCAGACAATCGATCGATAAATCAATCAATTAATCAGTTCATTAATCGACCATTGAATCAATCAATCAAACAATCGATTAACTGATATAATTCTTCTTCTTCAGTGCACTGCCAAGTGGCAGGTTTAAGGCACATATTCATACTCAAAGTCTATTTTCTCGCTCCATAAGAGAACTCCTTAGATCAACAAGTTAATCCCTTCACAAAGTTTATGCCTTATCCATACCTTATGTAGCCTATAGCTTGGGAAAAGTGTGGCTATGAAAAGTGTGATATAATTAAATCGGCATAATTCATCTCCTATAGTTTAGTAAAGATGCAAATACTGATTGACTGACAGAATGAGATACATGTATAGATAGATTGTAAGATTAACGGTATAATTAATTAGTTAATTAATATCAATTGCTTGATTCTTAGTCGATTGGTTGCTCGATATTTTGAGTGCTTTATCAATAGCTTCATTGATTGATTGACTGGTTGGCCGAGCGTATTGATACAATTTAAATTAAAGTGATCAGTAGCGATCTTGTTTATGTAAAATGATAAGTTTTCCATGATTATAAAAATTGATTTTAATTTTGTATAATGTAATTATATTGACGGTGGTCAGCTAGATAATATGTATATCATTTTCCCTGACAGCCGCTATTCTAACTTTTTATAAACTATTTGATATCCTGTATTACTAGAAATTTTCTTAATGTTTATTTGTATTTGTAAATTATGTCAGTGCAGCTGGTGACGATTTGCTGCCAAAATAAACATCTCTCTCTCTCTCTCTCTCTCTCTGTCTCCCTCTCTCTCTCTCACTCTCTCTCTCTCTCTCTCTCACTATCGCTCTCTAACTCTCTCTCTATTTATCTATTTCTCTCCCTCTCTCTCTCTCTCTCTCGTATAATATACGATTCTTTTGACAATAAATCCAATTATCTAGTCAGAGACTTCACTCTCTGATCAGCGCTCTTTGAAGAATTGTGGCCCTTCGTGTGTGGAGCTCTTAAAACTTCACACACTGCCTGAAGCTCTACACAGAGCGCCATATTGATATTGCATACAATATGCAGTGATCCATTGATTGGTCGACTGATTTATTGGTTTACTTATTTGATTGCTTGATTGATTGACGGATTGATTGAGCTATTCGTTGATTGGTAGGTTGGTTGTTTAGTTGATTGATTGATTGATTGGTCGATCGATCAATTGATTGCTTGGTATTTGATAGATTGATTGATCGATGGCTTTATTTATTGAATAATTTATCGATTGATTGATTGATTGATCGATCGATCTATTTATTGATTGACGTATTGATTTATTGATTGATTGACTGACTGACTGACTGATTGATCAATCAATCAATCGATCGATTGATTGATTGATTAATTGATTGATACGCACGCTGCGCCCCAGGCTAGCACATCTTTTGGCTGAGCCTCGACTGCCGCCTTCGTGAACTGCTTTAAGATCTCTGGCAGCTCAGGTGGTACATGTATCTGTGGATGTTCCATCGCCTGTCCTTCTCTCTCCCTCTAGATATGTGTCTGCACGTTTATTCTCTAATTAGCGTTCTAATTATGTTTAGTCTCAAATCCAGACTTCTTAGTTTAGTGCTATATTGACTTTACAAAACATAGTCAACATTCAACAAACAGCGGTGACGTCACGTTAGTTGAACGAGAATCAAAAGATCTCAGCCCTGGGCAATGACCACAGAGCCTATATATACACTGTGAGTCAAAAAAAATAACATGTGCGCAGTCTCTCGCTCATAACTTTGGTATTAGTGAACCGATTTTTTAACTTCTTGCATGGGTATAATCAGGAAAACATTTGCTATAAAATAACGTTAAGTGACTCTGTTAATTATTATTTTTGCGTTCAAGCAGTCCTTAAAAATATTACTCGACTGAAAATATTCAATTTAAGTAAATCAATCGCTACAGAATGCTTAGTTCTTATGCTCTTCGGTCGTCCACTACCCTGCCTTCTATCGGTGCTCCCAGTCCTGCGTAATTTCTATACTAAGCAATCTAGCCCTCCCAGCGTCCAGTTTTTTTTGAAAATTCGGCAATCAACCAATGTGCACCATAGCCCTTTAAGAGGTACAAGTTTTTTATGAGCGCTTTATATTCATTAGTAAACATCATTTTTAAATTTCAATAAAAACAGAATATGTTTGCAAAATCGTCTGTTATTGTTTAAATTAAACCAAAACTGTCACAAAAACTAGATTTATGATTAATACTTTTCTTCTTCCTTATAATTCTGAAAATATTTTCAAAATCGGTTCACAAGTGTCGAAGTTTTGGACGAAATACTGCGCACATGTTTTTTATGACTCACAGTATATATATATATATATATATATATATATATATATATATATATATATATATAATATATTATATAGATATATATATATATATATTATATTCAGTATACATGTTATATTCATGTAAATATATGCATGTATATATATATATATACATATATATAATATTATATATATATATATACTGTATATATATATCATATATATATATATATATACATATATACATATATATACATATATATATATATATATATATATATATATATATATATATACTGTATATGCATATATATATATGCATACATATTGTACATGATAGTTATTAAACAGAAAAACGTACAGGGCATGACTGGTATTTTAAATCTACGCTAGCTGCATGCAATTCCACGGCGCCTGGGCTATAATTATATTATATGAAAGGCTTATATTTTTTCAGAAGACGGAGGAAATAAAAAGAACTACAAAACAGCAGTTAAACATGTAGGACACATGACACATGATTTTGTGTCGTGTGTTTCATAATAAAGTAAATAACATAACAATAGCCTAAGGAAGAACATTAAAATAAACGTACCTCACAGAGCTTATAAGAGCTTACAAGCTCTTTTGTGGTAGTACTGTTCCTGATTATTTGTTTAATTTATAATTAAGTATGTTTTGTTTGTTGTTAATTGTTGTTAATCATCCTAAACCACCTTTTCTTTAATTCCCTTTACCTGAATTTCTGGATTTTGGAATCTGCACCTTTTGGGACTTTCTTTTTGCTCGCTGACTTGATTTTGTCTCAATAGTGCGCGATGTTGTCATTGATGACTGTAGCACTCTAATTGTTGTTATTAATTGATATTAATTATGACATTGAAAACCAATAAAATGGTTGAATTCCTTATAACGACGTTTTTGACACTATATGCAATTTAACGTTATAATCTACTAGTTACAACATATGTTTACTACATGTAGAATGGGTTAGCAATTATATTTTTTGTTCAACTGCTTCAAATATCGACAAACATATTTGAAGTATTTTCTATTATATTCAGTAAAATCAGAGAATATATATTTATAAGTTTATTTATGTCAATCATTTAGTAAGAAAAGATGCAGATTCTATATTTTTTATCATTTCTTTTTTATGCCTTTATTTAATTTTCATTCTAATATGTTTTTAGTTTAGTTTAAAAAATCAACCATTTACTATTTAAAAATTCTTAACTGCAGCAAGCAAAAGATAGCTTTACGACTACAGTGAGTTTGTAAAACAAGAGAAAGAAATGCGTCGTTCTTGGTGAAGTTCTTTAGCTACGTAAGCACAACAACAATCATTTGTGTGGATTGAACAGCTGTCGTGTTTCTCGTCTAATTCCGTAAATATGGTACTGTTTAACTTTATTATGATTGAAATTTACTAGATAAATACTGTGCCAAGTTTAGCTGATCTAGAATGGCATATTTTGTAAATTAAAGTGTAATTATCATGGAATATGAATATTAAATTATTTCGCATAATTAAATGTTTCCTTTTTATATGACACGTATACAACGACAGTACAAAAGATAGTATAAAACGTTAAAGTATTTAGCGACGCTGGTGTAGAACACCAACTAAATCTATAGTGATAGATTAATTGCCCACGAATTTAATTAGATCTGTGTTAAAAAATCTGTTATAAGTTAGTTGTCTGATCAGTAGTTGTTTAAAAAATATTTTTACTATTTTATTTTAATTACGATAGACTTTAAGATGAATATAAAGTTGATTAAGACGGGTCAAATAAATAATAAATGCCGTTTTAAATAGACCGTGACTCTTGAATATATTTAAATATGAATTACAATTAAGTTCATGATATGTGTTAATAAATTTGATTTGATACTGATTATTGTAACATGTAACATAATGCTGGATAGGAGATTTGCTGACAATAATTAGTAACTGGGGCTAAGATGATTAAAACAAAGTTGCCTTGCAATCCTAAGGGTTTGTGGTTAAATTGGGATAAGTAGTATAATATGTATAACATAAATAAATAATAAATGCCATTTTTAAATCATAATAATAATAACAACAACAATTAGGGTGCTATAATCATCAATGACAACATCGAGCACTATTAAGTCAAAATCAAACCGGCGAGTAAAAAGAAGGGCCAAAACGGTGCAAAATCCAGAAAATCAGTCCAAAGTAAATAGTCTGTCACAATATATTTATATTGCAATATTGGGGGTGTATGGATAATTATTGAGTTGAACATTGTGGGTCTGGTTTCTTGAAGAGATGCTGTCAATATGATCTAATAACTAATAAGGCAAGCAAAAAGAAGGTCCCAAAACGGTGCAAATTTCAAAATCCAGAAAATTAATCCAACGCAACGTTAGGGAATTAAATAAGTTTATCTGTACTGATTGTGCGCGTAGCCTGCACCAGCCAGTTCAACGACCGTGGGAGCAGCCAAGAGCCCCTCTAAGAGCGTTGCTCCTCGTGGGGGTGGCGGTGGAACTGTCAGACAGAGGTACTCTATCTAATAACTATCTACAAACCATTTAATAAATATCTAAAAACTATTTAATAAATATCTACAAACCATTTGATAAATAGCTACCTACTTTTAAAGGAACCATCTACCAACTATTACTGGTTATCTACTAACTATTGATAGCTATTTAGTAACAATGTATCAATTATTTAATAAATTTCTATCAATTCTTTCAGAACTGTCTACCAAGTATTAAAAGAACCATATACCAACTATTAATAGTTATTTACTAACTATTGATAACTATTTAATAACAATGTATCAACTATTGGGTGCAGTATATTGTGTTTATTGATTGATGGACATTGTGTTTATTGATTAATGGACATTGTGGTTATTGATTGATGGATGCAGTGCATTGTGTTTATTGATTGATTGATCAACTACTCTGCATGCTCGGTGTGTAACTATGATTGGTTTAAATGTCGACCAATAGGAAGCCTGCAGCCTCCTCAGGGGGTGGAGCCAAGAAGTCAGCAGGTGGAGCCAACTCACCAGGCATGTGGCGCTTCTACACTGAGGACTCACCCGGCATCAAAGTGTTAGTAGAGTGTATGAGTGTCTATATAATTTAACTATATGTGTAGAAGGTGTGAACACGTTTAGTATCTAGATATGTGTAGATTGTGTAACGTTTAGTATCTAGATATGTGTAGATTGTGTAACGTTTAGTATCTAGATATGTGTAGATTGTGTAACGTTTAGTATCTAGATATGTGTAGATTGTGTAACGTTTAGTATCTAGATATGTGTAGATTGTGTAACGTTTAGTATCTAGATATGTGTAGATTGTGTAACGTTTAGTATCTAGATATGTGTAGATTGTGTAAACGGGTAGTATCTGACAGTAGAGTCTGCTTACATCAAGCTGACTGTGGATGTTGTGGATGAAACCAGTGAGAGCAACTGACCTGAAGCTCTTAGCTTAGTGCAAAGACACATCTATGTAAAAACTAATAATCCTTCCGAAATATTGTTGAAATAATGAACTTGTAGGGCAGGCTTTAGTGATTTATACAGTTCACTGAACTTATCTCTTAACTAGCACTCTATATATAGATTGTAAGTGTCACAGAAAAATTTAAGAAATTAATTTATATTGAAAGCCTGAATGATACTATTAATTAACACGTAGTGCTGACAGTTTTTCATCTTCAAAGAATTTATAAGGTATTGTATATCTCGTTATATGATCTGTGGTTGTAATGTGGCTCTTTAATTACTTCTACTTGATACTATTTCAAGGATCGTCTATGACTGCCATGTGAAATCTGTCACTGTTAACAATTAGTAATTTCTCCAATAGTTTTCTGCTAATGTTTTAACTGTCAACTAATGCAGGATCTTTAAGTTTTGAGTTATATAAATGTTGATATCTTAACCCTCAGCTGTTCATGATGATCTCTAGTGATTTACCAAATGTGTCGAATACTTTATTGATTGCCTGATAGATTTAGCGCCTCTTTATTCAATTGTGTATGTAGTTGCAGATTTCATTTCATAGCTGTTGTTGTTGTTGTCTGTTTAATTGTGTGATACGTTGTTGTTGTTGTCTATAGTGGACCAGTACCTGTGTTGATCATGTCTCTACTGTTGTTGTTGTTTCTAATCTCTATTGTTGTTGTTGTTGTTGTTGTTTATAGGGGACCAGTACCCGTGTTGATCATGTCTCTACTGTTGTTATTGTTGTTGTTGTCTATAGGGGACCCGTACCTGTGTTGATCATGTCTCTACTGTTGTTGTTGTTGTCTATTTAATTGTGTGATACGTTGCTGTTGTTGTTGTCTATTTAATTGTGTGATACGTTGTTGTTGTTGTCTATAGGGGACCCGTACCTGTGTTGATCATGTCTCTACTGTTGTTGTTGTTGTCTATTTAATTGTGTGATACGTTGTTGTTGTTGTCTATAGGGGACCCGTACCTGTGTTGATCATGTCTCTACTGTTGTTGTTGTTGTCTATTTAATTGTGTGATACGTTGTTGTAGTTGTTAATAGGGGACCTGTACCTGTGTTGATCATGTCTCTACTGTTGTTGTTGTTGCCTATTTAATTGTGTGTTACGTTGTTGTAGTTGTTAATAGGGGACCTGTACCTGTGTTGATCATGTCTCTATTGTTGTTGTTGTTGTTGTTTCTAATCTCTTTTGTTGTTGTTGTTGTTGTCTATAGGGGACCAGTACCTGTGTTGATCATGTCTCTACTGTTCATAGCGTCTGTTTTCATGCTACACATCTGGGGCAAATACAGCCGAGCCTAGGGTCAACCAATCACAACTCTTCTCGTCATAGTCTAATAGTCGTGTAACTGTGCAGCAATTTATTGATTGATACGCCTCAAGCGTAACGTACATAGAGGTGTGGCGTAGATATCTCTTCTGAGCAATACTGCCAGAATCTGATTTACAGCTATATACAGTATATATTTAAGTTTAAGAGGTTGAAAAAGCTACATATATTAATAAAACAATATCAATGGAGAATAAGGTATAGTCATTAAGATTGCTTATAGTATTAAGCATCATTTACGTAAGCATTTAATGCAATACCATAGATGGTTGAGTAATAATTTATTTCAATTTCATAGTTTTATTTACTGGATTTGTTGTAGAAACAACTGGTTATAAGGTGCTTAAGTTGAACTAACATTGACCAGTCACTGGTCAGCAACTTGTATGTGATATACCCATTCCATTAAAATAGAATGAAATGAACAAGACTATGTTCAGGCTGATCTGTTAGCAACGGGTACATTCAGCACATCTAATATACCCAGACCTACTTCAAATTAAATGGCAGATTAATGACGCAGAATATCTTAGAGTCATTGATGAATATGGCATATGATGAGAGAAATTTTGTGCCAATTGTAATTTATCAGTGGCATGTAGTAGTTCTTCCTTAGTATTCCAGCTAAGTGTTAAATTCTCCTGTATGTTGGCATGTGTTGTATGAACTATAGAGAGGCAGTTGTCTGTAAATCCTCTTTTATTCTTGTCGTCAGTGTAAATGAATGAAAGACTTGTGATGTTGATGAAGGGAACAACTGATTGCTGTGTATTGGTCAATATGCTTTGATGACTGCTGTGTGTATGAGTTAACTCTGCTGTAACTGTTCTATATATAATAAAATACATGTATGTCGCTTAGATTGTGCCTAGTGTTATATTATAATTATCAGCATTCTGTTGTCAGAGCAATGAAGAAAAGTGCTAACGTCTCTTTCTATACTTATATACACTGTGTTTTTTTATAAATGATACCCCACATTATTTTTACGATAAAGTCGTAAGGGCTTGACCGATGTTCTTGAAATTTACAGTACTTGACCAGCAGCCAATTCCACCAAACATAGAGAAATTTCGTTTGAATTTTTTTAATAACGTGAAAGTTATATGTTAGCGAATAGGAGAGGGGTCGGGTAAGAAATTTCCATTACAGGAATACGGGCGTGTTACATGCAGCGTAAAATTATCTCTATAAAACAGTAGCGAACACGTAACAAAATATTTCTGCTAATGCTATTTTTTAGAGCAATCATTTCTTTAGAAAATGACGTAAAATACGTGCTGATATGTTCTTAATTGACAAAGTTATTGAACTTTTAATGCATGCATTGCATGAATTTTAACTGTGGCGCTAGAGAGCGCAGCTGCAGTAGCTGCGCTCTAATCGTCTCACGACAGCTGAGCTCTCACCTATCACACATAGGCCTAAAAGTTCAATAACGTTGTCAATTAAGAACACATCATCACGTATTTTACGTCGTTTTGAAAAGAAATGATTGCTCTTCAAAATAACATTAGCAGAAATGTTACGTTACGTGTTAGCTACTTTATTTATAAAGATAATTTTGCGCTGCACGTAACACGCACGAAATCCTGTATTGGAAATTTCTTATCTGACCCCACTCCTATTCGTAAAACTATAACTTTCACGTTAGTGAAGATATTCAAATGTCATTTCTCTATATTTTGTAGAATTGGCTGTTGGTCAAGTGCTGTAAATTTCAAGAACATCGGTCAACTCCTTACGACTTTATCGTAAAAATAATGAGGGATATCAGTTATAAAAAACACAGTGTAGATGTTTCTAATTCCTGGAACATTGCATATCAACTAAGTTTGCTACAAACGCTATCGCCTCCTCATAAGCTGATACGAATTAAAGACTTGATGCATAAGAAGCTGGTAAAGCTAATTTTAACGTCAATTTCCTCACTCGAAAGCGATGTCAGTGACGGCGAGCCCAGGATTTGAACCCCGCACATACTGAATAACTTACAGACATCGCCACTGATGACCGAGTGATGAGACAGCTAATTTGACTGATGTATTGATTCTACCATGTCTTCAGTGATGACAGTAACAGACTTATACGAAAGAAAATACTATTATAGTTTCATATAATTTTAAATTAGTATTTAATTAAGCCCAGTATTTGAACCCCACACATACCGAATAACTTACAGACATCGCCACTGGCTCCAGCCAGTGCCCCAGCCAAGAGGTAGTGCCTCAGGATTATCATAGAAGACTCGGGAGAGCCTCTAGTTGTATTATGTCCGATAGTTGTTTCTATAGTTGTCGAAGCTGAGAAAGGCATAGGGGTCCACCTCGTTATAAGCAGAGTGCCCCATGAAAATGGTATATAACAAAAAGAATGAACATTGCTGGATGATTTAAAGTTCCACTCATATGTAGACATGAAGAAGAAGAGTGGAGGCGTAATATACCATGGACCTGCCATTAGACAGTGCACTAAGAGAGAGATGGTTTTTTTCATTACGATTAATTGTTTTACTGGGTTTTTAGGGTAGTCTTTGTCAAAATATAATGATTAATAATATGTACTTATGATAAATGTATATACATTATACTTACAATACAATTATTATTGCTACTTGTTAATTATTACTTATGACAAGTATGTTAGCCTTTATTTAGTATATCTGCAGAAATTATAATTCATACCGAACAATTGCCCATCCATCATTGATTCACTACAATAAACTTGGGTACTAGTAGATGTACTAGCATGTTTAATTAGGAATTAATTAAGCTCTTATTATATGAAACTATAATTGTAGCCTATTTTCTTTCCTATTAGTCTGTTACTGACATCACTGAAGACATGCTAGAATCAATATATCAAATCGAGTTCATCTAATGTCAGTTGTAATATCCATCTTTAAGCATCGTCGTTATACAGAAATTCAACCCACATTTTTAACTGATTGGAAGGTGGGAGAGATTGACATTCCCTACATAGGAGTATCATCTCTTCATTTTTACTTGACGTATTATAGATAGAGACATTGGCGTAACCACCGGGGGGGGACAGGGGGACACGTTCCCCCAGAATTTAGACTGGGGGGACATGCATGCAAATGTCCCCCCCCAGAATTTAGCCTCAAATATATATACTATATGTAAGAAATTTTTGCGTATTTTCAATGTCGCTCAATAACTGTAATGTGAAAGTAATACTAGCATTTACAGAGCCTTGCTGTAGATCGAGTGGTAAACTTATACGTTTCCATGATATTAATTAATGATATACCTGTAGTTGTACTGTGTATGCTCGGCCATAGACTCCTATATAATAGGGCGATCGATTATAAGTGAGTGTGACGAAATATGGGAGAGTGCCAAGTGCCAAGCCGAGTTAAGCGGGATGAAACTATATCTAGAGTTTGCGGCTGCTTAGGCCTATTGTATCTTGAGAGGTCAACTTATCAACCATCGGTAGATGCTGTGAAAATTGTGCAAATGTGCAGGTTTAGCTTATGGAGTTTGTTACAATATAAATTCATAGAGAGTAAACCAAGTTCTGCATAATTGTATCATGAATAAATTTCTGTTAAAGACCAAGAAGCCACGTCTGGTAAGAATTAATATATTAGCCTACTAATTTCAATTGTGAATTTTGAAAGATATAAATGAAATTTCATAGTATCGTTCAGAGTTTGTTAGAAAATCTCGAGGAATTTGCGCACGGCGCTGCTTCTACCGTTTAGGGCAAGGCCACTGCCAGTGGATCGATTTTTTAAAGTTTAAAGCTGGTAAAACTAATGTTAACGCCAGTTTCTCACTCTAAGGTGATGTCAGTGACGTACGAGCCCAGGATTTGAACCCCTCACAGACTGATCCGCGGCTGAGTACCTTACCGACATCGCCACTGGCTCCAGCCAGTAGTTGTACTGTGTATACTAGTGAATCTAAGTTCCCCCCCCCCCACCCTTAACCACTGCTCTTACGAACATATTTACACATAGAAATTGCCATAAAAACAATGAAAATATAGTTTAAATTCTTTTTATCGGCGGGCCTAAGGGGGGGGGGGGGTGGCAGGCTCCCCCCCGTGGATACACCAATGATTGTGTCCCCCCAGATTTTCGGTCGTGGTTACGCCTATGGTTAGAGATGGGAATTTTATGAATTTACAGAGTTCGGGTTCGGTTCGATTCCCATCTCTAATTATAGTCTAACATGACACCAACAACCACTGGATCTACACAATGATCTTACAAATATTGTTAAGTTTAGTTATAGGATATTGCAATTCTTATAATGGCCGATGTTTTCGAACTTTTTCCTGGGGTTTTTTTTCACCGATAAATAAATTTCTTAGAATAAATTACAATCATTTCTCAAATTAAGGAATGGTGGGAGCCTATAATAAGCCTATTGGGGGGGGGGGGAGCTAGGAGCCTCTACACCCTGTCTCTAGGGCAGTGGCTGGTATCAGATTACGAACAGTTGTTGGTAGGATGGAATACATCAGTGCAGTGCTGCTCTGTTCCAGTGCCTCCATACTCTGATGAATCCGTTACACTCAACCTGTGGACGGCTGTCAGGCTTTCTTTAACATAATAATAGGCTAATAATAATAATTATAATATAATAATAATAATAATAATAATAAAGGTTTAACGGCCATTTCCTCATCCAGGGATGATGTCAGGGACGTCCCCACAGCACACATCACTACAGATCAATTCACCCAGACCAATCTGCAAAAGAAATGCGCTGAGAGAAATATATAACATGACATACAACAACAAATACAGTGCTACATTCGTCCATGACAACATCGAGCACTATTGACACAAATCCCAGCGAGTAACCAAAACAAGGTCCAAAACATTCCGAAATTCAAAAAATCAGTCGAAAGTTAAAGGATACTTTTGTATTTTTTTCTTTACGGTCTATTGAGGTATGAAATTATTTCTAAACTTGTGTTACAAGTCCTTGCGACTTCCTGAACCAGTATAATTAAGTTAAGTTAAGTTATATTAAAGGAAAGGAAACATTTTCTTTATGAAATACTGCTCGGTTTAATGTGGGTGGGGATGAGAATTTCAGAGAGGCAGACGTTGCGTCGTTCTGAATGCTTCACTTTATATTGTCTGCAGATGATTCCTTATGGTCGAGATTCTAATTTCAGTTGAGCAAGAGATTTTTTATACGTGTTAGAGCCACGCAAATTGTATTACCGTCCTATCCACGTCAGCAATTATGAGTGATCGCGAAGTTTAATTAACATAATCAAAACATGCAATTGTATAATATAGAAATAAAAGCAAAGTAAAAGACATTCAGAACATATGAAATACGCAACTCTGATGTGTGAAATACTCATAGATCTATGCTTTAGTATTCTGTTATAGGCAGTGGTTAAAGTGGGAATTGAGAGCTATAGGAACGGTCAGAATTTGTGTGCTACTCTGTAATTTATTTACAGATCACCTAGTATCTAATATGGGCCCCTAGCAGGGGAAGAAACTCAGTAGAAATGGGAGCTAGGGGAACCCAGTACCACTGCGTCACACTACTTTAACCATAGCTGTAGGTTGATTAATACATGGATACAGTAATTAAATAGTGTGTATAGTCAAGAGGGCTCTTAACTGCAGCCCGGGATAAGATTGCACGCCATATAGACCTGCGGTTACATGGCTCGGTGCCATAGGATGAGGCTTCCGTTAACCCATCATGTGTGCTTTCTAACAATCATCTTTTAATTGTCGACAAAACTTCTTTGTAGTAGCCTATCCTCCGAACATTCGCTGAGATGAGGCCTACATGTATAATTATCCAATGTTACTTTTATTTTAAGAAAAACTAGTTTGTATATCCTGTGATCTGAGTTTCTCCTCTGAAAATCTTTGACGAAGAGAAACATAGAATATAAAATAGTGAATAATAAAATACCTGATTTTCTTCTACAAGTAGTCAAATATAAAACTGTTCTCGTGATATCTCGGCGCCACTGCGACTTTGCTCTCTATTTTCCCATAATATAGGAATGACCATTCGACAATCACTGACTTAATCAACACCAACTGACACAAATTTCTGATTTGAAGCGAAATCTCTCTCTCTCTCATTATATATATATATATATATATATATATATATATATATATATATATATATATATATATATATTATATATATATATATATTATATATATATATATATATAACGCAGGCGGTAGAGCATGAGATATAATATATATATATATATATATATATATATATATATCTCATGCTCTACCTGAGAATAAGAATATATATATATATATATATATATATATATATATATATTCTCATGTATATATTCTAATATATATATATATATATATATATATATATATTCTTATTCTCAGGTAGAGCATGAGAATATATATATATATATATATATATATATATATATATATATATATATATTCTCATGCTCTACCGCCCGCGTTATTTTGAGCAGTGCACGCCTCTTCTTCTAGTGCACTGCCTAACGGCAGGTCCAGGGCATATAACTCTTCCAACCAATTCTATCTTCAGCCTTCCTTTTCATCTCTATATATGAATATTTATCAGATAATCCAGCATCCCATGTATCAGTCTTCCTCTAGCTCTATTCCTTGCATTCTTCCTTAAATTACATCCTTTAGCAAACCACACCATCTTATAACATGTAATAAGCTTTTCTTTCTACTTCTTATCAATATTATTTTCGCAAAAACCGCAAGAGCCACTATTGTTAGTCTAGACTTGATTAACTGAAGTGCGCCGGTTGAATTACTCGCAGCACTTAAGATGAAACTTCTGCAGATTTTATGACTAGGATCTGTTTATGCTATTAGCCAGGTATCGGCAAGTTAATGCACAAAACAGTACTTGAGAGGTCTTTCTACAGGCTTGCTCCTGGAAGCACTAAAGATTTTCTCTGTGCTCTGATCTAGCTGACTTAGCTGAGTTACCTTTAATATTTAATTTAGTTAGATAGTACTCCATATTATCCTCCATATTATCCATATTATAATACATTATAGTGCTCCATATTATCCATATTATAATACATTACAGTGCTCCATATTATCCATATTATAATACATTATAGTGCTCCATATTATCCATATTATAATACATTACAGTTCTCCATATTATCCATATTATCCATATTATAATACATTATAGTGCTCCATATTGATAATGCTCCATATTAGGGCCTATATCTTTCAAAACTTAGAATGACCGTATCTGATATACATAACCACGAGCAAGACTGGATTCGAACCACGCATCTGCCTAATCTCAGGCTACCACTGAGACGATTGATCAATTTCACGGTACATAAGCTACAGTAAACTGAACTAAAAAGAGCTCAAAATTGAAGCTAAAGTTTTGCTTAACAATTTAAAACAGCAGCTGCTCTATATGAATCTTGATTACACCATCAAAACGTGGTAGCAAGTTAAATACAATAAATAAAAATACCAACAGTGCATTAAAACAAATACAACTGATATATTATTATTATTATTTGTTTGTTCTATGCATTTTATAATGTAAGCTATGTGGCAATTTATAGATCACCCCTGCTATAATACGCAAATATACGACACGTGTTGAGATGAGGGGATTAGAATGTCACCGGGAAAGTGTGTGAAACCTTTCAAATGCCTCTTGATATTTATTTTAAAATTGTAATAAAATCAATGGAAAGGATTGGCACTAATTCTATATATAAGATTGTACACATGCCCTGCTGGTACACATGCCTAGATGGTACACATGCCCTGCATAATTACAAATTCGACATAATTCTACCTCAGTCCATGAAATCTAAATAATAAAATTGCCTAAAGTAATAAAGTAGTATTCTACATAATGATACATAATTAGGAAACAGCAGCTGAAGGCTAGCATGCCTGGAGTATAAAGTTCAGATTAGCAGTCTCTTGTAAAAGTCAGGAGCCACGGGTAGCCTGGGATACAAAGTCACAGATGTTGTAAACAAGTTATCTCACTTGCCGTTAAATACGCAACAGCGGGTGTTTGTTGTTACCCCATCTTGCAGGATATTAATCCTAACCAATGATGCCTAGAAATTTAACTATCCCTAACACTAACCCCTACCCTTTACCCTTACCCTAACCGTATTCCTATGAAATTAAGAAAATCGAATTAAACTTTAAAAATACAAGTGATATAGAATTGAACACCGAACCCATGATCTAAAGGCTAGCACCTATAACACTGAACCACTGATGCTTCTGATTGAACCCAGTTGAATAGATGATGTAAATATATCGTACTAGAAAATTGTAATCGTCTGTAACTATCTTTACAACAAACCCTGACTTGGGGTAATAGCACGTAGTACGGTTGCACTATTAGCCGCAAATGTTATCTGAACTCATAGGCTGCTGATTGAATGTGCGGTGGATTATCTTATACAGCGCAGGCTGCAGCCGTGGAATTAAATTGTTGAAGCTGTGAGATAAGGAATCTCGTTGTAGAGTCTTGATGAAGAGTTTAAGATGAATTCAATACATTCGCTTAGAAGGAAGTTTGTCAAATTCTCGTAGTACAGTCTTGATGAAGAATTTAAGATGATTACAATGTATTCGCTTAGAATGGAGTCAGTGACATTTACTCTAGTGTATTTAGACTGAGCCGGTGGTATGTTGGCAAGGTGATCGACAACGGATTAGTAGGTGTAGGG
Source organism: Enchytraeus crypticus (assembly GCA_905160935.1). Lineage (NCBI taxonomy): Eukaryota > Metazoa > Annelida > Clitellata > Enchytraeida > Enchytraeidae > Enchytraeus > Enchytraeus crypticus. Next base: position 1,444,316 of record CAJHZI010000753.1, read on the forward strand.
TTCAAATTCTAAGCTCTACACCAGGGTTGTCTTTGTTACATTTTTCCATGGTGGTTCGTTGAGGGGGGGGGGGGGGCTGAAGACTTGCAGGGTATCAGGGATTTGTCATAGGGGTGGTTAAAACTGGGGGCGTTAACACTTTAGCAGGGGGTCACATATATGTAAAAAAGCTAAAAGCTAGGGTTAACGTCAGTTTCCTCACGCGAAAGCGATGTCAGTTACGGGCGAGCCCAGGATTTGAACCCTGCACATACTGATCCGCGGTCGATTATCTTACCGACGTCGCCACTCAACTCCAGCCAGTAACCCCCCCCCTGTTAAATACAACCGTGCTTTCCTCACAAATGCTTCCGGGACAGGAAACTGACGTTAAACTTGGCTTTAGCCTTTCACAAATTAAGAGCTTAATAAGTGTAACATATATACCTGTAGGCCTATGTAGTGTGTATGTACTTCTGTAGATGGACATATTTGGAACGCTGTTCCGCTTCTGATATTTCTCTATGAAATTATAAATAGACATATAAATGCAAAACTCATGAGCTTATATAGTCATAAGCTCATAATGGCGTGAGCTTATAATGGCATGAGCTTGACACTAGTGCGTTGAGTATTGAAATGTGTGTCTTGAACCAACTTTGAAAGTTATTTGAAGAGAGACTTTTGCTCTTTGATACATGTTTAGCTGATTAAAGAACTTGAAGGAAGAACTCTATCGTTTTATATACATCGAAATACGCAGAAGTTATAAAAATTTTATATGTAAATATCAAATCTTGTTGCTGTCAGATCGAGCATTTTATGCTCATGGCTACTGTCTACATATTACAGATGATTTCTTTCGAGTAAACTCTACTTTTCGATAAAATGTCATTACGTGATGGCCAATATTCCCTGGATTAAACTGCACCCTGGATTAAACTGCACCCTGGATTAAACTGCACCCTGGATTAAACTGCACCCTGGATTAAACTGCACCCTGGATTAAACTGCACCCTGGATTAAACTGCACCCTGGATTAAACTGCACCCGGGATTAAACTGCACACTGGATTAATAAACATTCTGCTTTAAAAGAAGGATGCTATAAACTACACTCTGGATTATAATAAAACCTGGATTAAACACAATCTAGATTACATGTCGCCCTGGACTTGTATAGACATGGATTATAATACACCCGTATAAACGTGGATATTTCGTGGACATTTGGTGTTTTTGGATATTTCGTGTAGAATTCAGCAGATTCTATTAAAAGAAGTCCGGATTACGGTAGTGTACGACATTTTAGTATCATGTATATACTATAGAGTTGAATTTAGTTTTGTCAATCCTCGCTTTTTTCTCTGTTGATAACTGTGGAAAGAGCTCCCCCTGGTGAACTAATCATTGAAAACTGCTACTTTCAATGATTTTTAGACGCAGCAGATTGGTTTTTCAAAATTAAATTGTTTTATTTTAGATGCAGCAGAATTATTGTGTGATTGTTGTTTTTTTTATTGCGATTGTCATTTTTATTGTGCGATTGTTACACTCCTTCATGTTTTCTGCTCCGACAATATGGAACTCTCTGCCACGAGATCTTAGATCTCGAAATAGTATTGGTACTTTCATTGGCATGCTAAAAACCCATCGCATTCCGTCATAGGTCTAAATTTTGACCCGCTTACCTTGGATCATGGACTTGCACTGTTTTGATCTCGCTTTCTCTTGTGGTCTCTGTGTACTCAGTCGTCATCGTGTGGTGCTTTGGCGCCTGTTTGTGTAGAGTTCACAAAAGACGTCCCTGACAGTGCCTTATGGCGAGGAACCGGGCGTTAAATTCTTTTTGATTGATTGATTTTGATGCAGCTGAATTATTGTGTGATTTTTATATTAGGTGCAGCAAAATTACTGCATGATTGTTATTTTGGATGCTGCAGAATTATTGTGTGATTGTTATTTTGGATGCTGCAGAATTATTGTGTGATTGTTATTTTAGATGCAGCAGAATTATTGCGTTATTGTTATTTTAGATGCAGCAGAATTATTGTGTGATTGCTATTTTTAGATGCAGCAGAATTACGAAGAACTCGTTCCTATTTACTACACTAGTCACAGACACACTAGACCACGCTCAGAATCTTCCAGCGACTATCAGTCATTCGCCAGATGTCAGCATGAGACATGGAACAGTGATGGGCGCTCTCGCAGTATGACAGAGCTGAATGAGACAGCAGGACATGAACAGCCTAGTAACCCTGAGGTCATCAAGTGGCTGTGTGATAATGTATACAGCAGCTACCCGCGCGATCAGCAGCAAGCTAATCAGCTGTTGCAGCTGCAGCAGCCGACTTACTTGCAGCAAGGCCAGCTGCTGCAGCTAATGCAGCAAAGACAACAGAAAGAACAAAGACACCAACAAAATACACAGCAACCACAAAAACATTGGCAACAAGAGGTTAGTGGGCAAGAACAACAGTGGTCACAGCAACCATTTAGACAACAGCAACCTCGTCCAATAAACAACGGCAACGGGTTGGATTGGCTGGATTACAATCCTTCCACCGGTAATCTATATCATCGCCAAATCCTGTCACACCTCTCTAAGCAACCCGGAACAACACCTGAGCAGCAGATCGGTTGCTACGACGAGCAACAGGTTCAGTGGCAGCATGGGGAAGATTTTCCAGCAGTCGACGATCCCACCAGGCCTGACAGATTGAAGAACAGGTCTAGAGATTCGAGGTCCAGAAGTCTTGATGATGTGAGAGCGGCTGATTATGATGACACGATGATGATGATGCCTCAAGACCGCTGGGGTGTAAGTGTGTCAGGGCAAAGAGATGCTGTGTCTCCGGCTAATTCCTTATTCCTGACAAACGATGATACTGGCGATGACTTATACAACTCCGCATATAACAGCTGGAATAGAAATAGTTTTCAGAACGCTGGATCTAAACAGAACGCTGGTTCTAAACAGAACGCTGGTTCTAAGCAGAACGCTGGATTTCAACAGAATGTTGGATCTGAGCGGAACGCTGGAAGGACGAAGGACTATTCATGTGATCGAGGATTAATCAACAGCGACGCTAAAACCTCCAGCAATACCGAGAGATTCTTCTCTCAGCATAAGCCTCCAAAGTCCTCCAATTCTCTGCCCAACAGTTTCAACGCTCGAGTTTTCACAGTGACTGGAGTGGAGAAATGTTTATCAGACACAGAAGGTACCGGAAGATATCCGCCAAAGATCTCTCTGAAGCAGAAAAGGCACGATGTAATCAGTCACAGCTCCAGACCTAAGCCAGTTCTCGCCTACCCGGAAGTCCCTCAGGCACTGGATCGCTACAGCAAGCGCCACAGCTACATCCGGGAGCGAGTTTTTCTACACGAGGCACCGGAGGTTCCACTACGTCCGGATATTTTGCAACACCAGGGATTTCGTGGATACGCCGATGTTCGGAATGTTTTTGGAGTGGAATGCGCTCGTGAAACACCTCCACCTGAGAATTTGTCTGAAATTGAAAGAGAGAAATATTTTGAAAATGAGCCATCGTTTAACGATCAACAACAATATAGGCAAGCGTCTGAGACATATTTAGAGCAGCAGAGATTGTTCGAGCAACAGCAAGAGTTGCAGCGACAACAGCTGCAGCAGCGGTCTCATCAGATCAGACCTGCTGGGTCACACACCGGCCAACAGTTTGACTCAAGTGTGTCACACACCGGCCGACAGTTTGACTCCAGATTAGCGGAGCACATTCCAATTAGCAATGCGGGTTTTACAAGCTCAGAAGTTGCAAAGGTTGATCATAATCAGAATTACTGTAAGATTTCAAACAGCTCAGCGGCCGTGTCGAGTGAAATGAGTAACAAGCGTGGGAATTACGTTAAACAAATCCTGAAATCTTTAACAACTTCAGAGTACTCTCGCAATATTCAGCAGGGCGCAGTTGAGGATGCTGCTAAATTAAATTCACTGGCCCCTTTAAGCGGCAGTGGAAGTAAAATCCATGTTTATGAAGGGCCAAAGAATGATGACGAAGAAGATAAAGAAGAGAAGCAACTGACGGTGGCTGAATTAAAGAAGAAATTGTTTGGCGTTGAAGTCGATACTGCTCCCGATGTCTCAAAATCCGCTAAACTATTTAAACAAACAACTGCGTCAAAGAATCGTCCCACGTCAGTTGCTTTAAACGCAGACGCATCTTCTAAGGGTCACGACACCAGTAAAATAGACTCAGAATTTAAAAGTTCTTCAATTAAGACAATAAAATCTGATGCAGATAAGAAGAGGAGCAGCCTTGCACCTTATGCATCAAGCAGCGGTATAGGAATGAATAAAATCACTTACAGTAAAGAAAATTACTTTGAAAAAAATCCAAGAGCCACAGAACTCTATGCGTTAGATTCATCAGTGCCAGCAAGAACAACTTCATCTTCATCAGAGTTTCCGCCGCCAACAACAACTTCTTCTCGTCCACCCAAAAGTCCTCAAGCTTCAAAATCTTACCAGACTATAGATAGCACAAGATCATCTTGGATGTACCCTTCAAATCAATATAGAACTTCATCTGTCGTGCAAAGAAATGAAAGTCAAAATACCGGTTCATCTTGTTCTCCTGGGTCACAAGGTCCCAGTGAAGGCCTAAAGCCCTCTCCAGCTATCAAGCCTGCATCACTGCGAGGCAGGCCGCTGGACGCCCCACCACCCCCGCCCCCTCCCAGGGTGTCCTCTCTCGTCACTGAGGAATCGAGAACGTCTTCTAAAGAGATTTCCATTGCTGAACGGCTGAAGCTAGCTGATGAAGAGATAAGTAAGAGATTGGATTCAGCTAAGACAGATCTCGCTGAGTCAGCAACAGATCAGCTCAGTACATGTCATTCAGTCTCTCAAAAGTATCCAACTGGAAATAATTCTTTTACCAAACCCGTGGAAGCTGAAAGGGAAAAGCTAATTTATACTTCAGATGTAGCGACAGGGCTCTCTCAAGCTGGCATTGATAAAAGTTCGTCTACAGTTGAGGTTCCCGTCTCCTTCCTGTCTAATACGAGACCGAATCCTGACCTTCAAACAGAGTTGATGACCTCCAGGGCGTCAGAGATGACCTCCAAGGAGTCAGAGATGACCTCTAAGGCTTCCAAGATGGCTCTCCTAATCTCAGGAGCCGTCAACACAAGTCAAGTATTCCAGGGAATCGACGATTCAGACTTCACCTGGATAGATGACGACGACGTCGTGAATGAAGACTTCTACGCAGGTAATCAGTTTCAGCCTGCAGGCTGTGAGAGCGTCCAGTGCTTCGTGGACTCAGACATGGATGACGAAGAGACGTGTTCCAGGGCTTCCACGTGGTCAAGTTCCACAGCCGATGAACTGAGGTCAGTGGGGTCACGTCGGGTCAGGTTTGAGGAGTATCTTCCCAGACGTCATGAGCTGCAGAACAGAGACGATGAACTGATGAAAACCGGGATTGAGTGGATTGATAAAGAGAGGACTGACTTTGTGGAATCTTTCGATCCAGTTGTTTCCATTTCCGAAGAGACTTTGAGATTAAATGATGCTAGGATCCAGGCTAGATCAGGCACTGAAGGAGATCATGATAAATCAATAAGCTCGCGTCATGCTGACAGCAACCCTGAGAAAATAACAGAGAGGTTCTCTGAGGATGACGTAGTACAGCCTCAGAATTCTTCAAGTACCTCAGACCATACATGTGGTTCCTCGGTGTATTCAGGTGGAAAATATTCAGCCATTCCATCTTGCCTGAAGAAATCTGAGATATCCCATATCAGAAGTGGAGGTCAACCATTTAATGGGAAAAGATCAGAGGAAGGAAACCCTTCCAGAAAGAACCTTCTAGAAGTCCGGCAGTGTCCAATGGCGGATGTAGATGAAGACGACTTGACAAACCTGGAAGACGTCTATATAGACGATATTGTTCGTCTAAATCTCAAAGAAACCAAACGCTTCACCTGCGAGCAGTCCATTAACCTTCAGCAGACGAGTGGAAGAGAAAGAGGTGGAAATCTGGAAACAGTTCATCGGATATCTACGAGACTGGATGAAGAAATGGAAGAAGGTAGGTGGGATATGATTTCGAGGAAGACCAAGGCAGTTGATAAAACCCTGACGAGCGAGACGTTGAGAGACGGGCAGAAAGAGTCAACTAGCAGCAGACTGAAGCGAGAGTTTCTGGCAGACACTGATGACAGCTCGTACCAGACTGTTGCAGTAAAGAATAGTGAAGACCTTTATCATGAAGTACACCGAAGTGAAGATGTCAAATCATCGCTGCAGTCCAGATCCACGGAGATTGAGACAGCGTCCAGTGCTAAAGAGTCCAGGTTGAGTCAAAGTGAGACAGCTTCCAGTGTCAGGGAGTCAAGGTTGAGTCAGAGCTCTAGGGTTAATCCTTTGAATGAAGCAGAGCTTCAAAAGATCCTGACAGAAAAAGTTGATGATGTCACATATAGCAAAGACATAATGACAGAGAAACGTTTTGTAGAAAATATTTCATCAAGTATTGGCGACTCGATAGAGAGTAGAACGGCAGCTTCTAGCAGAAGAAACGTTTGCGAAAGTTTTGAAGAAGAAAAGATCAATTTTAGAGGATCATCTCAGGAGATTATTGAGAAAAGATCATCTGACGTAACTATGAGGAAGAACATTGAAAACTTTCAGAGCGAGACGGTTCAATCAAGAACCGTGAACAAGAGTTCTGTAGAGGAACAAGAACAAGATGAGCGCAGGCTGTCGATAAGAGAACTTGTCTCGACCTTTGAGGACATGACAGAACCGTTTATGAGGACTGGTTCGTTCAGAAGACAAAATACAAACAGTGACAAACATAGTGAGCCTAACACTTGATGCAATCCTCAAATTAAATACCAACAGCGACAAACACAGGGAGCATGACACTTGACACGATCAACAACTTCAAAACAAACAGCGACAAACATAGAGATAAACATAGACAGTGAGGGGCGAATATCTTTTAAATGTGCTTTGAAATTACTTTTGAAAATGCTTAAAAGTATTCCAAAAGTACTCCTGCAAAAACTTTGTATCAAGTGTATACATGTAAATAAATACAGAATGTAGCTACTGTAATATGTAACATTTTATTTTACTATGCGATATTGTACTAGAACATATTTTACATTGTTATATAGACTTGTACTGTAATGACAGTATTGTATTGCATTCTTATATTTTACAGTATTATGTTACACTGTATTTTATTGTATTGTAATATTTTCATGGAGTGCCATGGACTATTTGTTAGCACAGCTTCCTCATGCACGTCTGGGCTCTAGTCTCAAATTCTCACTCGTGCGCCCATCAGGTCTTTCTTTCGAATGAGCAAATCATCGATCAATCTAATTGCAATCAATCGAGCACACACACACACACACGCACATACACATACACACACATATACACACATAACACATACATACAAAGCAGCACACCCATACACACTCAGAAATTCACATACATGGATCGAGATATAACTTGTTAGATATTATTATTAACGCCAGATAAACGTAATCTCTAGAGAGACAATAATGAAGCATAGTTTAACGTGTGACTCTGCATGACTACGTGAGGCGTAATTCTAAGAATAGATGCAAATATTGAGTAAAATGTTCATAATCACAAATTGTTCTAAAAATACATCAAATGTCCAGCAGTAAATACGCAACTCTAAAAATATATCCGATTTAAAAAAATTAAATTCATATTAAAACACATTCGCATCTCACTCAGGCACGAGATGATTTGCGCAGTGTCTCCATTAATGCCCAATATTCTTAAAGGAAAGAGATTCTCTTCGATACCAATTCATTCCGTTTAAAAGTGCTAATCTTGGGCTCGCCTGTCACTGACATCGCTTTCGAGTGAGGAAACTGACGTTAACATTAGCTTTACTTTAATTTAAAACATCAAATTCAGTTTATAAGATATTTAAAGATAGAATATTTATAAATAATTAACTTAATTGGGCTCATCCAAAGGTTAGCTGTATTGCTCACCAGTGAAAACAGTCGCCAATTCAACACTGAGCGAGACCGGCCTTGAAAACAGGAACAAATAATTTAAAAACATGGAATGTGCTTAACACGCGCAGCAGTCACTCGCCAGTTATTAGTTTTTATATTTTGGATGGAGCCAATGGCGAAGTCAGCAAGATACTCGACCGCCGATCAGTATGTGCGGGGTTCAAAACCTGGGCTCTCCAGGCACTGACATCGCTTTCGAGTGAAGAAACTGACGTTAACCTAAGCTTTAGCTTAGCTTTCTATGTTTACTACAGAGATCTCTAAAAGGACGGGATTGAGGAAAGTTTAGTTAGACCATTGCATATCCGAGATTTAACTCTCTACATGGCCGAAGAGAATTTGAAAGACGAACCTCTGGCTTAAAATTTTTGAAGTGATTAAGGCAACTAAGCCACTTGGTCGTGATAGTAGGTCGTGATGATGGGTCGTGTTGATGGGTCGTGTTGATGGGTCGTTATGATGGGTCGTGATGATGGGTCGTTATGATGGGTCGTGATGATGGGTCGTTATGATGGGTCGTGATCTTGGGTTCAAGGAAACATAATAAATGAATAGATATAATCACAATTAATAATTATAATAAATAATTACAACTACATGTAGAAATCTAACATAATTATATGAATAAATTGAGCCTAGAGAGATGGTAGATTGATGAGGTACTGTAGCTCTGAAGCAAGAGGTTTAGTGTTGAAATCCAAGTTGATCAGTCGTCAGTTAGAAACGTTTCTTTCATTCACTTAATAGAGTGCGACTTCGTACGAGAGCAGCGGGAGCTTAGGAGATTAATTGCAGCTTAATGTAGCACTCGCTTTGGCTCTTGATAAGTAATTTTTATTATAATGTACACCATGGACCTGCCATATGTAACAGGGGAATAGATACTAGAGATATATTCAGACCGATAGAAAGATAGAGAGAGAGAGAGAGAGAGAAAGACCATACGACAAATTTAAAGCGAATTTAAGTAATTAGTTTCAATGAATCTTACCATAATGACACTAATTTATTATCTCTGAATTTTGGCTAGCACAGTCAAAAGCTGCTCACATTGAGCCATATTTGAGATTTCCTTTCACTCCATGAACATGTCATAGAGCATGTTAAAAGTTGAGTTAATTTATAATTATACAAGTAGTATCATTTAGATATTAAATTTAATAATTCTAGGAAGGAACACTAAATTCTAATGAAGCAATAGAAAACACTATTTATTATGTATCAACATTAAGTTGGAGGCCTTGAAGAAGTTAGAGTGGAGGAGATATGAGGTTTTTCTAGCCGCTATATTGTTCTATTGGAAACCCATCGACATATAGAGCCGGGTTGCCCGCAGGGTCTCTAAGGATCTGACCGTGATGGGTGGACCCCTTGTCGTCCAGGTATATAGAAAACTCCGTCATGTGACCGTAGTTCTGATCCTGCTTCACCTACCATCAATCAATCAGTCAATCAATCAATAAATCAATCTATCAATCTATCAGTCTATCAATCAGTAAGTTGATCAAATAGTCAATCAATCAGTTAATCAATCAGTCAATCAATCAGTCTATCAATCAATCAATCATTTAATCAGTCAATCAGCCTATCAACCAGTCAATCAATCGAACAACTAACAAATTAATCAATCAGTCAATATGTCAATCAATCAATCAATCAAATAAATGCAAAATCGGTCAATTATTATTTCTTAATTAATTATTCTTAGTGTGTAAATAGTTTAAATAAAAGTTGACTGTAAGCGTCTTGAGAGACAATAATCTATTGTAAATACAGAGAATCTGTGACAAAGTCAAAGGAAAGCTTCTTCAGAAGTCACATGTTATCAACTATTGAGGTGTTAAAATTCTTAGATATATTATGCGCAAGTCATAGTTATGACAGATTAATCGTAGCTCTGTTTTACAAAGAATGTCAACTTGTCGTGACCTTTTGAACCGAATACGACGTCAACAGATGAAATTTTGCGGGCATATTATGCGGAACATATTAGGGTTAGGGTTAGGTTAGGGTTAGGGTTAGGTAACCCTAACCCTAACCCTAACCCTGAACCGAATACGACGACAACAGATGAAATTTTTCGTACACATTATGCAGAAAAAAATATTTGAAAATACCGTAGCGACAGGAATAATAGAAGGAAAAAGATGCAAAGGTCGACAACGAATGACGTTTATTAAGAGTCTTAGCAAATGGATGCAGTTAACTGAAACAGAGATGATTAGAGCAACAATGAACAGAGACATATGGAGGAATATGACCATGACCGCCCAGGCTTGGAAAAGGCACGGCACTTAGAGAAGAAGAGAATCGTATCTCACCACGCTCTCGAGTGTGTACCCATTGCACCAGACCTCGGCGCTATCCCTGCTGTACATGAGGGTCGTCAGTACGCCGTTCAGCTTCCAGTACCACACCGCCACGTTGCCCCTGCTGCTCCCTGCCCCACTGCTCTGCTGCCCCAGGTGCCCCAGGTTCAGGCTGCTGCTCAGAGCTGAGGCAGAGCTGCTCTGAAGCTGTGAGGCAGCCCCGCTGCGGTATCCTGAGCCCAGGGAAGAGCTCGAGTTAGATTTCCTGAAAACAATATATATTATCTTTAGAGAATGCTAAAGGAGGTGTTAACTTTTGTTTCTACTTTAGAAATAATATCAATTTTATAGGCGAGAACAAGATTTGAAAGCCGGACATACTGATCAGACATAGGGTCACATATTGAGTAAAATAGAAAATAATATGGGTGTATGCATGCGTAGAATAATAATAATAATAATAATAAAGCTTAAACGTCCGTTTCCTCAACCAGGGATGATGTCAGGGACGTATATTTGAACATTGAACTCTAACTGTCAAAAAACTAGATAAAATTACCCTGTAATGTTGAGATTCAGTAGTTTCTACACTAGTTATCTAATTCGTTTATTTAATACGTAAATCAAGGTAAACCTCTTGTTGTGTCCAAGCCCACCGCTAAATAGACCAACCTTCAAATCCACCTGTCTAGCAGAGACAGTATAGGGCAATGGGAAACCATATGAGAAACCATATTTTTCCTAGCTTCAACTAGGTTTTGGTAATAGCCTAAACTTAAGTGATAGGATCAACTTGTAGATTAACTGAAGGCCCTGATTGAATAAGAAAGCGGCTTTTGAGTAGAAATATATGTATATATTTTTTGAACCTGTCATTCGGTAGAACACTGGAGAGAGCAAAATATTATATTTCAAATCGATCAACCTTCTCCTGCCGTTGAGACTAAATAAATAATTAATTAATTAACTGTTATGTCCAAATACTCGTAAAACTACCGCATTAGCTCTCGGTGTCTATGGCCAATTATTTGCTTATATCGGCATGTAGAAGTAAACAGCTCAAAATCATAAACTAACTACAAATTACCTGTAACATTAGTAGGCCTATAATTATTACCAATGCATTTGAAACCAATTGCAACATCAACTACACCTAAATTATTTGTTCCATCAGTTTCTTCTCAAAATCACCTGTAGCATATCAGTACATTTGCAAATAGCTGTATTAAAATTAGTGTAGTTTTAACAGACATTACAGTTTTGTAACCAGTCATGTTTTTGTATTGCTAGATAATTCAACATTGTCAATACTTTATGACTAAATTTTCTACTAATGATTTTATAATCCTCTGCGTAATTAAATTCTTGTGTGAGAGAGAAAAGGAAGTCTCATTATTTCGCTCAGACATTGGGACGCCTTGTTTATTACCAGTCAGATTTTCTTTGACATCTTCGGTTTCATAGTCTCACAATTATTGTAAAACATTGATTAACCACTGCACCCTGCCGGTGTAAAAATCTCATACCATCTCAATAAGAGTTAGATATCGATCAAACAGCCAATGTGGAAATCTCATAACATCTCAATGAGAGTTAGATATCGCTCAAACGTCCAATATGGAAAACGATCAATTTTGTAGTTATGAAGTGGCGATTGAGTTTTTAAAAATGCCTCATTAAACCCTTGCCAGGAAAAGCGAAATAAAACTTTGAAATTAGAAAACAATTCTCCAATTAATTTTTAACAAATTGCTAAAAAATCTAATGTGCAGAGGTTATTCTAATCGATTGATAGATATGCGGGTATATGATTCGTAAAAGAATGACTCAATGAATTAATGGATAAATGTTTGTCTGAGAACTAAGAGATACGTGGTATTAAATCAAGTCTGATACTGAAAGGTCTGTCTGTACTTGAGTTAAAAATACCAATAATTACTGTAGAATCCCAAACTCCTGCTAAGCTAGGATCCAAGGTAAGGTTTACCCGAGTAGGGTCGGGAAAATTGAGAATTGAACCTAACGACAACTTCATGTGTTCATAGCAGGCGACAGAGAGAGAGAGAGAGAAAGAGAGAGAGAGAGAGAGAACTCTGTTTATTTCAGTACACTCAAAATATACATGTACAGTGCCATACACAAACAAGGCCGTTAAAGAAGTCACAGTAACCTATCTAGTTGACCACCCCTCAGTCGTATAAATTGAAAAATAACTAGGCAAACGGAATAAACATGCAATACAAGTAAAAGAAATAACAATTGATAAGGTTTGAAATAATAGCAACAGGAATTTAAAAAGAGAATATTGCTTCTGCCAATACATCTGAGCTACAGAGAATCACTACATAGAAACACAGAGAGCCACATAGAGTAACACTTAAGTAGTTCAAAAATGAAACTTATTTTGTTAAATGCTATACAAATTTCACCAGGAAGCCTAGTAGACAATAACTAAGAACGAACTAATCAAAACAATCGATGTAGAAACGCACTTTATGAATCCTGTTCTATTAAAAATTAATTTGTTGCTTATGACAATGAAACTTCTTGACGCAGATATGAGCGTGAAGAGACTTGTAGCCACGTGGTGATGATTTCTGTGTTTTAGACCAATTGATCGCTCATACTCCAGACTTGCAGAGTTCTAGTCGCTACACCGATTGTGGCATTATACCATCAGGCTACTTGACCTTCACTGACTATTCAACGTTATTGTGGCATTTTGAATAGAGCGGAGCTTCATAGGCCTAAAGGTACTTATTACTTTTTTATTGCCCTGGGCTAAAAAACAGAATATTATTATTATTATTATTAGTAGTAGTAGTAGTAGTAGTAGTAGAATTATTATTATTATTATCATCATCATTACTATTATTATTTTATTGTTATAATTCTTCTTCTTATTATTATTATTATTATTGCTATTATAACTATTGTTGTTATTATTATGACGATGATAAATTAATTACTAGAGTTTAGTACATTAAATTAGTACTGTATATCCAAAGAATAATCTTTTATCCTTTCCATTGTCTCTAACTTTAAATAAAGGAACTGAAAAGAATTTGTCACAATAGTTAATGCTCTTAACAATATTTTTACTCGATAGTGTTTGGCACTTCTGGGTTATCCTCGTTGGCTTGGCTTTGGTTTAATTTTCTTCCAATTTGTCATTACCGACGGTAGAACTCTAGTTATTATTGTTCTATGTACTATCTAGCGAAGATTAAAGAGGTATAACTGAGTAGTAAACCTGTCTCTATGGTTGTCTCTATGTCTCTACGTATCTATGTCTCTGTCTCTATGTATCTGTGTCTCTATGTCTCTATGGATGTCTCTATGTATCTATGTTTCCATGTTTCTATGTCTCTATGTCTCTATGTCTCTATGGATGTATCTATGTATCTATGTTTCCATGTCTCTATGTCTCTATATCTCTATGTCTCTATGTCTCTATGGATGTTTCTATGTCTCTATTTTTCCATGTCTCTATGCCTCTATGTCTCTATATCTCTATGTCTCTATGTCTCTATGTGTCTATGGATGTATCTATGTCTCTGTCTCTATGTCTCTACGTATGTCTCTATGTGTCTATGTCTCAATGTCTCTATGGATGTCTCTGTGTCTCTCTTTCTATATCTCTCTGTCTCTATGTTTCTATGTCTCTATGGATGTCTCTGTGTCTCAAGGTGTCTATATGTCCCTATATCTCTCTGTCTCTATGTTTCTATGTCTCTATGGATGTGTCTGTCTTACGCATGATTCTTGCTCGTCGTGAACTTAATAGAGGTCTTTTCGATAGTTTAATTAAACACATGACCTTGTTTTCTTCATAACAAACGCGTACTATTTAAATCAATCAATAAGAAAACAAGAACAAACGTTCAATTATTTATAGACTAAAGTTCTATTTCGTATAAGAAAGATTTGTATGGACTCGCCGAAGAATCGATTTAAAAACCATTCGCTGTATTTTTCACGATATCACTTAAGGGAAAGGAAAAAGATTTAAAAGAGGATTAACTGTGCTTAACTGAGACCATAGTTTCCTCTCATCGTATTTAATTTATTTGTCAGTTTGTCGAGAATTTGCGTCGGGGACCTTGACTATTCCGCAACATTACCTAGGCTTCATTACACGAAATATGGCCATAATTTCTATGAGCCATAAACCATTGTTACCTGGATCTTTGTATTTTATTCTTAAGACTACTACTAGTCTGGATTTATGAATACAGCAGAACCAGACCACTGAGTCTCCTTGAAAGCAAGTAATGGATTGAGTTGGATTCATAGTAATTTGAGTCCTTTCATTAAGAGCCGCTATTGATTTCTAGTTTTGCTGTCAATTCAAACGATGGCGTTTTGACCGCAGAAACTCTATAAGAGCTTGAATAGAATGCTGAACTATAATTTGTGAGAGAGTTGAAAATGTGAAAATGTAAATGTTAAAGTTCGGCAGGCCCAGCAAGTGAGGCAGGCCCAGCAAGTGAGGCAGGCCCAGAAAGTGAGGCAGGCCCAGCTAGTGAGGCAGGACCATAAAGTGAGACAGGCCCAGCTAGTGAGGCAGGCCCAGCAAGTGAGGCAGGCCCAGCAAGTGAGGCAGGCCCAGCATGTGAGGCAGGCCCAGCTAGTGAGGTAGGCCCAGTAAGAAGAGAAGATTTCTAGGTAATACATTACTGTTACAACTTTAAAGTGAAAATCAGTTTTTGACTGTTTAACGGTTAAGGCAATTCATTCAACTAAATTAAAGTTTCATATGAGATTTGGAAATAATAATGCTGATAAAGGCTAAATATTCGCATGTTGGGTCCGGGTTGCTAAAGAATAGATCAATCGTGGACTGCATATGTTGTAATAAGCGACAATGCATTAAGATACAAACCAACGTCAGAAAGTGCATTCGTTTGGTGAGCGTCTAGACCCCAGAAATTGATATAAACTTTTCTAACCATAGCATTACGTTTTAATGGTAATTATTTCTACATGTATTTCATGTTGCATTATATACTCATGTTAATTATTTCTTTTTCTATTACGTTTTAATGTTAATTACTTCCATTTCATGTGTAGTATGTATATGTTCATTCCATTTCATGGCTTTAAGTTTAATGTTAATTGCTTCTCTTCTCCATTAAGTATTATTGCTAATTACTTCTATTTCCATTAGGTTTTAATTTTAATTATTTCTATGCCCATTAAGTTATCTTTCATGATGTTGGACTTCTTGACATTTTCGCCATTTTAGTTAACCTAATATTTGCATCAAGAAAGTTTCAAATTTCAGTTTTTATTGTAAATTTGTACTTTACAATATTAAAACTTTATATACGCACTAAATATTTCTTTGTTCATACAAGAGACAACGGATTAATTTTAAAAAAAGTTGAAACACGATCTTCCTTCAAACAGATCTATGGATAAAATCGATAGTTCAATGTGATTGGATACATACACAAGCAATTTAAACTTTCAGCCGTTATTGATCGATATATTTTAATTCAAAAACCGAAAAAAGAAATTCAATGAAATGGAAGACCTGCTAAAAGCAGTAGACGTTATGAACTATATAAAAGATGAAAATTAACATTTTCAGAGAATTTTTCTGAAAAGGTAAACCTCTGAAACTTAGGACGCTTCAAGCTATGTCTCAGAAAAGTGATCAAGACTTTTAGTAATAAATTTGCGTCGAAGTGTATTTCTTACACTGGATGCGTACAGTGAAAAATAGCGAATCGGCCTCATCTATGCACTGCAACTTTATTTTATCTTCCCTTCTAACAATTTTTTATTTTTTTATTTTTGAACTCAATTCACGAATTCATCGTAGTTTGGTTTCAACTGTTTTCAGAATCATAGAGACTATTTTTTGTAAATGTTAATTTTTAATTTTTGGTTAATGATCATTTTTTGTGAAACGCAATGAAGAGTTTCGATAATCTATTAATATTATTCCAAGTCACGGCCTCGAAATGTACACTCCGATAAATATAATTTATTTGTGAATTTTTTTGTCTTTTTGTCCTTCTGTTTGTATACTTTACATTATTATTATTTTACTTTATAAACTGATGTGGAAAAAATTAAATAATTGAAAGAATGGAATAATACTTTCTGATTTAATACTTTACTTTGATATATTATGCAGATTGGAAAATTTCTCCTAATCTAAGTATTGTAATATTTTATAAAATTCGACGGATACTGTAATATTGGTCGTAAAAATTACTATAGACCTAGTTAATAATCAATATCAACAATCAATGACATCAGTTTTCGTTTAATTTCAGCTCCGTTCGAAGAGAGAATAGATACCTCGAAAGCTGCAAGTGTTTGAGAAGAGATCTAAAGATTCTATAGAGTTATAGTGGTAGAAGTTTACGGAACACCTTGGCGCAGATATAACTCTGAATTAAATCGCTACATTAGATAGAATATCAACAGATATATCTCTTAATTAAATCACTACATTAGATAGAATATCAACAGATATATCTCTTAATTAAATCACTACATGAGATAGAATATCAACAGAGATATCTCTGAATTAAATCGCTACATTATATAGAATATCAACAGGCTTTGCTATAAGATCAACTTGTTGCGTTGATCGATTATGTACTCTCTATGATAAAAGATATTGCGTGGGAAACGTTTAGCGTGCATTGATCTAAAGAGTTGTCAGAACAATAGGGTGAGACTTGCAAGTTGCTGAAGCTGTCTTTTAGATACACTGTGCAAATAGACTATTAGGCCTACTGTAGCGTGGTCCCTTTCCTGCTCTATCTAGCTCTCTCTCTCTCGCTCTCTCGTCACTTCTACTTTGTACAGAGAAAAGTAGAAGAGGGGGTATATGGTTTAACGTCTGTCTCGGAAGACGACGACGATGTCGCTTGGGTAACTAACGGTAGATGTCTGGTACGGGTGATCTGCTGTCATTAAGCCAGATAGGCCGCTGATAATGTGAGAGACGCGAAAGTAAGACGCTTGACGCGAGAGAAAAGTTATTATTCCATTGTTCTTTTATTTATTACTTTACAATTAATCTAGATTAAGTTACATGACTATAGAGCAAATACGCGCTGATAGTTACTTTCTGCCTCGATCAGACTCAGACCAGCACGGAGGTGCATTTTCTCGAAGGCTTCCCCTTCTAGCGGCCACAAACTACATCGAACTATTCCATCGCTTTCATTGTACAAGTGCGCCCCAGACTAAGTTTGCTATATGATTATAGAAACATTCTACATCATCCGACATTCAGCAACCAATAGCAACGTTGTAACTTTGCAATATAGTTAACAATAGAAATCATCCGATAGTTACAGCCAATAGAAATGGTGTTCAAATATCACCTCATGCATTACACAACTACGCAGTTTCCGGAAAGTAAGCAGTGTTCTAAAAACTTGATAAACTTACAGCACTACATGCTAATCCAATATATATCACATTCCTCATACTCCTACACCTTCTTTCTTTCTTTCTTTCTTTCTTTCACTCTCTTTCTCTCTCTCTCGTTCTCTCTCTATCTATCCATATCTTCACTTCTCTCTCTCTCTCTCACACACACACATACAGACACACATACACTCAGCATTCCCTGTGTTTTGCTTTGTGTTAATATAATGAAACTTTTCTCGCTTTAACTTCTAACAACAGATCTTAACTAAACAATCTAATCGCCTACATTTCATTATATGGCGATGGACTTATTGAGGCTTTGCTTCTCGTACAATGTCCTATTGTAATACTTCACAGGGAAAAGAGCAGAATTAATGGGTTTAATGTGGCAAATAAAGCAATGCTTAAATTCTATGGATGAAATGGATTGAGGAGCTTTTATGAGTTGAGAAAAATAAACGGCAGTTCAGTGACATAAATGTGTAGTTTAGTGTTTGCACTAAGCTTTTAAGTGCCAGTTGTCATTTGTTTCTGACAAGTTTTGACTTGACAGAAGTCACACGTGCTGGTAGGTATACCCTGCATTAACTTCATACTAGATCTCTCTCTCTCTCTCTCTCTCTCTCTCTCTCTCTCTCTAGTGTTCTGCCTAGCGGCAGGTTCATGGTACATGTAGAGCTGGTGATAGGTCAGTTTCAGTTTCAGGATCAGTTTCCTCATTCGAAAGCGATGTCAGTAACGGGGAGCCCAGGATTTGAACCCCACACCTACTGATCTGCGGTTGAGTATCTTACCGACTTCGCCACTGGCTCCAGCTACATGTTTATTCACTCCAGTCTGCTTTTATCAAGTTAATCCTTTCACAAAAGATCTTGCCTTACATATTCTTTACGTAGCCTATACTAAGTGGAAAATATGGCTTCTAAGATGGTTTCCCTATGCCTTCCTCAGTTTATACTTTGTCGACTCTTATGATACTTGCAGTGAGCGGTTGGTCTATTCTTTAGTGTCTCGACACAACACGGTAAAACCAAACAAATAAATCATATTATTTTATCATCAATTTCCTTTTCAAGCAATTTAAAATTAAAAATAAAATTAAAGTAAAGCATACTCGAAGACCCATGGATATAATAGCAATTATTTAAAATTGTCCCTTTTGGTAAAATTAAGAAAAATCAGAATTCATTAATGAGGAATGGATGGAGAGCCAATTGCCTGATTTTAATGGGCTGAAGCTTCACGAAAGAATCCGTTCAAATAGAAATTAAAGTTCGGATTCAAATAGAAATTAAAGTTCAACGTCTGTTTCTACATGACAGAAGACCAAATCAGAACTGGTGAAATGTAGCACCAGTCCTGGCCTAGTACTTATCCTGTCTAATCTTAGGATAGTATCCTGCAGTACTTATCCTATCTAATCTATCTAGTATCTATCTAGCCTAGTATCTATCCTATCCTATCTTATAATGCGGTACTTATTCTATCCTATCTAATAATGCAGTATTTATCCTAACTAATCGTATCCTATACTATTTACCCTATCTAATAATGCAGTATCTGTTCTATCTAATCGTATCCTATACTATTTACCCTATAGAATGTTATTATGCGTACCTATGATTGACGTTCCTAATTCATCAAAGATATTGAAACCAAACTTTAAAGTTTTAAAGTTTGTAAACTCAGCAAGATCGAAACATTTCTCAGAACAATGTTAACAATGTTAACAATGATATCAGTTTTTTAATCTCTTGAAAACAACAACATCAAGTGTCGAGTGAGACGACAACAACAAGAATACAAGAATTCATTGATCAACAGATTGCCACTGGATGCTGTGTGTGTAGAGAGAGAGAGAGAGAGAGAGAGAGAGAGAGAAAGAGAGAGAGAGAGAGAGAGAGAGAGAGAGAAATAGAGAAGAGAGAGAGAGAGAAATAGAGAAGATAGAGAGAGAGGGAGAGAAGAGAGAGAGAGAGAGAGACAGAGAAGAGAGAGAGAAGAGAGAGAAACAGAGAGAGAGAAAGAGATAATTATCCTTATGCTATTGCACATAAGACGGGTTCAAGGAAAGAATAAGAGTTTGAATCCCGACCCACACAATATAAGGACAACATAAAGATTTAAAGATCATGGAGTTACAATGTGCTGGACTGAACGACTCATATCAGCATTGCTGCAAAGCCTACGTTAACGTCAGTTTCATTTCTCGAAAGCGATATCGTTCACGGGAAAGCCCGGATTTCAATCCCGCACTCCGAAAACATATTAACATATTATTAACTTATTAACATTTCATCGTAGTTTGCAATTTAATTACTAATTTAAATCCGTGGTCGGATATCTTACCGAAATCTCGGTGGAGATGTAATTAAAAACTGTGCAAACCAGTAAAGTCACCTCAGTATGGTAACACTTATGCCGTAAAGTAAAAAATGTAAACACGCATTAAAGTGAAATGATCAACTACGTTAATATCTATCACTTTAAATGCCACACGTTTAAACCGCTAGACAAATTAGACCATTTTTCGTGTAGCCAGTCCAGTGAATGTCCGAGATTTTACTCTTAAATCAACGCGGCTGGGATACGAATCCACGAGGGTTGAATTCACCTCAGGATCTGTCATTTAAAATTTCATGACGTTACCACTACGCTATTAAGACATTCAAGTGCAGTACCTATGTCGGTATAATCTACAGTAGCGGTCTATTGGTTAACACTCGTGTCACCTGTATGAATCAGATCATTTCTGGTTGTATTTCATTGTCTTACGACTTCTGACTGATCTACGCCCACCTCAATCAGTATATACTAACTTATTAACATTTCATCGTAGTTTGCAATTTAATTAATAATTTAAATTTTAAATATTAACGCCATTATTTATCGCTTGCTTTGTTAGTAAGTACTCTAGACCACATAAGTATTATATATGTCCAATACGTCCAGTCGTAAAGGCAAATGAACAACGTTAATCGCGCAAATTGAATTCGCCTAATTAATTGACAACTGTAATAAGCTATAAATATTCATTGTGACGGTAGCTCGATTGAGCCGCATGAATCACAGACGGACCGTTGCTGAAAATATGGCGGACGCTAAGCGAAATTAAGAAAAGTAAAATTAAGCTTTCCTGTGTATCTATGTACATCAGCTAACAGTGACTTGAGTGGTGATATGAAAGTCTAGTGGCGCATCGGGGGGG
This sequence comes from Enchytraeus crypticus, assembly GCA_905160935.1. Lineage (NCBI taxonomy): Eukaryota > Metazoa > Annelida > Clitellata > Enchytraeida > Enchytraeidae > Enchytraeus > Enchytraeus crypticus. The sequence goes on from CAJHZI010000753.1 coordinate 1,465,282, forward strand.
CCCAGGGAGCCCGGGCCCCCCTTAGGCCCGACGATAAAAAATTGTAAACTATATTTTTATTGTTTCTATGGCAAGTTCTAGGTGTAAATATGTTTTAAAGGCGTTAGAGGAGTGGGGGGGGGGGGGGTACGAGAGGGAACTCGAACAGTCAGACTACCTGGAATTTTCAAATATGGGGCCCACTAGGGACCCATATATTGGAAGGGGGCCCGAAAAATGTTGACTGTTTCACTAGCTCTCAATTTAACCACTGGTATCAGAGAAAAAAGGGTGTAAGTAAAAAATGTGAACTCTGTCCTGGAGTATTGGTGCAAACAGCCTTGGCTGGGATCGAGGGGCTTAAGCCCCCCACTTTCCGCCAAAAATAGGTCACTTTTTGCAATTGGTCCAGATCCGCTGAGTTTCTTCAGAGGTGAAAAAATTAGCCTACTTTTTTCCTAAACAAATGTAGGATTTTAGGCATTTTAGGTTTTCCTCTCACTTTAGTACTGATATGAGTGGGGGGGGAGGGTAAGATACAGAGATATACTCACTCTATGAGCCGAGCGCAGTATGCTGAAAAATTTTGAGCCCCCACACACTGCATTTTTTCTGGTTGCGCCATGTCCCGAAGAAAGCGGAGCGTAAGCAAAAAATGTGTACACTCTCCAAAAAAAATTTCGGGCCCCCCCCTTAAAAAATTCCTGGATCCGCCCCTGTGAAAGTCCTACCATTCTTTAGCTATAGTCCTTGCAAAGATCTCTCGATTGGTTTAAACAGAAAAGCTTCTGCTCTTAATGTTAAACAAATTTAATTTTAATTATATATATACCCATGATATATATCTCTAAATCAGAATAGATTGACTAATTAATTTAACTGCATAACTGCGCTTTAGACAGTTTGGAACATAGCTAAAATATGAAAAATATGCAATCTATGTCTAGAGCAGAAAACTGGGTGAGTGATTATAATTTTCATTTCTAGGATTCAAGGAGAGATATAAGAAAGAGATCTATCCGGTCAGTATAACATCCATGGCGGCAACACTTAAAGAGCCCCTGACTCCTGAGATGTCAGGCGCCATCTTGAATCATTAATCCACCGAGTGTGTGACGCGTTGCCGTTGGTTACAGAAACTAAAACAATTGACAAGAGCATAAAATCTTTCTCGTAAAATGTTCTTTCAAAGAAAAATATTTTTTCTTCAATCGACAGATCTTGAAACCACCCTACCTCCATCCCCTACTCCCCCTATATCCTCCCCTACCCGGGTGCAACGTGTTGTAGGACACTTGGCGTGGTATCTGTTCTCTGAGAACACTGACTCTAATAAATCATTCAGCGGTTTGGATGAGAATTGTGAACGCATTGCCTCTCCGCATAGAAAAACCTTCTTTCGACTAATTATTCTTTTGTATTACTCAATCGAGGTCGTCCTGGTATAATATCGTTATCACGAGCCTTTGATGACAGAGGTTAAGTTCGTGTTGACTAGGGCTAAGGTCATGATAACAGGGGTTAAGGTCGTGATAAAAGGGGTTAAGGTCTGTTATAAAAGGGTTAAGGCCGCTATGAGATAATCGATGGCTTTGCACTGTTTGCAGTGATAAATCTTGTTGCATTGTATTTAGACGTTGATCACGAGTCTCTACTTCAGAGACTTTGAGTTGTTGGTTTCGATTTAGTGCGATGTGTGTGCATTGTTCACACTAATTAAAGTAATTAATGTCCCAGCGCATTAATATTGTAACTAGCGATGAAACTTGTTTGTGGTGAAATGTGGATTTAAAAAAAAAAAAAAAGAATGAGATAATTGATTTAGTGAATATTTAAAATTTCTGCTTTACTTTAAATTTGTGCGATTTTGCCGCTTTTATGCTTTTGTAAAACATGTTTTATTGTTCAAATGTGAAGTGTGATTTGGATTAAATTTAACAATGTAATGTCAGATTGTTAATATTGTAAAACTTAATCTTTCTTTACGTTATCAAGATTGGCGCTTCTATAATTGTCGAAGATTCTGCAGTTTAATTAGGCCAAATTCATTTATTCATTCCTTCCTTCATTCATTCATTTACTGATTTTCCGACTAAGATATAGAATGTAAGAGAACGGCAGAGTAGATCATGAGCAAATGAAACAGTACTTTGGAATGAATTTCTGGATTTTGGAATTTGCACCGTTTTTGGACCTTCTTTTTTTGCTCGCCGGCTTGATTTTGTCTCAATAGTGCTCGATGTTGTCATTGATGACTGTAGCACTCTAATTGTTGTTATTATTATTACAGATGGGCTAAGTTGAGCTGCAGAATGAAAAAGAAAAAGAGACTAAGAAATAAATTACAGTCTATAGTAAAATGGAGACATAGTTATGAGGCAATAGAGTATAATGGAGTTATAAGAGTGGAGGCTAGAGAGAGAGAGAGAGAGAGAGAAGAGAGGGAGAGAGATTGAGATTGAGAGAGAGATAGAGATAGAGAGAGAGAGAGAGAAAGAGAAAGAGAGAGAGGGAGAGGCTTCATTATAGAAATATGTCAGATTTAAATTAGCGCAACTTAGCTAGATGCTAATTTACATGTAGGTCTACTCATTGCTATTTATTGCATTTTTTAATTAGAACTGTAGAACTGAAAAACATTCAGCTTTGGAAGTTAAAGTACTTAGATCTGGAAATACTTGGTTCAGCACGATCAACAAATAATTGAAAATTTGAACATTTCATGAAAAGATGCTGTGAGGGTTGCTGAAGACAGAAAAGAATAGAGGAATGTTGCCGCCCTATGTTCTCTTCAGAACGCAAGGAACTGACCATTTCAACTACTGGGAAAATTGTTTCCGTGATACTCAAATCTATTGGAAAGAAGAGTACAAAGATATGAAAGAGTACCATTTCTGAACAATTGTTATAGAAAATCGATGTTGATTATAGTTACCTATGAGATATTCAGTAACAAAAGCTAAATAATGAACCGAATGAAACATTAATAAGGTCAGAGTCACGGTAAACAATACATATCGTGTATTAGACTAATACTATTTCCGAATGTGTTGCGGTAAAACTGTGTTTGTTGGAAGTAAAAAATGTTTTCATAAAATATGTTTATAGGAGAGTAAATTTTCTTAAAACCATCGACCCTACTTAGGCCTATTCAGGAGCAGGACATCTGAAAACTGTGTTGTTAACCAGCGCATTTAATTATTTGAAATACCTCCATCGTCGTAATAACTACTCATCATCATCATCATCATCAACAACATCATCATCATCATCATCTTCTCTTCAATCCCAGTTTAACTAGAGTAGGGAGTTTTGTTAAAGTTTATTCATTCGTTTAAGTTTTTGTAGCAATTACTAGAGCTTGGACGCTCAACAACCGAATACCCTTTCTGACTTCGGTTTGGATCTTAGTGCTTTAGTCGCCTTCTACTACACGTGCATATTTACACAAACACGGTTGGTCTATTCTTCAAGAACTTTTCTGTGTTTGTTTGACTCTGTACGTTCTACTCCCACTAAATGGTGAAATAAAGATTATATAGTATTTCGCTACGTATTTATTTATTTAGTTATTGCATAGTATTTATGCGTATTTACCACAATCATACACAATACCTGCACATACAGGTCCGCGTATCGGTATTTTAAGGTTAGCTTTACCAGCTTTCTTACAATCATACCAATGGAACCGTTATAACTAAACTCAACTAGAATGAAATGTCTCAGGGAAACATAGACACAAATGAAGTTACTGTTGAGCTGCGATCACTTCTGGGCTCGCGTATTAGTTAAGTTAGAGTTTTTTGCTATCCAAGCAATCGATGACAAGTATCGAGTTGTCAGCGAGGCTTTAAGGAACCGGATACAATCGGATATAACCGGATACGACCGGATCGATCTTCTAATGCTTCCTAGCAGTACAATACCACTCGTTGACCTTAGAGTTATTCTGTGGGAAACAAGTTAAAGAGAATGTGAGTCAAGGATCTTATGAAATGTCATATGGTGTATCCAGAGGATATGTGGAAATGTATAATGGACTTCAACATATTCCACTGGAGGCTGGAGCCAGTGGCTACCTCGGTAAGATCAGTATGTGAGGGGTTAAAATCCTGGGCTCGCCCGTCACTGACATCGCTTTCGAGTGAGCAAACTGACGTTAACATTAGCTTTAGTTTTATTGCGTCTGCCATCAATGGCTTCCGTTTAGTTAATACCCTAGCTTGTAAGCATGAGTGTCTCAATAGCGTAGGGGTAACGTCATGAAGTTTTAAGTGGGAGATCTTGAGGTGAATTGAACCCTCGTGAGTTCGATTCTCAGCCGCGCTGGTCTGAGAGTAAAAAACAGACAGACAGACGGAGAGAAAGATAGAAAGAGAGAGAGAGAGAGTGTGTGTGAAAAAGAGAATAGTGTTACTGCTTAATAAATTTATGTATTTTAAAACCTGATGTTGATATTGTCTTCTTGCAGCGCGAATAAAAGTCAATATTATTATTCCTTGAGGATAAAGGTATAATTTTATAAAAAATAAAAATTATTTTTTATTTAGGTTATAATTATTAATTCGTTACAAAAAGCAACGATTACTAATAACCAAATAAAGAGGAAAAGGAGGAAATAACGAAAACTACAAAAACAGTAATCAAGAAAGGAAACTATGTAGCACGTGCGAATGTCATGTGTGTAACCATATGGAATAAATAAATAAATTAAATTAATAATAAAGTCTGGCCAAGTTATGATAAAGTTACGATACAGTAATGATAAAGTTCTTTTAGCCACTTCCAAATAGGTTAGTGCTAAATACTTTAGCAAATCGTCATGATTTGTCAAATGGCTGTTCCTGAGGTCCTTGGTTCAAATTCCCGGTAGAGCTGATCAGAGAGTAAAATCTCAGACATTCACGGGACTGGTAACACTGATAATTTACTACCGTCTAATTGTTAAACAAGTGGAAAAACATATGGTAGATGTCATCACAGACTATAACATCACTGCATTGAGTGTTTAACAATCAATTTGTGATCAATCAGTATGTGCGGGGTTCAGATCCTGGGCTCTCCCGTCACTGACATCGCTTTCGAGCGAGGAAACTGATGTTAACATTAGCTTTACCAGCTTTTTAAAACTTTACTTTTTAATCTACATTTTCAATATACAGAGCGTCATTTATTCAGAACGCTTTATTCTCATACTGTACGTCTTAAAGTTTATTTTTTCTTGGATTCTGTTTGAGATAATCTCTTGTTTAATAACTATTCTCTACAACTGATCCCCTTCTTATTGTTTCTCTTCTACCATTGCAGTAGAAGAAATGCTAAATCAATGAATTCAACCGCAATATGTTTATAGTGTTGTCTACTTTTTATCAGTTCACACTGGTTGACCTTCAAGATTTGTTTTCGTTATGTAAGTCCGTAGGCCTTCTTAATGGGAGCTGTGTAACAATGTGCGTGGTGTAACGTCTGAAATTGATCTTTTACTCTTAAAATCTTGTCGTCTCAAGAAACTCTTTGAATTTCACTACACGGAGAAACAATGCAATGTGCCTTAATGCTGCAGACTCCTAAAAGGCAGTTTTTAAAGCAGAATATTTGCAATTTTTTTCTCAGAGATCGATTATACTTTAAACATTAACATTAGCTTTACCCGCTTAGACACAGCATCAGACATATTATATTTTATATATGAAACATACATTAGGATTATTGAATATACATTATATTATTACTAAATATACATTATTTTTGTATATTAGGCTGCATCAGTTCGTAACGAACCCCAACTCTTCAGCACAGATTCCAGAGAACCCGTGTTATAACACTCGTGTTGTAAATGTTAATTTTGAGAAATTGTGAGGGTGAATGTACCTGCATAATGACTTAGAGAAAGGCTTATCGTGCACAGATAATTTTTCGTTTTATTTGTTTAGTTTATTTTCGTGAACTTTATTTACACTATGTATTTGCATTTTGTTGTTTTTTTGTAGTGCATTGCGCAATGAATGTGTGTTGTTTGTCCCAGTTGCGAAATAAAGATATATATATATATATATATATATATATATATATATATATATATATATACACTGTGTTTTTTATAACTGATACCCCATATTATTTTACAATAAAGTCGTAAGGAGTTGACGGACGGTTTTGAAATTTAAAAAACTTGACCAGCAGCCAATTCTACCAAGCATATTGAAATTTCGTTTGAATATCTTTAATATTGTGAAAGTTATAGTTTTGCGAATAGAAGTGGGGTCAGATAGGAAATTTCCAGTAGAGGATTACGGTATGTTGCATGCAGCGTAGAATTATCTCTATAGAAATTATAGCGAACACGTAACATACAATTTCTGCTAAAGCTATTTGAAGAGCAATCATTTCTTTTCAAAACGACGTAAAATACGTGCTGATATTTTCTTAATTACAAAATTTATTGAACTCTTAATGCATGCATTGCAATAGCTGTGCTCTCATCGTCTCACGGCAGCTGAGTTCTCGCCTAGCACACGTAGTCCTAAGGACTTAATGCATACATTAAAAGTAACGTACCGCAATCCTGTACTGGAAATTTCTTATCTGACCCCACTCCTATACGCAAAACTATAACTTTCACGTTATTAAAGATATTCGAACGAAATTTATCTGATGTTTTGTAGAATTGGCTGCTGGTCACGTACTGCAAATTTCAAGAACATCGGTCAACACACTATAACTTAATTGTTAAAATAATTAGGGGTATCAGATATAAAAAACACAGTATATATATAAAGCTTGTGCTACTATAGAAACTTTGCTATAATATGTGTCTTATATAATAAGTGTTATAGAATCTGTGTTATAGAACGTGCGCTTAGTTACAGGAATATTGTATACTTGAAATTGTTAATTTGTTATGGTCTAATATAATTAATAAACTGATTTTAACTCTACATTGTAAATATTTCAATGTTGTTTTATTAAAAAGATTCAGTTGTTAGAAAGTAAAAGTTGACTATTTAATATCTACACAATCATTTCCAAACCTACCGGTTATAAAATGATACAATTTGTATATTTTCAGCATCACGCTTTATATTGTTGCAAGCTGCTGCAGCTCCTACAAGCTGCTGAAGTTTCTACAAGCTACTGCAGCTGCTACGAGCTTCTGTTGCTGCTACAAGCTGCTGAATATTCTACAAGCTGCTACAAGCTTCTGCAGCTGCTATAAGCTACTACAGCTGCTGCAAGGAAGTGGGTTAAGTTTGTAGAGATAGATTTTTGTCAAACTATAAAACCTCCTAGCGCCATACTGTCAGCCCAGTTATATGTCGATACAGCGACTTCCTTAAATATTTCTTTAGAATAGAGAATGGCAAACGTGATCAGTATAGTGCGAAGATGGTAAACAAAAACAATTCCCTGTCGCGTATGAACAAAGCTTGTGTGCTTAAGCTAAGCTGCACTAAATGCGATATATCGTCAATGATAGATCTTCTTTAGAAAATTAGGCCTACCTTTGGAAAAGATATAAATTATGGCGCATTAATTAAATATTCTCTTGCATAATAACAACAACAATAACAATAATTAGAGTGCCACAGTCATCAATGACAACATCGAGCACTATAGAGACAAAATCAAGCCGGCGAGCAAAAAGAAGGGCCAAAAACTGTGCCAATTCCAAATTCCTGAAACAAATTCTAAAGATATTTAGATAAATATCGGGGAAAAATAAATAAGTAAAAATATTAGATAATAAAGATATTAAGTTAAATATCGGAGAGAGGGTATACATAGCGATATAGCGTTGAATAAACAATGCCTTGACATTTTAGAATTTATTAAAGAAATTTATTAAAATAATTTATTACAGAAAGTAAATAAGGGACATTAATATTTCATTCTTTTCAACTGACTCTGAAATCACGTCTAATTTAAGGGCTTTTCGAAATTATTAGTGGGTTTACAGTGAAGCTCAGAAGCCTGAAGGGCTTCTCTTCTTGGCAAATGGACCCTATCATCGCTGTGGTTGATCAACTGACCGAACAACTAAAGCAGTAGTCAGGCTAGACTGAGTGATGATACAGTTCTCAATGAGAAATACAGGCTAATTTCTAAACATATTACTATATCAAAGGTGCTATATAGAAAACAGCATGTTTCGAGATCCAATTTGTATTGATTTCATTCTTTCCAAAGTACACCCAGGTTATGAACGTTCCGCTGATGTAGTATAATAAAATCTAAAATAAATTAAAAATAAGGGTGTTTTGTAGGCTCTCTCTGCAGTGCACTGCCAAGTGTCAGGTTCAAGGTACATATTTATACTCAAAGTCTGCTTTCTTGCTTCATAAGAGCACTCATTTGATCAACAAGTTAATCCTTTCACAAAGTCTATGCCTTATCCATTCCTTATATAGCCTATAGCTTGGGAAAGTATGGCTTCTGAGGTGGTTTCCAGTTGCCTTCCTCAGTTAGATGGATTAATTACCATTTATTCTTGAGGGAAAATATTTCATGATGAGGTGGGTCCCCTCTTGCCATCCTCAGCTCCTGCCTTTAGTCGCCTATTACGTACACGCGGAAAATTGTTTGCGGTTGCCCTATTCTGCAGTGGCCCAACCACACCCGAGCACAATACGGGGAATTGCAGGCTATAGCTCTAATATGTATATAGCGCTACTCAGAGATAAATTTAGTCACGGACGTCTCAAACATCATAATTTAGAGCTGATGACTCATCCAAGTAAGCACAAGCTAGAGATAAACATTTATACCACATACACGTAGACAGTTGATAAATGTTTTAAGAAATAGGAAGAAGAGTTGGACAGGACACATTCTAAGGGGGAAAGGTCCATTAAAAGAGGCTATAGAAGGTAGAATGGAAGGAAAAAGAGGCAGGGGCAGGCCGAGATTAGGTATATTAGATGATTTAAAGACCCACTCATATGTGGAAATGAAGAGAAAAGCGGAAGACAGAGAAGAGTGGAGGCGTTAAATAACATAGACCTTGCAGTAGGCAGTGTACAAGAGACAGACCTACCTTTTCTGATCTTTCTTTGCGTCCTTTTTCTTTGCTGAGGTGAGAAGTACTGACATTTTGCGAGAGGATTGAAGAAAGACTCTGCTATGATGGAAGGCTCTCTGGATAAAGATCTGCCTGTAAGCTGTCTGTAGGTTTACTGATAAGTTTGTGCGTCTGTAATTAGCCGATCAGCTGAGAGGGTTAACAATCAACTGAATTTATCAACTGCGAGGAAAACGAAGCGATGTGAGTCATCTGCAACAGTAGATCAACAATTACTTTAGATGTAAAAAAGCTGGTAACGCTAATTTTAACGTCAGTTACCTCACTCGAAAGCAATGTCAGTGACGGGAAAGCCCAGGATTTAAACCCGCACATACTGATCAGCGGTCGAATATCTCACCGACATCGCCACTGGCTCCAGCCAGTATATGGTATATACGTGTAGCAGATCTACCACTTATACTAGAGTTAGGGATTTTTGAAAATAGACTAATTAATTAATTATTAATTAGATTACTAGAAGTTGAACATTCTGGCAATGGCAACCGATCTCAAACTGCACAACGTGCTGCATAATAAAAACTAATAACTGATCTCTCTCTCTCTCTCTCTCTCTTTGTGCACTGCCTACTGGCAGGCCCATGTCATAACGCCTCCACTCTTCGCTGTTTTCCGCCTTCCTCTTCATTTCCACATATGTGTGGGTCTTTAAATCATCTAACATGCCTAATCTCGGCCTTCCCCCTGCCTTTTTCCTTCCATTCTACCTTCTATGACCTCTTTTAATAGACCTTCACCCCTTAGAATGTATCCTATCCATCTCTTCTTCCTATTTCTTAATACATTTATCAACTGTCTATCTGTGCCAACTCTCCAGGACTTCCTCATTTGTAACCTTTTGAGTCCAGCTAATCCTCTCCATTCTTCTCCAAATCCACATTTCCAATGCCTCCAGTTTCCTAGTATCTTCCTTCTTTAAGGTCCATGTCTCACATCCATACAATAGCGTGGTCCAATCCAAAGTTTTCACTATCTTTTTCTTTTTGTCTTTCTTTAGACTTTTTGTTAATAGTTCTTTTCTACTACTAAAGGCCGCTTTTGCTTGTGCAATCCTACTGCATATTTCCGTCTCACATTTCCCATCATCGGTTATAGTATGACCCAAATATTTGAAACTCCTTACCTGTTCCAATTTCATACCATTTATTGTGATATTAACTTCACCTTTAGTATTGGATACTCTCATAACTTTTGTCTTTTTTATATTAACCTTCTTGCCATATCTCAATGCTGTATCATTCAGCCTATCCATTATATTCTGCAGTCCAATCTCGCTGCCCGCTACCATTCCTTGGTCATCTGCAAATCGTACATCTTGTAACAAATTCCCTCCTACTTTTATTCCTTCTTCCAAGTCTTCCATGGCTTCCTCCATCATTGCCTAATAACTGATAGGAACTAATAAATAATAAAAACTAATAGACACTAAAAACTAATACTAACTAATAACTAATACTAACTAAAAACTAATACTAACTAATAACTAATACTAACCAATAACTAATAGAAACTAATAACCAATAGGATCTAAGAACTAGTAGGAACTGAGAAATAATGGGAAATATGAATTAATGGAAAATAATCGATAATAAAGTCGAATAATCAATAAAACTATAAAGAACTAGTAACTGAAAACTGAGGTAGGCATAGGAGGTCTACCTAGTCAAAGCAGAATCCCTCAAGAATAATGTTATATAAAAAGGAATGCTATAGATGATTTAAAGATCCACTCGTATATTGACATGAAGACGAAAACGGAAGATAGAGATGAGTGGAGGCGTCATTTACCATGGACCTGCCAGTAGGCAGTGCACTGACAGAGAGAGAGAGAGAGAGAGAGAGAGAGAGAGAGTAGTGGATTAAAGGGAACGAGTGATATAATTGATTTTATTAATTCAACGATTGAAATTTTTACTTCTTATAAAACTGTTTTTATTATTGGGTTTGCTAAAACCTAGTATCGCAAAGATTTGTAAAATTATGTTCCTTCAATATGATGCCCTTATGAATTACTGAATTTCTGTGTTTATTTGGATAATTACTTAGGTATTTTTTATTTCTTAGATTAATAAAAGTAGTGAACTTTTTCCGAATACAAACGAGAGCAGCTTCCGTTAAAACTATTCTTTAATTTATCCTAACCTAGTCAGAACGTGGTTTAAGATTAAAATTATTAGTTAATACAAATAATTAATTAATTAGTTAGATAATAGTTAATCAGTAATTATTAGTTTATTTTTATTTCATTTATCATACGCACATGATATCACAATTGGCATACACAATAGACAGAGCGCATGAACGGATATAAAGGCCCACAAGTGGCTCTTACATATTCCGAACTTAAATAAAATTAAAATTAAAAAAACAAACATTTCCATTAATTATTAATTAGGTTCAATAAAATCCTTAGTGTAGGCCATAATTATCTACATTAATTAATTAATTTATTTATAATCTACCTTTAGGTAAATTTAGCGGAAAAATAGAGAGATTAGTTAATACAAATTATTAATTAATTAGTTAGTTAATAGTTAATCAATAATATAGGCTAAGTTAATGTAAATAATTAATTTTTTGTTAATAGTTATTAGTCAATACAAATTGAAGAACCTCTGTGCACAAGAGGTTGAGACTAAGGCACTTCTAAGTCTATTGAGCCACTGTACGAGTATGAGCCAGACTTTGTTGTTGTTGTTGTTCTCTAACACCTGTGCGCTTGCCTGGTATCTAGTTAAGGCTCTCCACTGCTCTCACTGCTCTAACTGGCTCCGTGGAGTGCCTGCGTGAGCGATGAGTGAAACTCTTCCACTCATACAAGTCAGCCGTGTCGTCAGCTCAAGTTGCTTACATGCTGCTGCCTTCACGTTGTTGCCTTCATTCTGCTGCCTTTATGTTGCTGCCTTCATGCTCCTACCTTCATGTTGCTGCCTTCATGACGCTGCCTTCATACTGTTGCCTTCATGCTGCTGCTATTGTGCTGCTGCTCTCAGGCTGCTGCCTCTACTCTGCTGCTTTTTATCTGCTGCCTCAAGACTTCGTCTACTATTTTGTTTTTAAGCGGTCATACTTTATTGGACTTAGAAGCAAACATCCTGGTGTTTAACGCAAAAGCTGTCATTCGTTACAGACCACCCTTGCTACTGATACAACTGTAAAATGTATTGAGTGATAATTAAATAAGAATTAAACTAACCGTCAACCGTTCTGAAGAGATCTAGACCTAGAAATTCTCTTAACTCTGAATAAACCTATTTTGATAATTCTTCTTCTTCTTATTATTATTATTATTATTATTATTATTAGTAGTAGTAGTAGTAGTAGTAGTAGTAGTAGTAGTAGTAGTAGTATTGTAAATATTATTATTATTATTATTAAACGTTGCTGGTCGCAGCAGCGGGTGACATTGCCCTGAATCCACAACTTTTGGCTCCAGCAGCGCCCGTCTCCACTTCATCTGTTATCGATCCACCACGACGGTGACTCCCCTGAACAGGCGTTGATGAGGCAGTTGTGAGAACTCTGCTGGGAGAACCGCTTTTAGAAGTCATCGACCCTGAAATCTGGATAGCTGTTCCTAGAGAATTTTGGGAGCGAGTATCCGCTTGATTTGAGCTCTGATTTGTAAAACCCGATGAGCTCTGCCTCTCCGCCTCAGCCTGCCCTGAGGCCAACATCTGGTTCAGCCTTTGACCCTGGTGCTATGGCCCTGGTGAGAGGGACCCCTGGGAGACAAAGGCCACTCTAGCCTCGAGTTTCTTATTTTTCTCGCTGATGGTCAGCGCAGAAAACTCTTGTGGACCTATGTCAGGCTCTATGGACGCACTCGAGGCATTATTATTAGGCTTAGTATTATTATTATTATTATTATTATTATTATTATTGTTATTGATCTCTCTGTAACTAATTGAAGTCCTGCCAATGCTTAACAACGCCTGAAATAGGGGACATAGGCAACTGAGAGTTATTGGGCAAGTGAATGATTGTCTACGTCACTGATTGAAAAATTAAGAAAAATTTACCCGAAAGTATAAATTTTAGTTAGTGTTCAATACATGAATAGTCCAATGTCTCAGTGGCTTTTGAGTGTCTCAGTGGCTTTGAGTGTCTCAGTGGCTTTGAGTGTCTCAGTGGCTTTGAGTGTCTCAGTGGCTTTGAGTGTCTCAGTGGCTTTGAGTGTCTCAGTCGCTTTGAGTGTCTCAGTGGCTTTGAGTGTCTCAGTGGCTTTGAGTGTCTCAGTGACTTTGAGTGTCTCAGTCGCTTTGAGTATCTCAGTAGCTTTGAGTGTCTCAGTGGCTCAGTGTGTAAGAGCATTAGGTAACGGTATTAATTATAATAATTATTACTAATTATTTACTAATTATTAATTATTGTTATTACAATAATTACAATTATAATTATTTATTTATTAATTATTAATTATTATTATTTATTAATATTTAATTACTATAATTATGCTCGTAGTTACTAAACTCGTAAATAAGTCATAAATAACTGTTCCTGGTGACCTGGGATTAATTCCAGGTAGAGCTGGTCAGAAAGTAAAATCTCGGACATTGACCTTTCAGGAAACACCGATATACGTGACGTCTTGAAGAGAAGACCTTTGGGCTTCTGACCTTGACGGTAACCTCACTTTTAATGAACATGAATAGAATGGCAAATATTCATGAAAAGCATCGCATTTAACTATAACAGTTGTTGTTGTTGTTATAGCTGATATTTTATTACAACAATTATAATTATTTTATTATTTACATAAATTATAATACAATTAATTACTTTATATAATATACTACCGTTGTTATGCATGTTGGCCTATATAATTTTAATATTGTATATTATATTCAGTAATGTTATATATAATAATATGAAGTAATATAATGTATATAATGAATATGTATAATACTATTATGTTTATATATAATATATACATGTAAGTAAATAGTAATATATATATATATATATATATATATATATATATATACATATATACATGTATAAATATATATATATAGGCCTATATATAATGTAGTATTAGGCCTATATGTGATATTAGCAAATCGTTAAAACAAGTTTTTCACATTTTTATGGAAAAATTTCACCGCTGTAACCGACTCAAACTTGTTTTCAACATTTTGTCGATTTCCTTTACTTAAAGGACTGTCTACAAAAGTCTCTACAAAAGCTGCTTAGGCCTGTTTGTCAATACTTTCTCTTCTGCACTCAACCCGACCGAACGGTCATTCAAGAAATCCATTCAGTGAAAACAAAGAGAAGTTTTATCTGAGTTAAGATTTATAATAATAATAATAATAACACATATTATAGTGAAATGATCAACTATGTTGATATCTATCACTTTTAATACCGCATGTTTAACCCGTTTGGCAATTTGTCCATTTTCCGTGTAGCCAGTCCAGTGAATGTCCGAGATTTTACTCTCAGATCAGCGAGGCTGGGATTCGAACCCACGAGGGTTCAATTCACCTCAGGGTCTGTCATTTAAAACTTCATGTCGTTATCTTCACCTCTAACCATTGCGCTATTGAGACATTCTATGATGTCTTATATAGTCTTGTTCATAAGTCTGTGCACTAAGAAGAGTTGTCTAAGAGGTAATAAGCGTTTATCCCGTCATCTGTCCATACGACTGAGCCAAACTACCTTGATATAAGAGATAAAATATTGACTTCTAAGACCGTCCATCCAAACATCTAACAATCCATTCATTAATCCTTCAACCAATCCACAAATAAATCAATAAATCCATCCATCAATCCATCGATCCATCGCATCCATCAATCCATCAATTCATCCATCCATCAATCCATTGATCCATTCCATCCATCAATCCATCCATCCAACCATCAATCCATCGATCCATCCCATCCATCAATCCATCGATCCATCCCATCCATCAATCCATCCATCCAACCATCAATCCATCCATCCATCCCATCCATCAATCCATCCATCCAACCATCAATCCATCGATCCATCCCATCCATCAATTCATCGTTCACTCCATCAATATATCCATCAATCCATTTATTTTGTTCTACCTAACACACACACTCTCTCTCTCTCTCTCGCCCTCCCTTTCTCTCCTTCTCTCTCTCTCTCTCTCTCTCTATCTATCTACAATATATGTATATAAACGTGTTAGTCGCATGTTATTAGCTCATGCGGTAACCCAACATGTTATTAGCTCATGCGGTAACCCAACATGTTATTAGCTCATGCGGTAACCCAACATGTTATTAGCTCATGCGGTAACCCAACATGTTATTAGCTCATGCGGTAACCCAACATGTTATTAGCTCATGCGGTAACCCAACATGTTATTTTCGACCCACTAAAACTCCTCAGTTAATTTCTTTCTGTTAATTATTTGTTAGCTGCGCCTTTTGTTGCCCTCGGCTTTTAATATTTAAAACGCCCGATGACTGATTTTAAGATCAAGTCACTGAAAACAAATCAAGAACTGTAACAAGAAGACATTCCGCAAATACCTGAGCGTTCATTGTGTAGCATTCGTGTGGCAGAAAACCGGAGCCATATACATATTCGTCTAAACATAAACCAATAAATCATTCCGAGATAAAACTATTAGCATCGGACACTGCCTATTGTTGAGGGCGTCAGACAAATTAGTCGCTACTCACCAGTTGGCGTTAATTCTATTCAACTCGCGATGTTGACTTATTCACCAGATGTCTGTAGTTAAATTACCCAGGCTTCCTGACTCCACGCTAAAAGCCAAGTCGCCGAAGATCTTATCTGTGATAAGATATTATCTAACTCTCCGCCTATCCATTACTCTCTCAATTTAATTCTTACTTATCTAATAAAATAGTTAATGCTAAATACTCAACCAAACGTCTGCCATTTAATTTTAGAGCTGGTGAACAGTAATAAAATGTACGAAAACTGCACATATTCCAATAGACGATGAAATTGCTAACATTGACTTGCGGTCCAGTAAAAACAATCTTCAACTGAATGAGTCTAAATCCGTATAATTCTTTTCCTTCCACAGCGATCTAGAGTTCTAGCAAATTATGTGCCGCAGCCTATAGTTGGAATTGTTAGAGTGAACACTTTTAAGTGCTTAGATGCCACACTCCAATCCAACTTTTCTTTTTCTGTTTATATTTATGATATAATAAGCAGAGATTTGTACTAACTAGAGCATTGATTTGTACTAATCTTTTTACCATTCGCACTCAAAAATCAAAATGCCTTAATTCTAACTTAATTGAAGCTGTTTTTAAATCTGTTGTGCTTTCCAAGTTAACCAATGCTTAGCAAATCTAGTGGGGTTATCTTGGTACCTCCGATAGAGAGTGTCTTGAAGCCTTCTTCAGAAAATCTATATTAACTTTATAATTACCAAAAAGTTAATATACAATATTCCATAAAACACCTTTATTTGTATTAATCTCTAGCATTATTAAGAATATCACGGAATAAAACATAAATGTAGATATTCCTGTGAATTTCTTCGAGTGGTTGATCTGTCGCAGACTTTGTAACTGAAATTTCTCAATTTATCAAAAGTAGTGGTCTAGAATGATGTGATAATAGTAAAATTAAATGTAATTATTTATAAGTAGATTGATTTTCTATTTTACTTTTTGTACTGAAATCAAATTGGATAGCTTTTTGAATAAGCTTTTGTCTGTCTGGCAGTCTATCTGTCTGTCTCTATGTTTCTATTTCTCTCACTCTCTCTCTTCTCTCTCTCTCTCTTCTCTCTCTCTCTCTCTCTCTGTCTCTCTCTCTTTCCATTTATTTCTCCATTTATATCTCTCTGTGATTCTCTCTTCTCACTCTTTCTCTATTTCTATACATATCTCTCTCCATTTATTTCTCTCACTGGCACTCCCTCTCTCTCTCTCTCTCTCTCTCCATCTCTATTTTTCTCTCCCTCTCTACCTCCCTCCGTCCCTGCTTCCCTCTCTCTCTCTCTTTCTTAATCTTTCTATTTCTGTCTCTATCTTCTTCTCTTTCTCTTTCTCTTTCTCTTTCTCTTTCTCTTTCTCTCTCTCTCTCTCTCTCTCTCTCTCTCTTTCTATCTCGTTCTATATTTATCACTCTCTTTATCTCTCTCTCTCTCTCTCTCAGTCTCTCTCTCTCTCTCTCTCTTTGTCACTCTGTATAGCACAGCATCATCATCATATTTCCTCACTGAATTCTGCACATACCATAAGTAACTCAACTAGTGGATATTCAAGACATTACTGTTTGCTTTCACTTGCTATATTTTAACATTAATTCTTTTATTTACTTCCCCCTCCCATTCTACTCCACTCCACCCACAATCGGATAAGATACATGACATTCTAGCAGGGGCATTACTTCACCACGTCACGTGACTTCACCACGTCACGTGACTTCACTACGTCACGTGACTTCACCACGTCACGTGACTTCACCACGTCACGTGACTTCACCACGTCACGTGACCTAGATGGGACCACTTCTTCTAGAGAAGTGACTTGAAATGTAGTAATAGTAACAGTGTTCCGTGTTGTGTCAGGGTTGTTTGAAGAATTGACCAACCGGTGACTGCACGTGTCGTAGAAAGCGACTAAAGCACTAAGATCCATACTAACGTCAGAAATGGCATTCGGTTGGGGAGCGCCTAGGTTCTAGAACTTGCTAAAAAATTTTAACGAATTGAAGTCTCAAATAGGGATCGGCTGGTGATATGATGTAGGACAGATGAGAGGATTTGAGACAGTCGATTTGTATCCCGACCTTGATTAAACTGGGATTCAAGGGAGGATGAAGATGATGAGTATTAGTAATAGTATAAAATTCTTATAACAACAACAATACGATTAGAGCACTGTGGAACCAAATCAAAGCCGATGAGCTCTTATAATTAAATATAGTTATAATTAAATAAAGGCTTGAAATGATTTATTGGGGGCAGCACACGCCACTTGTACCTCCCGCCTCACCTGTTCACCCCTTCTAGTGCTAATGCGACCGCAGGGGTGCCTCGTTTAGAGAGTTACTTTTCGCATTGTAGTGGCGCCCTCTTCATAGCGTCCTCTAAATGCTTGGGCGCCACACGTTGATGCAGACAGGAGCATTTACCAGTCGTTAAATAATGTCCTGATTTTAAATCGTTACTATTACTGCATGGGACATACCAGTCGTTAAATAGCGTCCTGATTTTAACCAAATTTAAACCTTCAGTAGGCTTAATTCATAACCCTATATCTTAATTCATAACCCTATATCTTAATTCATAACCCTATATCTAAGCCTATCCAAAACCGTTCTCCTATTGTAAAATTATTAAGATATTTAAATTTTAAAAAGATAAAAGCTAAGGAAATTAAATATTAAAGCTGTAGAGTAAACCAAAAAAATCAAACTTAAAAATATAAACAAAAAACTTGTAGAAATATTATAGAAATAAATGTAAATAATAAATTAACATACAGCTGTTTACGCAATGTAAATATTTAGTCGTTTATTCAAAGGGTTGGAGCATTTGTAACGCAAGCGCTTTAGAATCGTCAAATCTCGATTCAAATCTCAGATCATTCAGCAATAAATAAATTCTATAAGGACTATTCTATACCCCCACTAGCTACAACATTCGCTATAAAAGATAAAACTTATTAAGCTGATGTAGGGATAATAAAAATAAGAATACATGTATTATACGCAACTTAGTTAACTCTTTAAGCATGTAGAATGTCGCATGACTGTATGTATAAAAAGCTGCAGAACAGGTATCCAGATTAAAATATAACAATTCAGTATTTCGTGGAAAGTTGAAAACAGCGAGTCTCATTTATTCATTTTACGTAAGTTAAGCTAATGTAAGCGAACCTTATTTTAAGCCAATGCAAATCTTCTACCTAATATTCTTTATATTATATTTTAAAACCACGATCATGCCACCATATGTCCGCTAAATTTGAACAGTGTAAAATTTTTTATTTAAAACTATTTTCTGGATTTCACGGCTTTGCTAAGTTATTTTTTATCCAGTGTCTAAAAGCAAATAGAAAGTATTCTTTGTATTTGTTTCTTAATTAGTTTTCTGAGTTTATTTTTATTTTTATTCTAAGTGCATAATTATCAAATAGTGCTATTATTCACTAGAGTGACGGCTAAAATTTCGTGAAATATCCGCCAAAGGCAAATTGAACATTATCTAATTTATCCAATATATTTTTAAGTAAGAAGGAAATCAAATGCCGATTTGTTGAGAACAAAAACGTATGGTTAATTCGTATAACTTAGTATATAATTATTTTACTGAGAAAGATTTACATTTGACTGACATTTTTGCAAATTTGAACAGCGTCTCATTTAAATGGTGTACCGTGTACTAGATTTTATCAAAACACGATAAGCCGTTAGACGACAGTCCCGTAGATAAAGGAATTAACAGATTGATTAATTTAGTCTCAACGTCGTCACCAGATGTCTGACAATGAGGTATGTAGAGTTTACCAGATAATCTCTCTAATTATCCAGCGTAATATTCCAGGTTATCCAGATATTTCTTAATGCGAAACAGTAGTTCTTCACATAGACAAATAAAATACCAGTACAAATATTATGAGATACAAACTTGCTGTGTTCGGTGACTGAAGAATATAGACGAGTGATAAACTGCAAGTGTCATAAGATGCGACTAAGGAATAACAGAGATTTGAAAGACTCACATCAGAAACCATATTTTCCTAAGATAGCAAGCTATAGGCCACAGCAATGTATGGATAAGGCACAGCCATTCGTGCAGGCCTAACTCAATGCTCAGTGAAGTGCTCTTAGGAAGAGTGAACGCTGGTTATGAGTGGAAATCTGTGTCTCGGATCTCCTACTTGAAAACTAGAAAACTAACGAAGGAGAGAGAGAGAGAAAGAGAGAGAGAGAGAAAGAGAGAAAGAGAAAGGGAGAGCGATGGCATATGAAATAAATTAACCTTAAAAATACATATAGGCCTATAGCCTATAGGTCTATATATATATATATATATATATATATATATATTATTATATTATATATATATATATATATATTTATATATATTATATATATATATATATATATATATATATATATATATATATAATATATATATATATATATACACACACACATGTATATTTAGCAGCAGTGCAACGGTTAAAGACTAATTTTTACGTCATTTCATGTATTGAAAACAAGTCGTAAGGGGTTGTATGATAAATGGACGAGCAGTGAGAAAGCTTGCTTTTCATGCAGTGGTCTGGCTGAACTTCATCGCACGGTATTACATTTGATTCATAAATGGCCGTTAACAAGCTTAGCTTGAAGCTTTTATTTAAAGATGGCAATTTTAGATCAACTGGAACTTTTAGATCGTCTGGATGATTGGGTTATAAAATAAATGGTAAAGCTAATGCTAACGTCAGCTTCCTCACTCTAAAGCGATGTCAGTGACGGGCGAGCCCAGGATTTGAACCCGCACCTACTGATCCGCGGTCAAGAATCTTACCGACTTAATCAAAAAATGATTTCAATACAGTAAAACGTTAACTCTGTTTAGCAATGGAGTGTGCTACGAAGAAACGCTAATTAAATCAACTTGAGCTAGACAACAAATTCCATGGATTTCTCTAATAAATCCTAATTGAATGCAAATTCTTCGTAACAATAAAATGAGTAAATTGTAGTCAGCTTTCAAAACGGCTAGTGATTAACTTTCTTTCTCGAGATTTAATTGGAAATCTATGAGTTCAAGAATTCTATCATTTTCACTTTTTCAGTGTTGATATTTCTGACAATCGCTGGCGCATTGGTTCAGCTCAAACTAATAAAACTCGAGTTCAAATGGGCAGAGCATAGATGAAAAAAACGTTCATACCAAAAATAAAAAACGTTAAAGAACGCGTTTTTTCAAAAAAAATAAAAAACGCAAAATATGTTGGAAAAACGTTGGTAGCGTACACGTAGGCTTGCATATATATAACCATGCATTCATTCCATAACACTAAACAATTTTATTACAACTAGACTTGATCTAAAGTTCTAAAGTATGTCCATAGACTCCATACAAATATAAACAAATATTTTCAGGTCACATACAGCCACACTGTCATTTGTTCATAATTATCAATACAAGAAAATTTAAATCCGTAAGAAATTAAGAATAGACAATGTCTTAAAAATTAGAACATCTGCCTAATTAGGTTTACATTTTTTTACTTTTTATTTTATAAAAAATAAAAAACGTAAAAAAACGTGTTTTTTAACAGATATAAAAAACGTAAAAAAGCGTTTTTTTCATCTATGGTGCAGAGTTCGAATAACAGAGTTGACCTGACATTTATTATGAAATAAACTAGAACAGCGGATGTTATAGTCGAGCTTAGTCCATTGAGTTCCTATTTTCTACTATCACCCTCCTCTGTGCATGGCTAGATTGTATGCTCAAGGCTCAAACTATGTTTAAATTTCTCAAATAACTTTAAATAATCTGCTTTGTCTCATTCCCATGGTTTTCAATTCTTAAATATAGAATTTAAATAAAACGATACGCTTTGGGGTAATATTTTGAGAAAATTCCATGAATGCAAGCATATTTTAATAGCCAGTTAATCGAAGAAGATATAAGGCGTCAGGTTTATTGGCCGTGCATAGATCTGCAGACAGGTGGGTTGCTACACAGCTTGAGGTGAAGCTTTCAGTCGCCTTCTGGAAGTTCTCTAGTCTCCGCATAGTCTGCGCATTGCATTCTCACTCTTATATTAGTGCGTGTAAATAATATACGGGTGTTAAGTTTTTGTCAAAATAACTCGCTAATCGAGTAATTTGTTGGTAAATTTATAAATACGTAAATAGATTATAGAAATTACTGAGTTAAATTAGTCGCCAGCTTTTGTACCGGTTGGATTACAAGGTTGATAGAGAACACCTATTTTGAGAAACGGTCAGAGTTAACGTAAAATGAAGTCTTTAAAATAATTCTCTATAAACGCCAGTTACCAATCTGCTAGTAAACCATATCTCACACTGTTTCAATCACTTCAGACTTGATTATTTCGTAAAAGAAATCTTAGCCAAGTATTCACAGAAGAATAAATAGATAGAAATAATAAATAGAATTTTGGACGGATTTTCTGGATTTTGAAATTTGCACCGTTTTTGGACCTTCTTTGCACTTTGTGCTCTCCGGCTTGATTTTGTCTCAATAGTGCTCGATGTTTTCATTGATGACTATAGCACTCTAATTGTTGTTATTATTGTTATTAAATAAAATTCCCACCGAATTGGTAGTACACTTCTGCTACTATTTACTCATTAAAAAGCTGGTAAAGGTAAGGTTAACGTCAGTTTCCTCACTAGAAAGCGATGTCAGTGACGGAGCATTATGAGCGTTATTAAGGGGGTGCAGTGTGGGGTGGGACATTAACGGCTGCTGAACAGACATTAGCCCCCTGGAACTGACTATTATAGAATTGAGGAGTAGATTAAAGTCCATATTCTCGTGACAGAGCCGTGCCCTATAGACAGATTGACTGCTGGGTGATCCCTACGTGTATGGGTTAACAGAGACAGGCGCCTATCACTGTCTCTAGTAGATACTACATTGAGACGTCTGTCCCGTACCTACCTCATCTCTATTTACCACTAACACTCTTCTCATTAAACCACATTAACGAGGCTTCTCATAAATGTCGCATGCTAATATACAACTATCAATATTTCTTGAAATAAAGATATATTCTGAGCTGTATAGGAGCCTGTTTTCTTTCAATTATCAATTAAATAAATTCACAAGCCATTTTTGTTGGCCATGAGACACAACTTGGTATGTTTAATGGTGAAATTTCTCATATATCTATACTAGCACGTTCTGCTGAAAACACCTTTTAGTTATAGCAATGTCGTTTACTAATGCATAAAATGCATTCATAGTTTCATATCAGCGATACTATATCTCCCAGTTGAATAATTAATTTTTCATCTTCCCAATGAACTACCATATTTATTATTTCTCCATTAAATTTTAAGTATTAGGTTTTGTAAAGGTCGTTAACCGTAATTGTCTACACATAACAGTGTATTCTCATTATTTACTGCAGAAATATCGAAAAACAGCGCTACATAGCGGCATATAAAAATAATTATATGTTTATTACTAGTTTAGATATTAATTTAAATGTAATTGTTATTCATCTCATGATTACAATTGAACTCTTCCTGTAAAGTAGTCTCGGACCGAGTTCGGCCATGACACTGCTATATAAATTTTCGTTGTTAATAATAAAAATAATTTATTCCTAACTGATTCTTATCGTGTACTCAATTTTTTAATAGAAACGAAAGTTTAGTACGAAACTATTTCAATAAGAAACGCCCTAATGAAATCTGAGTTCATAATTTATAATTATATTATTGGTTTTTAAATATATGAATAATTTTTCATGAAATTGTGATTTTAAAAAAGTATTTTTTTGTTAATATAGTAAATCTCTTAATTTATTATAGCATTAAAAATACTATAATAAATTATTATAGCAATATTATTTTATTTTATTAATTTTTACTATGGTAAAAATATTAGGTTCTTGAAATTATTAATATTAATTCAAAAGGAAGCCTTCTGTTTGACTACAATGACTGAGCACTCAAGTGCTCACTCTCTAGTCTCTGATTCTGTCATTCATGGAAGTATTCAACTCTTGAGCGGATAACAACAACTTGACGCTTTCACAACGATTCCCTACCTATGACACACTGCATCTGTCGCTCAAACGATAACTCTGCCCACTTGTGCCTCACTATTTCTGTCTATCAAACGATAGCTCCGCCTTCTGGTGCCTCACTACCTCTGTCTATCAAACGATGACTCTGCCCACTTGTGCCTCACTACCTCTGTCTATCAAACGATAGCTCCGCCTTCTGGTGCCTCACTACCTCTGTTTATCAAACGATGACTCCGCCCACTTGTGCCTCACTACCTCTGTCTATCAAACGATAGCTCCGCCCACTGGTGCTACAGTACCCCTGTCAATCAAGCGATAGCTCCGCCCATTGGTGCTACAATACATCTGTCAGGCAGTTTCAGGGACGTCTCTGGCAGACTCTACACAAACAGGTGCCAAAGCACCACACGATGACAACTGAGTACACAGCGACCACAAGAGAAAGCGAGATCAAAACAGTGCAAGTCCATGTTCCAAGGCAAGCGGGTCAAAAATTAGACCAAAGACTTATCAATTAAGCTTATGAATTGTAAGATTTATTTAATAGGCTGATTTACGTAGCTAGTGTTGTTAAAGGCGTAGCAGCTCAGTAGTTGTTTTGAAAGACGATGAAATAAAAAGTAAAGACAAATATAGAATACACATAATCATAGATGCCATGTGCTCGTAATTGTGACAACTAATTCATCTAACTGAGGAAGGCAACGGGAAATCACCTCAGAAGTCATACTTTTCCCAGGCTATAGGCTACATAAGGTATGGTATTAGACATAGACTTTGTGAAGGGATTAACTTGTTGATCTAAGGAGTGCTCTTTTGAAGCGAGAAAGCAGACTTTGAGGAGTATGAATATGTACCTTGAACCTGCCACTTGGCAGTGCACTGGAGAGAGAGAGAGAGAGAGAGAGAGAGAGAGAGAGATATTAGAACGTTCAAACGAGACTAATCTTAGTTGTCACCAAACTTCTTTGATTGAAATTGAAATAAATTTTAAATCACAAATTTAATGCTCGTAGTATATAGGTTATCAGTAGCAACGACTGCAGATCTGCATAATTATGTATCCTGTCTGAGACAATGTTAATATATGCTCGTTTCGCTCTATTATCATATTATCTCTCAATCAATCGATATTTATATCTAGTCATTGATCTCATTTCCTCTCTCGATCACGC
The DNA here is from genome assembly GCA_905160935.1 of Enchytraeus crypticus. Lineage (NCBI taxonomy): Eukaryota > Metazoa > Annelida > Clitellata > Enchytraeida > Enchytraeidae > Enchytraeus > Enchytraeus crypticus. The sequence goes on from CAJHZI010000753.1 coordinate 1,490,247, forward strand.
CCTTCTCTTTCCCAGTAATCTCACCCCAATGTAGGCACACATACAATGTACACGTACCTGACATTCTACACATACATCTACACTTACAGGTGAATCTACACATACATATAGGTAACTCTACAGATACATATAGGTGTATCTACACATACATATAGATGTATCTACACATACATACAGGTGCATCTACACATACATACAGGTAAATCTACACATACATATAGGTAAATCTACGGATACATATAGGTGTATCTACACTTACATACAGGTGAATCTACACATACATACAGGTGAATCTACACATACATATAGGTGTATCTACACATACATACAGGTGCATCTACACATACATATAGGCGCATCTACATACATATACGTGTATCTACACATACATATATGTGCATCTACACATAAATGTAGGTGCACATACACAAACATATTGGTGCACTTATACAAGCTGTTACATACGATTGCAAGTAAACAGACACACACTTCCAGTGAAGAGTTAAAATTAAAATTCATTAATAGAACAATTCTTAGAATACATACTCTCCCTACACTTCTACCAATCGCTATCCATTCAATAGGAACCTGCTTTACTAATCCTAACTTATTCACAATCCATTAGGACCCAATGACAATATTAGCGCATGTTGTTAATCTAGATGTTTAATGAGCAAATTGGTACGTTGGCTGGAGCCAGTGGCGATGTCGGTGAGATACTCGACCGCGGATCAGTATGTGCGGGTTCAAATCCTGGGCTCTCCCGTCACTGACATCGCTTTCGAGTGAGGAAACTGACGTTAACATTAGTTTTACCAGATTTTTTAAATACCAGATTTAGCAGGCTCTGCGTTTCCAGATTTAACTAGGAAACGTGACCTGGTGCTCGCAGAAAAGAAGGATAAAGTATATTGCTTAAGGCTGCAACTCGAATGCCTTCCATTGCGGGTTTACACTAGCCGTGTAGTCTCAATTTCTCTCTAGAGCTCTGACAAGCGGCAGGTCCAAGTTACATATTCAATCTCACATGATGCTTTCACGCATCATAAAGAGCACACCATCGATTAGCGAGTTAATCCTATCACAAATTGCTACGTCTTTTTAGATATAAATTTAAATTTAAATGTAATTTTTATTTAGCATATTATTATTGTACTCACTCTGTAAAGTCGTCTCGAAGACCGATGTCCTTAGGATATGAAGTTGTTCCGGTGGCCATTGAAACCATGGGCCCGATGAATCCCGAAGGAGTTGACTTCATTAATGGCATAGGCAGCCTTATTGCAGAGCAAACCGGCGATAAGCGAGAGACATCTTTTCTTTGGCAAAGGCTTTCCACGACTTTGCAAAGATTTAATGCAGTCTGCTTCGACAATTCTTTTAAGCCGATTGATGACCTCGAGTAGCCGGGCGGCGATTCAGCACGTATTGCTTGAATCGTTTTTATCAAACCCCAGGTTCTTTACACCGGGGTAAAATAAAATAATAAAATAATAATAATAATATTGATACACATACACAAGAACACATTGAAATAGTCTAGCAAGTAGAGACAAACTCAGGTACTGAGAGACAGAGAGAGAGAGAGAGATAGAGAGAGAGAGTGAGAGGGAGAGAGTGAGAGTGAGAGAGTGAGAGAGAGACAGAGAAAGAGAGAGAGAGAGATACATCTTCCGACTGATTTTTTGGATTTTTGAATATGCACCGCTTTGGACTTTCTTTTTGCACACTGGCTTGGATTTGTCTCAATAGTGCCAGATGTTGTCACGGACGGCACTCTAATTTAAATTATAATAATTATTATTAATATAATCAGACACACAGATGAACATAGTGAAATACTGAGGTAGACTGGTAAAGTAACTTAGAGCCATACTGAAGAATACAATGGAACAAAGACATACTCAGACCTACATTAAGACATACCTAGAGGCACAGAGAGACAGTTAGAACTGATCGGCGACTTATATAAGCGGTTGAGCTCTTCTGCGGTTTCATAATGTCAAAGTTTTAACACAAGTCGGTTAGTCGTTGGTTACTCTCGCACAAATCTATTAATTATAGAAATTAAATAGAGGTGTTAAATCTCATATATTAAATATAATTAGAAAGTCTGTCTCGTTTAAAGTATGGTACGCGTTGTATAACAGTGCTTAGATAATTAATAAATTGCACAAGATTTCATATTATCATAATGAGTATTCTGCGTAATATAAGTATTGTACTGCATTCATAGCTTCTTTAAATGTATTTAAAAAATTCAATGGCCAAAAATGGTAGGTCTTTAATAGGAGTTTAAAATAAGGATGAAGTTAGGGACGTTCGTAATCATGAATGTGGAGAGATAAGAGAAATACAAATTTTTCATAATTACACTATCTTGGTATATATATATACACACACACACACACATATATATATATATATATATATATATATATATATATATATATATATATATATATATATATTTATATATATATATATATGATTTATACATTATTTAAGCATAATTATACAGCGTCTTTTTAGCCTAACTAGGAAATAAATCAGCGTTTCTCCTCACTAGCATTCAAGGATGAATGTAGGGAGGCGAAAACATTTAAATCCACGTTTAGGATATTTGATCGGATTACAGAAATCGACGAATCTAGAATCTAGAAGCTTGGCAATAAACTGCTCCTTAATATGTGGATCCTAAGTAGCATCATTTACACTCTAATTTTGATGGCGGTAGCTTGACAGTGGCGAACTATCTTGAAAATAGCGGGTGCTTTTGATCTTAACATTAAACAAGCTTCAGTAGATCTGCTAGTTTTGGTATATTCACTCGTTCAACGTGGTGGAATAAGTTTAAATGTAGAAACAGTTTCACTTAGGCCTACTGCTAAATGAAAGGAAACTAATAATTATAATGAGCACTTGTATTTTTCGTTAAATCATTCTTCTAGGTAATATATTTGACTTTTTGTTACTACCATGCTTGCAAATGTTTATGTTAATTAAAAATCAATGAAATTAAGATCTAGAATAATTCCGTACTACAACATCGATGAAAGATTAGAGTGGCGGGCTTAAGACACACGAGAATAGACACACCGTTAGCTGCATTGGTTGTCCTGGTGGTTTGGTATAACTTGTGAAAACATATGAAGTCGATTTTTAAAAAATCGTGATTAAAATATTCAGCAGTAGACGGTGCCAATGACCTGCAAATCAGTTTCAGAAATTTCAAGTTTAAATTATTTTATGATTAATTAAGAAGAAGTTCCTATTGATCAAATGCATTTGAACTCAGTTCAGCGTTCAAATGTGCTCAGCGTTCAAGTGTGCTCAGAGTTCAACTGTGCTACTCATGGCTGTAGCAATCAATCTGCGTTTAACCATGCGATTCTTAAAAGTGCCATACGAGTGGAATAATTGTTTAGCAAATATATTTAACAAAACGAATCACTGACACACTGGTCACACACTTGTGACACACATTTGACACACTGGTGACACACTGGTCACTGACACACTGACACACTGGTCACTGACACACTGGCACACTGGTCACGCACTGACACACTGACACGCTGGTCACTGACACATTGACATACTGACACACTGACACACTGGTCACTGACACACTGACACACTGGTCACTGACACACTGACACACTGGTCACTGACACACTGACACACTGGTCACTGACACACTGACAAACTGACACACTGACAGACTGACACACTGGTCACGGAGCTTTAGAATGAACAGTACGAAGTCACTCGATGTTAACAAGGCATAGCGACGATTGACACTGTCCATGAGAGATAATCATCCAGATGAAGAGATTTGCTCGTAAAACCATCAAGAGCATCTCGTTCACATGATGCTGACCAATGACAGTGTAACACTCAGCATGCTACTCCTGTTTGAGTGTTATTTGAAGATATACCATTAATACAATAGAAGTCGGTTATTTATATGGAGTGGTTAGTAAATTATCTCTCAGTTTTATTCCTGTATTATTTACTAGCTGTTAAGCTTTGTACCAGGGTACCCATACAAACAAAACCTGGATGTAATTTTTAAAGAGTTTTTAAGTGAGATTTTAAAGAAATTCTTGGCTAATTAATTAAAAGAGGAACTGGGTTAAGAACCAGAATGCTGTCCATGGTAACTATGGACAACAAAATGGACAGATTTTGAATTTTCTTCTAGAAATTATATAAGCGAATGAAATTAAAATATAGGTCCTATATAAAACAGAATCCATACAATAATGTATATATAATAATGTATATATAATAATGTATATATAATAATGTATATATAATAATGTATATATAATAATGTATATATAATAATGTATATACTGTATAATTCAAAAGTTACAGTAACGACTGAGAACGTACTACAGTAGAATCCACAAGCTTAATATCATTATTAAATGATATTAAGCTTGTGGATTCTACTGTAGTACGTTCTCAGTCGTTACTGTAACTTTTGAATGTGACTTTGTCTGTAACTGTAATATTTTTCCAATTTCTTCTGCACCGTGATATCCTGCATGTAGAATTTTCTTGCTGTATTTCTACACGATTGTTCTATTGATATTTCAGACATTTTACATTTGTAAATTATTTCTATAGAAATCCCTACTGCGGATACGAACATTAAAATGCCGCTGTTAATATGCTACACATCGTCTTTCATTCTTCTAGTAACTCTACAGAGATTAGCATCAGCATTACCGTCAGAGCTTTCACAACCTTCCCAACATTCCGCCGATGACTTCGTCGATGAAAACAGTGATTTCATTCTTGAAGAGAGAGACACTAGATCTCAGAGCCTAAGTATAACATCGAAAGAAATAACTAACGACGCGGAAATCAAGAGAGCCTCGTCAAACGACAACGCGAGTAATAACCAAGTGGATTACAGAAATACAGATACCGAATCCAATACGAATTCAGAGACTGTAAACTTTGTCGAAAATATTGATAACTCGGAGGAAGACCTAGATGACATCTCCAACCACCTGGACTCAGACTATGAGAGGAAGACCGAGACTTCCAGAGAGCAGGACGTGGTGAAGAGGCACTCAGAGAGACTTCATCCAGATGACGTCATTGTTCCAGGTAATCGACGTCATAAGAACTCTCAACGTAACCGTGATGATAGCTCAAAACCCCCCGCCCAGAATTCTAAACCCCCCGCCCAGAGACCACCCTCCTCCTTCAACGACACCTCCAGTGTTGTCGTCCTCGTCTTCCCTTCAGAATCTTCTTCAGCTGGCACCCAGAGCAAAGGACTGACCGGCTCGAGCGGCTACGTGTCTGGCTCGGTAGCGAAAGACCAGGAGTTCAATTCTACGAGAAACGTGGAGACGGCGAGACTGAACAAGAGAAGGTTGATCAGAGGCAGTCGTAAAGCTGTCACTATCACCAGGCGAGAGTACCTGAAGAAAGATTGGTGTCGTACCCAACCCTTCCAGCAGGTGGTAAAGGAGAGGGGATGTAGGCGGAAGCGGATTATGAACAGGTTCTGCTACGGACAGTGTAACTCTTTCTTCATTCCTAAGTCCTCCCGAGGTGTTAGGACCTCCCCCCTGCAGGAGAAGGGCGGGGAGGCCTTCCGCTCCTGTGCCTACTGCACCCCGGTCGACAGCGAGTGGCTGGAGGTGACGCTCAAGTGCCCTCTACTTGATCCCCCGCGTAAAACGAAACGGGTGCAGATTGTGAAACAGTGTAAGTGTATGGCGGTTAATCTAAACTCGATTGAACTCTTGTAACTGTGTGGAAATAGTAGTACCGCTGGAAGGGAATTAGTATGTTCAAGGCCTTGAACCGCAATTTGCTCACTTTTTCATTTCTGATGAATTTCTCGAGAAATATGGCTAGTGACACCTGGTGAATTAATTAATTCATGCATAGAATATACATGTATAATTCATGTTGGCAGATGTCATTCGTAGCTTATACATGTAGACTCTGAAATCAATTTTCAATTTAATTACAAGCCTAAAAATGCTAATACTAACGTCAGTTTCCTCACTCGAAAGCGATGTCAGTGACGGGAGAGCTCAGGATTTAAACCCGCACATACTGATCCGCGGTCGAGTATCTTACCGACATGTCGGGTGTATTACTACCCAATACAATGTCTAATATCAGCTTGGCTGGACCTACAGGTACTTCAATTAGACCAATCGGGCTAACTGTCTTACATAATAGTATAAACGACAGGCTGAAATCATTGTGTCATGGACGATAGTTGTCGCTCGGTGTTGTCACGGACGACATTAACTCTCTAATTTTTGTTATGTTAACGACATGCTGGTGTTTGGCAGTTTTTTCTACACGCCAATATTTTACGAATTTAGAAATTGTGCTCAGAATATCGGGGTGCTGTTATTTAGGTGAGAAAAGTAAAATAACATATCAGATACTGGATGTAAAAATTTTTTGAAAATGTTGAATGTTAAAAGTTGAATGTTAAAAATGTTGGATGTTGAATGTAGACCTATAGAATTTTTGTTTAAGACTCACTTGCGTGGCTAGAACTGAGTTTAATGGTTTGCTTTTAGTTTTAGTTTTGAGGGCAGCTCTGCAACGAAGTTATTTCTGTAAATAGTCTGAACATAATGTAAATATTTCTAATGTCTGAATAAATTTTGTCTGCTGTCGTATTTATTAATTAATTTCGTTAAATCAGATTTAAATAAGAGAAATTCATTCTTTTTTGAAAATGGAATACTCGTATATGAATACTCAGAATGGCAGCTTAGTGAAACATTGATATTCCCGGAGCCACTGAATGAGCAAAGTGAGAATTCCAATCTATTTGAAACCAATTTTCATCACCGTCATCATCATCATCTTCCTTTGAATTCCAGTTGAACTAAGGTCAGGGATACGAATAGATAGACTGTCGCAAATCCTCTCTGTCCTACATCATACCATCAGTTAATCCCGTATTTGAGACATTTCCACTCGTTTAAATTTTCTAGCAATTTCTGGAACCTAGGCCTAAGCGCTCACCAACCGAATGCCTTTTCTGATGCTGGTGTGGATCTTAGTGCTATAGTCGCCTTCTACGACACGTGCAGTCAACGGTTGGTAAACTCTGTAAACAACGTGTACACATCCCAGGAAATTGAACCAATGTTGCGACGCTTAATTAATGTGATAACGGTTTTGCCTACCTACTAAATTTTATACGTTTCCTGTTATTTTTCTTAGCAGCCCGTATCGTGAGGGAAGGGGGCTTCACGTACCCTGCCCCTAGCTTCATGGAGGTACCCCTACCCATTATTTTCTAAATACAAAGATGCTTTGGCATGATATACTGTAAGGCGTACTCTATTAAATACTTAAAAAATTCAACAAAATAACCAATAAAGAGAGGACAGTTTCCTATAACGTGCGCATATTAGAGGAATAAAGAATTAAATTTGAAAAAAAGAGTTAATTATAGTTTTAGCAGAATTGTTTTAGCTCGATTAAATTTAATTAGGCCACATAGGCCTAAGTATCGAAATACACAAGAAAATACGGGTGTGCCTTAAGGATTTTATTAATTTAGTCACATCTATCATTAACACATCATCAAGTAGAGTATATAGAAATGAAAAACAATTTATTTATTTATTTATTTATTTATTTAGATCACCAAAAAGGGTCACTCAACCCTGTACAGTTCACAAGCAATGCAAACAATCAAGTAAATGCAATAAATGAGCACAATTTAAATGTGAACCATGGTGAACTTAAAACGAAAATATAAAGTAGAAATTAAAGAATTGGAATAAAGAAATCCAAAATAAAGAAAATTAATGATAATAGATATTAATTATAATAATTATAGTGAGAGACTGATTGAATGAGCGGAAAATAGCGGTCACAGAGGCGCCTATACAAATAGTCAATTCACTAAGTTCAACTCTTGTAATTCCTAGTCATCTGTCTCTTAGTGCACTGCCTACTGGAAGGTCCATGGTATACAACGCCTCCACTCTTCTCTGTCTTCCGCCTTCCTCTTCATTTCCACATATGGGTGGGTCTTTAATCATCTAACATACCTAATCTCGGCCTGCCCCTGCCCCTGCCCCTTTTCCTTCCATTCTACCTTCTATGACCTCTTTTAATAGACCTTCCCCCCTTAGAATGTGTCCTATCCATCTCTTCTTCCTATTTCTTAATACATTTATCAACTGTCTATCTGTGCCAACTCTCTCCAGGACTTCCGCATTTGTAACCTTTTGAGTCCAGCTAATCCTCTCCATTCTTCTCCAAATCCACATTTCCAATGCCTCCAGTTTCCTAATATCTTCCTTCCTTAAGGTCCATGTTTCACATCCATACAATAGCGTGGTCCAAACCAAAGTTTTCACTATCTTTATCTCTGTGTCTTTCTTTAGACTTTTTGTTAATAGTTCTTTTCTACTACTAAAGGCCGCTTTTGCTTGTGGAATCCTACTGCATATTTCCGTCTCACATTTCCCATCATCGGTTATAGTATGACCCAAATATTTGAAACTCCTTACCTGTTCCAATTTCAGACCATTTATTGTGATATTAACTTCACCTTTATTATTGGACACTCTCATAACCTTGGTCTTGTTATATTAATCTTCATTCCGTATCTTAAAACCGTATCATTCAGCCTATCCATTATCTTCTGCAATCCAAACTCGCTGCTCGCTACCATTCCTTGGTCATCTGCAAATCGTACATCTTGTAACAAATTCCCTCCTACTTTTATTCCTTCTTCCATGTCTTCCATGGCTTCATCCATCATTGCCTCAGCGTAAATGTTAAACAGCAACGGCGAAATGCTACAACCTTGTCTTACTCCACGTCTAATTTCATCTTCTTCTGAGTATTATTGTTGGATTTGACTACTGCTTTTTGATTCATGTACAAGTTCAAAATTAGTCTTCTATCTTTCAATTCCTATTCTTTTTAAGATATTCATCATCGTTATCCAATCAATCCTGTCAAAGGCCTTCTCGAAGTCTACAAAGCACACAAAAACGTCATTTCCATATTCTAAGCTTCTTTCGCAAAGAACCCGCATTACTCCTATTGCTTCTCTTGTGCCACATCCTTTCCTAAAACCACATTGTGTCTTGCTCAGTATCATCTCTGCTTTCAACTCAATGCGATTATTTATTATCTTTAATAAGATCTTCGATGCATGAGATATTACGCTGATTGTTCTGTAATCCGAACACTCCACAGCATTGGCTTTTTTGGGAATTGGGATATATATATATATATATATATATATATATATATATATATATATATATATATATATATATATATATAATGGCTGGAGCCAGTGGCGATGTCGGTAAGATATTCGACCGCGGATCAGTATATGCGTGGTTCAAATCCTGGGCTCTCCCGTCACTGACATCGCTTTCGGGTGAGGAAACTGGCGTTAATATTAGCTTTGTTTGCTATTAAATACATAATTATATAAATACTTATATAAAAAGAAAAGGCAGAATTGAATGAAATAAGCCCGCGACGATTAAATAACACCTTCATAAACATTTACACTTGTAGAACACTGCACTGTTACACTAGCATCCAAAGTACAAGTGCTTGTCTAACATGTAAATACTCACAGTATACAAGTATGTACGATTGAATTGAAGCTAGTCAATGTTCACACTGTAATAATAGACAGATGTTGTTTAGCTTACACTACTAGACAGTCTACATATTCTTAACTATTTCCTGTAATTATTCTGTAGTATATACGAATATTAGCAGTTGATCACTATTAATGAGATGGATATAAGCTGTTACAGCAGGGAGGAGTTGGTTAAGCAGTATTCTCCAAGCCAGTGGACCCGGAGAACAAATCCCAGTCAAGTCATCGCTGAGCACAGTCGTGTCTGTGCGGCAGGTTCTATAATAATAATAATAATAATAATAATAATAGCGTAACGTCCGTTTCCTTATACGAGGATGTTGTCAGGGACGTCTATAATGCTCTAAACATCTACAGACTAAAACTAAAGCTACGTTTAACGTCAGTTTCCTGCTCGATGGCGTATCAGTGACGGGATGAACAGTGGGTGTGAACCCTGCACCTACTGATCAGCCGTTGAACTACTTGCCAACAGGTCATCGGCTCAGCCCAATGACAATTCGTTAAGCAAAAAGAAGTATTAAGTGGATAATAATAATAACAATTAAAATAAAGGTTTAACGTCCGTTTCCTCATCCAATGATGATGTCAGGGACGTCCGTTATACCAGGGATGATAAGCGATGCTGTATCGTATTATAAGAGCGATCAAATCTAAAGTATAAAATGCTTCAATGTATTAAATATCATATAAAGCATTATGGAGAGATATCATATGACATCATTACAGTTCAATGTTATATGATTTTATATGTATGACTGCTCACACACACGCACACACAGATATATATATATATATATATATATATATATATATATATATATATATATATATATAAAGCTTAATTATATATTACGTGTAAATAATATATACTTTATATGTATATACTCTACATATATACATATATCTCTTCTTCTCCAGTGCACTGCCAAGTGGCAGGTTCAAGGTACATATTCATACTCAAAGTCTGTTTTCTCGCTCCATAGGAGCACTCCTAGATCAACAAGTTAATCCCTTCACAAAGTCTGTGCCTTATCCATACCTCATGTAACCTATAGCTTGGGAAAATATGGCTTCTGAGGTGGTTTCACGTTGCCTTCCTCAGTTTGGTGAATTAATTACCATTTAATCCTGGGGGAAAATATTTCATGGTGAGGTGGGCCCCCTCTTGCCATCCTCAGCTCCTGCCTTTAGTCGCCTCTTACGTACACGCGGCAGATTGTTTGCGGTTGCCCAATTCGGCAGTGGTCCAACTATATGTGGACCATTATATATATATATATATATATATATATATATATATATATATATATAGAATGTATAAATGCATATATGTAGAGTATATACATATACAGTATATATTATTTACAAGCAATATATAATTAAGCTGTATATATATATATATATATATATATAATATGTATATATATACATATATATATACATTATATATATATGTATATATATATATATATATATATATATATATACAGCTTAATTATATACTACTTGTAAATAATATATACTGTATATGTATATACTCTACATATATGCATTTATACATTCTATATATATATATATAATGTATATATGCATATATGTAGAGTATATATATATACAGTATATATTATTTACAAGTAGTATATACGGATATATATATATAATATGTGTGTATGCATATCTAGCCCGTACAATGTTTGCTATAGAGTCAGAGCAGACTCGCAGCGCCTGTCAGATATCTATGGATGAGAGGTATGGAGAGAAGCCTGGTCAGAGACTGGATTTACTGAGAGCTCTACATACACCTCTAGGTACATACATACATACACACACAAACACACATAAATACACATATACACGCTTATACACATCTACACATATATACATACCATATACACATACATTCATATGCATACATATGCACTCACTCGCATACGCGCATATACATGTATACATGTATACATATATATATATATATATATATATATATATACATATTATATTAATATTATATATATATATTATTATGATATATATATATATACATATAATAATATATATATATATAATATTAATATAATAATATATATATAAAATATAATAATAGTAATAAAATACAAATAAATAATAATAATAAATAAAAAATATTACTAAAATATTAATAATAATAAAATAATTAATATTAATTAATAATAATAATAATAAAATAATAATAAAATATAATAATAATATATAATATAATAATATAATATATAATAATATATAATATAATAATATAATATATAATAATATATAATATAATAATATAATATATATATATATTATACATGTATATATATATATATATATATATATATATATATATATATATACATGTATAATATATGTATATATATACATATATATATATGTACATGTATAAATATATATATATATATATATATATATATATATATATATATATATATGTATATATATATGAAAATCACACTGTGACTCACAGTGTGACACTATGACACTGTGACACTGTGACACTTAGGCAGTGTGACACTATGACTCACACTGTGGCTCTGTGTCTCACACTGTGACACTGTTTCACTGTGATTCATACTGTGACACTATGACTCTCACAACTAAAGCGTCGGTTCTATGATGTGCTCATATCTTTAGCTGATATATTGGACTGAGCAATCGCATGTTAAGAAGTTTGTTATAGTTTTATTGATACCAGGAACCCGGAGCTCTGATGCTCTCAAGCTATACGTTATGCATCCGTCCATTGCATTTCTCTTCTTTAAGAATAAGTAGAACTTTATAAAACTCCTTCGATCTCAAATTTCCTGTGCAATTTCCGTTAGATACGAAGAAGTTAATAGGCTTATGTGGATTTTAAAATTTAGGTTTCATTAAATCTTGCTGTTCTGCTTTACAGATGCTCCAATATTTGTGTTCATTCATGGCGGATACTGGATGGGCTGCTGGTATAACTATTTCCTTCATAAATTAAAAATGATCATCAGCTCTTTGTGACTTAGCGTGAGCTGTTGCCTATCTATTTTTTCATTTAATTTTAATTTTTCATTGTTAAAAATTTAATTAATATACTAAACAATCGATCAATCGAATAATCATAAATTTATCAATCAATCAATATTGGATTTATTTGTGAAACTCTTGTTTTGAATAAAATGTTAGTTTATGATACAGAAAAACAATCTAAAAAATTAGCAAAAGATTTCAACAACAACTTTAAGCAAACCTACATTGTAGCTCTAAATTCAAGAAAATGATATCAATAAATGGAATGATTCTTGTGCCGCTATGTTGTACAGGTATATATTTATTGAGCATTTATATTTAGCATTATAGGTAGACCTATTTTTAATTTTACTATTAAATCATACTTACATTAAAAAAAGCCATTTTCCAGAGTCTTTTCTATTTTAATAATTTCCATAAAAATTTCTATTAAATTATAGACTAGAACTTGAATTACTAATTGTCTTCTTAGCGCACTGCCTATTGTCAGGTCCATAGTTTATAACTCCTTCACTCTTCTGAATCTTCCGCTTTCCTCTTCATTTCCACACAGGAGTGGGTTTTTAAATCATCTAACCTACCTAATATCACTAATTGTAACTGATATTAATTATCTACCCTAAAATTATCATTAATTTCGTTCAACGTTTATCGTAAGAAGTAAAGAAGAATACGAGTTTATTGCCACACCGATATTACAAGCGGGCTGCAGCTTTATATCTGCGGAATACGATCTGGCACCAACAGGTTTGAATTTATTATCGAAGTGCAAGCTTAATTAAAAACTAATTAAGCTGTTAATCAACTGCAACAACTGTTAAGCAGTTAGTTAACTAATTAATTAACTGTTGCAGAAAGTATATTTTTTGACAGTTTTCTTTTTAGCGTAAATAGCACTCGTACAACTATCGTTGCTGCATATACCAGTATAGCTGAGATACTTTGTAATGGAATTCGGCCGACTGGTTGATATTCTTGTTTGTGAAATGACAAATTTTGGCTAAGTGATTTTGATTGATTGATTTTAATAGAATAAATTCAAGTAAACGATGGTCAGTAATCAAACAAAAATCTACCAAGGTCATTTTGAATGGACTAGTCAATTAAATTAAAGCAAATTCAAGTCGTCAATTTTGATTTCATGCAGGGTTAATGTCATATTTACTATTACAGTAGGTCACTTGATATGCTGCCTGAAGGTGGATATAAATTGAAGATATAGATTGAATATAATGGTGTTTAAAGTTGTTGAATTAAGATAATGGTGTTTGAAGTTGCTAACTGTTACTGAAGATAATGGTGTTTAGAGTTTTTTACTGAAGATAATGGCGTTTAAAGTTGTTGACTGAAGATAAAGGTGTTTAAAGTTGGCACTGAAGAAAATGGCGCTTAAAGACGTTGACTGAAGATAATGATGTTTAAAGTTGTTTATTGAAGATAAAGGTATTTAAAGTTGTTGACTGAAGATAATGGTGTTTAAAGTTGTTTATTGAAGATAAAAGTGTTTTAAGTAGCTGACTAAAGCTAACGGTATTTAAAGTTGTCGACTGAAGGTTATGTTGTTTAAAGTTGTCGACTGAAGATAACGGTGTTTAAAGTTGTCGACTGAAGATAACGGTGTTTAAAGTTGTCGACTGAAGATTATGTTGTTTAAAGTTGTCGACTGAAGATAACGGTGTTTAAAGTTGTCGACTGAAGATTATTTTGTTTAAAGTTGTCGACTGCAGATAATTTTGTTTAAAGTTGTCGACTGAAGATAATGGTGTTTAAAGTTGCTACTGAAGATAATGGTGTTTAAAGTACTGTTATTTACTGAAGGTAATGGTGTTTAAAGCAGTTGAAGATAATGGTGTTTAAAGTTGTGGACTGGAGGCAATGTTGTTTTGCAGTGTCACTCGGAGAAATTGTGAATGAAGCGAGAGATGCTTTGAGATATACCATAGATCTGGCTCATCAGTCAAACAGCAAGTAAGAATCTATTTGTGATAAAGATATCGAAAATTAGTTTTACAAAAACGATTTCTGCATAATAATTACGGACTCATTATCGCTAATCGTCTTTCCAAAATACTTGACTGATTAGGACAGCTAAGAAGCTTCAAGTGTTTCTGCACATAATGAAAATAAAATGTAAAATTACACGAGGGAAAGAGACTTTCGGAATGAGAAAACAATTAACAAAGGTATTGGGAAAAACACAAAAGAGAAAAGAGAGAGGGATTGTAACAACATTGATATGGTCGTGCGGATGTAAAAATTGAACCTTAAGGAAGGTGGATGTCAGGAATTGACGGGAAACTAAAGGCACTAAAAAGGTGATTTTGGTGATAGATAGAAAAGATTAGTCGGACTCGCAAAATTACAAATGAGGAAGTTCTTGAGAGAGTCGATACAATTAGACAGTTAATAAATATGATCAGATTTAGAAAGAAAAGCTGGATAGGATATATTAATGTGAATGGCTTGCTGAGGGATGTAATGGAAGGAAGATAGCAAGGGAAAAGAGTTAGAGGAAGATTGAGACATGGGATGTTGGATGATTTGATAACAAATTCACATATGGATATGAAAAGGAAGGCTAAAGCTATAATTGGTTGGAAGAGTTATATGTCGTGGACCAGCCGTTAGGCAGTGCACTAGAAGAAGGACTTAATTACATTTACTTACGGCATAGTAATTACAATAAATGAAACTTCTTAGGTCACGTATTTTAATAAGAACAGCGATTATATTGTTTCTTAATGTTTATCGCATAGTCCCCCAAGAATAGCGCTATATCAGAAGGAATTTTATAGATTATTTAAAGATCCAATCGTATGTGAACCTGAGGAGGAAGACGGAAGATAGAGATAATGCTGGTAAGGCTAGTGTTAACGTCAGTTTCCCCACTCGAAAGTGATGTCAGTGACGGGCGAGCTCAGAATTTGATACCCCGAACATACTGATCCGCTGTCGAATATCTTACCAACATCGCCACTGACTCCAGCCGAGTAAGGCGAGTTCAGGTGAGTAGAGGCATTATATACCGTGGACCTGCCAGTAGGCAGTGCACTAAGAGAGAGAGTGAGAGAGAGAGAGAGATTTTTAATCGCATAATCCCCTAAGAATAATAATAGTCTATATCAAAAGGAATGCTATTGATGATTTAAAGATCCACTCGTATGTGGACATGAAGAGGAAAATGTAAGATAGAAAGGTGTTATATACCATGGACCTGCCAGTAGGCAGTGCACTAAGAGAGAGATATTATTTATCACAGAGCGGTCTACCTGTGCGGCCACTCGGCAGGGGCTCAGCTGTGTCTACAGGCTCTGCTATCAGATCAGGAGGGTCAGGCTTCAATTCCAGAAGTGTCCGATAGGCAACTCATCAAGGGTTTCATTCTTCTTTTATTTAATACAATGATATAGGCTATGTCATCATCATCATCATCAGTTCCTTGAGTTCTGTACAGAGCATAGGGCGGCAACGTTCCTTCATTCGTTTCTGTCATCAGCAATTTTCACAGCGGCTTCCCATGAAATGTTTAATGCTTAATTTTAATTCTTTTAATTTTTAATTCCTTTAATTTTTAATTCCTTTCTTTTATTTAATAGAATGATACAGGCGGTATTGTTATTATTGCCATATGAGATATTATTCCATCAAGATGTGTTTGAGATATACCTATATTTTACATGTACAGTGTTTACATATGAATATTGTTAGATAATTCGACAGTAGTCTATGGCTTCTCCTTAATTAATTCACATAGAATTCTCAAGAAGTTATATTTTATACTATTTCTAATTCTCCAATTAATTAATTAATTAATTAATTAATTAATCAACCTCTTTAATTAATTCACACAGAATGCTCAAGAAGTTATATTTTATCCTAATCCTAACTCTTTAATTAATTAATTAATTAATCAATCAGCCTTTACTTTGGACAGATTTTCTGGATTTTTGGAATTTGCACCGTTTTTTGGACCTTACTTTGCCTGCCGGCTTGATTTTGTCTCAATAGTGCCCGATGTTGTAATTGATGACTGTAGCACTCTAATTGTTGGTGTTATTATTATTATTATTTAATTAGTTCACATAGAATGCTCAAGAAGTTATATTTTGTCCTAATCTTAATTCTTTAATTAATTAATTAATCAACCTCTTTAATTAATTCACATAGAATGTCCAAGGAGTTACATTTTATCCTAATTCTCTACCGCAGGTCTAGTGCTGATCAGCGGAGTGTATGACGTCACACCACTGTGCCTGACTGACGAGAACAAGGTGTTGAAGATGACGAGGTTAAAAGTTCTCATGTTTTAATTAAATAATAAATTACAAAATTATAATTAATAACTAAACTAAATTTACAGCATTAAATTTACAGCATTGACAGCATTTGTAAAAGCTAAGATTAACGTCAATTTCCTCACTCTAAAGCGATGTCAGTGACGGGCGAGCCCAGGATTTGAGCCCTCCCATACTGATCCGTGGTCGAGTATCTTACCGACAACGCCACTGGCTCCAGCCTTTGGAGTTACAACCCCTTATTGTAATAATTTTTATTTATATTATCCATTGTTATCTGCTTGAACAGGTTTATAGCCTACTTGTAAATTCAGCATTGTATGTAGGCCTATTTACAATATGTAGGCCTATTAATAATATGTAGGCCTATTTATAATATGTAGGCCTATTTATAATATGTAAGCCTATTTATAACCCGTTATGTAGAGAAGTATTTCTTTACCAGTGAGGTTTCTAAATCCTGTCCAAAAATTGGTAGTCTAGACTACTTTACAACTTGAGACTTTCAGACTAGCTTAGACTTTTCTTCTCTTTATGAAATAGCTATTTCGTAAAATCAAAATTATCTCATAATAAATCTATTTTAACTCATCATGCAGTCAAAGCATTGATAAATCACTCTATCAATAAATCGAACAATCATTTTATCCATAAATTAAGCAATCATTCAATTCATAAATAAATCAATTATTTAAACCTTAAATTAACCAAGCATTCAAGCAATCATTATCATCATCATCATCATCCCTTTTATCCCAGTTTACATAGGGTCGGGATACGAATAGACTGTCTCAAATCCTCTGTGTCCTACATCACACCACCAGCCCTATTTGAGACTTTTCCATTCGTTTAAATTTTGAAAAAGCAATTCAAGGAATCATCACTCTCGTTAATTGTTAAAAGAATGTCAGTGATTAAGTAAACAGCAGAACCTCACGAAGAACATTTAGCATATCGTTCTATACGTAGGGATCAGGCATGGCGTCATAGTCCTATGAACTCTGTCAACCTTTCAACTCTGACGTCACACTTCTCTCACAGTGACGTCATCGTAGCTGTGGGCGAGCACGACTCACCTCAGTTCAAACTACAGTCACAGAAGTATCAACATGTAGGCCTCTCTACCTCTGTTTACCTCTCTCTCTCTCTCTTTCTCTATTTTTTTTTCTCTCTCTCTCCCTCTCTCTCTCTTTTTGTTATCACTCTTTCACTAACTCTCTCTGTCTTTTTCTCTATATTTCTCTCTCTCTCTCTCTCATACACACATATTCCTCTTTCTATACATATTCCTCTCTCTCTGTCTCTCCTTCCTTATATCTTCCTCTCGTTGTTTCTCTCTCTCTCTCTCTATCTCAGCCAATATCTCTCACTCTCTCTTCCTCTCTCTCTCTCTCTCTCTCTCTCTATCTACCTCTATCTCTTCCTCTATCTACCTCTACTTCTTTCACTCTCTCACTCACTCTCTCTCTCTCTCTCTTTCTCTCTCTCTGTCTGCTGGACTAACTAGATCTTAATATATTTTTTGCTACCTCAACTATTTATATCTAGTTGATTGATACTCGTTTATTGTTGATTTCATTCTACAACAAACTCATCGTAACCTGCCCGTATGCTAACCCCCCCCCAGGTGATCAGAGTCAAATCCCACAAATTGAGTGTTTCACGTCACCCATCCCCTCCCATCCTACATCTCGTGGCACCCCCACCCACCCACACCCCGGGATATTTTATAGGGCGTGGGGTGAGCTGAGACTTTTTACGGATTTGACCCTAATCGATGGGAGTTTAAAGTTTTCTGCCCGTATCGTACAGGTGGACTAAGCAAAGTGATGTCCTGCTGATTATTGCTACTGCACAAAACTTCTTACTAACATACAGTAGCGGCTTCCTTAGCTTCAATGTAGCCTAGTATTATAATTGACTGGAGCCAGTGGCGATGTCGGCAAGATATTCGATCGCGGATCAGTACGTGCGGGGTTCAAATCCTGGGATTGTTTCCGTCACTGACATCGCTGTCGAGTGAGGAAACTGACGTTAACCTTAGCTTTTTAGCTTTATCGTACAGGTGGACTAAGCAACAATGATGTCCTGCTGATTAATGCTACTGTTCACGGCTGCCTACTAACATACAATAGTGGCTTCGTTAGCTTCACTGCAGTATTATGTTAATCATCGTCGTCATCATCTATTCCTATTTGTGCGTGGAGTACTCTCCATATTTTGTAGTAAAATGTAGTAGATTTCTGAAGCCTAGGCGCTCACCAACCGAATGCTATTTCTGACGATGTTTTGAATACTGTGTCGCCTTTTACGACACGTGCAGTCTGCGGTTGGTCTAATCTTCAGCAAGCCGGACACAACAGATGAATCATCTTTACTGTAACATTCTTCTTCTTCAGTGCAATGCCAAGTGGCAGGTTCAAGGTACATATTCATACTCAAAGTCTGCTTTCTCGCTCCATAAGAGCACTCCTTAGATCAACAAGTTAATCCCTTCACAAAGTCTATGCCTTATCCATACCTTCTGTAGCCTATAGCATGGGAAAATACGGCCATACGGTGGTTTACCGTTGCCATCCACAGTCAGGTGGAATAATTACCATTTAATCCTGGGGGAAAATATTTCATGGTGAGGTGGGTCCCCTCTTGCCTTCCTCAGCTCCTGCCTTTAGTCGTCTCTTACGTACACGCGGCAGATTGTTTGCGGTTGCCCTATTTTGTAGTGGTCCAACAACACCCGAGCACAACACGGGCAACACTGTAACATTATATTTGATATTTCAGATGCTAGAGGACGCTGATATGCGCTCAAAACTCGTCAAGGTACCAGACGTCGATCATTTTAACATCGTCGAGAATTTAAAAGACTCCAAAGACCTCCTCATGAAGGTTTGATCTTCCTTGCTCCCTCACTTCCCTATTGAATTTGGCTTTTGCCTGGAGTCAGTGGCGATGTCGGTAAGATATACGACCGCGGATCAGTATGTGCGGGGTTCAAATCCTGGGCTTGTCCGTCACTCACATCGCTTTCGAGTGAGGATATTGACGTTAATAGTAGCTTTTTGGCTTTATTTTACTAATCCATGGCGTCTAAAGTTTAAATGTCATCTAGTTTGATGGTTATCTAGCACCTTGATCATCCAGTACCTTGATCATCTAGTATCTGGATCATCTAGTATCTTGATCATCTAGTATCTTGATCATCCAGTATCTTGATCATCTAGTATCTTGATCATCTAGTATCTTGATCATCTAGTATCTTGATCATCTAGTATCTTGATCATCTAGTATCTTGATCATCCAGTATCTTGATCATCTAGTATCTTGATCATCTAGTATCTTGATCATCTAGTATCTTGATCATCTAGTATCTTGATCATCTAGTATCTTGATCATCTAGTATCTTGATCATCTAGTATCTTGATCATCTAGTATCTTGATCATCTAGTATCTTGATCATCTAGTATCTTGATCATCTAGTATCTTGATCATCTAGTATCTTGATCATCTAGTATCTTGATCATCTAGTATCTTGATCATCTAGTATCTTGATCATCTAGTTTGAAGGTAATCTTTATCTTAAGAATTTGTTGAAAACTTTATTGGCTTAGCTGTCAACTTACGTTAACCGATCTAAACTGACTGTAGGGAATGTGTACATCATCCTTAACATCGTCACTAACATCAACATTTACATCATTATTAACATCATCATAAACATTATTATTAGCAACATCATTAACATCATCATAAACATTATCATAAACACCATCATTAATATCATCATCAAAAAACATAACAGCAATATGTGGTGAAAAGAATCTATCAATTCATATCATTAATTTAACTAATTGATTCTGTTGCGCTGTAATAGCGATACCTAATTAATTTAACTAATCATTACTAAAATTTAAATAATCTAACTAATTATTGTGCTCTGCTTTTCTACAGGAAATTCTTCAGCTAATAAAGAAAAACGATAACGAAACAAAACTGGATTGAGCAAACATTAAGATATTCGGCGCATGACTTAACAAGTCTCAGAAGCGCTGTGTATGCACAGTTACAAACAAGAGGTCTAGCCGGATCTTCACAGACCACTACCGTGCTGTCTTACGCCGCGATTGGGCTTTCGTTGTTGTATCTAATGTAGTCGCCTTCTAAAGATGCCTGCAGATTTTTGTTGATTTACATTTTCAGACTTTCAGGATTTGACTCATGTAGAAAGATAAAATAGCCACAACCATGTTTTAATTAAAGAAACTCCTGTCAACTCATCTCTTGTTATTCTCTTTGTCAGCTTGTACACTTTTAAATGCATTTAAAATTTGTTATTTAGTGCTCAATAAATGATATTTAATATTACATGTACATCTATTGTTAATCTGCGACTCCATCGTTATTTTAATTAAAATTGTTATTTGTTACAATGAAAAGTATTCGCTCAAACCGATTGCTACGTAATCTATATTTGAAATAAAATATTGTGTCCTATTAGATTAAATGTAAAATGGTATATTCAAGATTTAGGGCTAAGGAAGAATTAACCGACCTTTAGCCTTAAACCTACACCTCCTATAACTTAGGAATGCATTATGTCTAAACAAACGGGGAGAGATGGACTACCGAGATGGACATTGAAGTAGAAATGGGGACTTTGGCAGAAGGAAGCGAAGCTCCCACTTCACCCTCCGGGGTCTAACCCGTCAGTCGACGGACTTAACAGCTAATGCAGTATGATGTGTAAATTACAAACATGCTGAAGCTATTACCGTTAACATAAGCTAAAAAAGCTAAAGCCAAGTATAAAATATTTCCTGTTTACTTTTAAAAATCACCCTATATATTATTTTATTCGCTGGAGGCGCCACCGTGCAATCATAAACTTGATTGTTTTGCGGAAGGCAGCTGCAACGTAATATATCCTAAAATGTAATGTATCCTCTCTAGATATTCTATCTAGACATACATTAAATGTAAATTAAGAAATATGTTTATCATCATTTAATACGTAATTTAAATATAATTTTTTGTAGTCTTTTAATACCTTTCTGTTAATAAATGAAGAAATACATAATAAATATGTGCATAATATAGAATAATGCCAGCCGTCAATAGAAGCACACACCCCTCCCCACTCTCCCACTGGGCTTCGTGCGTGCAGACTGCACAGCTACCACTACATATTTTAAATGCGATACCTACACCAAAAAATCATCGCTTTGTTCCGGACGAAAGGAAAATTTGTAAAATATGAACAAATTTTATGCCGGGGAAGATTTCAAGGCATTTTCTAGAACCTATTATGCCCTTATTAAGAACTTGAGATGCTCTGTAAAATTAAAAACGTATGCGGCATTTTGAAAAATTCATGCGCCCTTTTTAATAATTTCAAGTTTAGTCACCCCCCTAACCCCCCACCCCTAATAAAAATGTCTAAAAAGAGGCTACGAAACATTAAGTCAACTGGATGCAGACATGCTGGCTGAATAATTCGCTCATATCAAACATCCTGTTTGCTAATGTTAGCATGTAATTATTTGTTGAGAGGTAAATCAGCGTACAGAGTTATAAAATCATTACATGTAGCTATTATAAAGATCGCTACAATCAATGAAATTTTGAGTTAGGTTAGATCTAATTGTTAAGCAATGCAAAGTTGCAAACCGTAAGTTCTTACACCATCAATAATATCTCATTAAAACGACGTCACAAAGTTACAGAAATAGATAGCATTACAGATCACAATTTCCTTCCTCCCCCGCTGACACAGTATCTCATTGTTTCCATACAACATTTAATATCAGGTTCACGGCGTATAAACTCTAATAATACAATGAAATGCCATCATCTAGAGAGTGGGATTCTTCTGAAGTGTTAACATACGTTGGCGCTGTAACGTGTACATACAGTTATCGATAGTTATATTCCCAGGTTCAATGAAAGACCCCAAAGGGACGTACAGGGGAAATCGAGATTTGTCAATAACGGCTAAGGTGCTCCGTAAATCACGTATAGCAACGTGTACATGCATACTAGAAATAGATAAGGTTAATTATTATTGTTATTAATTATTAATTATTGTTATTGATTCGCTATAGAGAGGAGTCTAAGCTGAGCCTAATGGATGACACTTTTATTTATAAACAATACCATTTTTTGTTTTAATATTTTTATCTTATTATTATTATTATTATTTTCTGTTCTTTTCCTTTATCTAAATGAGTAGTTTCTGGGTTAAAATGTATATAAAATTATTAAACGTTGCTGGTCGCAGCAGCGGGTGACATTGCCCTGAATCCACAGCTTTTGGCTCCAGCAGCGCCCGTCTCTACTTCATCTGTTATCAATCCACCACGACGGTGACTCCCCTGAACAGGCTTTGAAGAGGCAGTTGTGAGAACTCTGCTGGGAGAACCGCTTTTAGAAGTCATCGACCCTGAAATCTGGATAGCTGTTCCTAGAGAATTTTGGGAGCGAGTATCCGCTTGATTAGAGCTCTGATTTGTAAAACCCGATGAGCTCTGCCTCTCCGCCTCAGCCTGCCCTGAGGCCAACATCTGGTTCAGCCTTAGACCCTGGTGCTGTGGCCCTGGTGAGAGGGACCCCTGGGAGACAGAGGCCATTCTAGCCTCGAGTTTCTTATTTTTCTCGCTGATTGCCGGCGCAGAAAACTCTTGTGGACCTATTTCAGGCTCTATGGACGCACTCGAGGAGGAGGAGGGGGGGGGGTATTGAGAGGCAGGGACGTAGGACACATCTCTTCTCTTTTAGACGGGCTGTGTTCAACCCGTTGACGATCACCCTAGTGCTCACGTGCTGCCCCAGTGCCCTCTTGTTACCAGTCGGCACCTGAGGCTGAGGCTGCGTGGACTGAACCCCCGATTTGATTTGAGTTTTTGGGAGTATAGGTCGGGCACCTGTTTGGATTTGGCTTTTATTTTGGTTTAGAACAGATGAAGCCACAGATGGGTTGGGACTTAGATTCTGCATAGGTGCTGAAATGGCAGGTCTAAGATTAATTCTGGGTAGACTGATGGAGGTGTTTTCCATGTTTCTGGTTACGTCAGGACTAACAGCGTCCACATAGTGTTTCTGAACCACATCGCGACCGTCACCTAACACGTCAGTGATCTCATTGTCGAGGTTCAACTGTTCACCTGTAATTTGTTCATTCAACTCTTCCAATTCAGTGTCCTGCAACTCACCGGGCTCGCTTTCCGCAACGCTATCAATCCTTTCCACGATTCCATTAGCGGATTCTGCATGTTCAGGCATAGGTCCCAGCGCCCTTCTCCCTGCCTCCCCTGTCGTATTCCGTGATAAACTCTGCAGGGAATGTCGAGGGGAAGCGTGACTGGGATTGGACGGGGCATGCCGCTGATTGCAGGGAGATCTGGACATATGGCTGGGTGAGGAGGGGTAGCCAGCCTGAGTACCAGAGGAGCCACCGCATTCGTCAGGCCTCTGTTCCATTGTCCTCTCGTGAGTCCCGTAGTTCTTAGCCTTCACTGTTTTAACGCGCCTCTGGTCGTTGTGATATGTAGCGACCCACGTTCGGTTCGTGAAAATTTCATTCATTCTCTTTACCACACTCTCTGACTCTTCAAGCCCTTCGACAGGCTGACTTCTTAAATTTCTCCGAGGATCGACCAATGTCAGCCTCGATACCTGCCTCTTCCTACTCGAAGGGAATTTATTCCTACCATCCCTGGAGGCACCCATGAGGGTCTCGGCCTTTGAGCATCTAGGGGATACGGAGATCTAGGGGATTTTTATCTTAATTTATTTTTATAGTATTTAATATTTTTATCTTAATTCGTTAAATTGTTTCTCATATACTTTACTATATTACTTATAATTTTATACATTTCAGTATACATTTATTTTTTTCTAATTTATGATAATGGATTTAACATATTTGTTTTAAAATTTTTCACTTTCTTACCGCGCTTTTTAGCCATATATTTAAACACCTTTTTGTCCTAGAATGTTTTTCCTTTACTTTAATTGGTTGATTTCTTTCTGCTTCACCCACAGAAAGAAATCATTTCCCGTTTTTCATGCTATAGATGTGTTTTCATTGCTCTTTCTTTCCATTTATCTTGTTTTAGCCCTCACTACTCCATATATGACCAACCATTTTACTGGCAGTTCAATTGACCATATTTCTTCCTCATGCAAACTCGTTTACCAACCTATACCGTATGCCACGTATGCAACCTATACTGTATGTTTGTCAATGCCTTGATTCTTTACCTCTGTCATACTTTTCTAAATCCTATCTTCATTTAGTTTCACTTAATCTCACTTCTAAACGACATTTAAACATCATTCTTACCTTTCTCTTAATGTTAGCAGGCGATGTTGAGTTGAATCCTGGCCCTGTTTCTTCTGTTTCTAACCTGTCCACTTACTGCCTCAATATTCGGTCTGCCACAACTATCACAAAAAACCTAAACAAACCCGAACTCATTCAACAGTTTATTCTTGACGAGTCCATTGATATTCTGTTTTTGACAGAATCATGGCTCTCTCCTGACACTCCACCTGCTGTCCTTAACTCTCTCACTCCCCATGACTATTCCATTCAACATGTCGGTCGTTCTTCTGGTCGTGGTGGTGGCATCGCTGCTATTTTTAGGTCAACTTTTTCTTTCTCTGTTTGTAACTGTTCACCATTTCTATCCTTTGAATATATGTCGTTGAATATATGTTGTTGTGTGCAAATCTAAATCCTATCTCTTTTTGAGTGTCTACAGACCACCTTCTTTATCCAAGGCCAATTTCATATCTGATTTTTCCCTGCTTCTTGAAGACATTGCCTCACCCACTGATTTAATAATTATGGGTGATTTCAACATCCACCTAGACTCTAATGACTATTATTCTTCTTCCTTTTTATCAACACTTGATGCCTTTGATCTCAAACAACATATATCTTCCCCTACTCACTCCTCTGGTCATATTCTTGATCTTCTTATCACTCGAAACAGCATGTCATTTCTTGATCAAGGAATCTCTGATCCTTCACTATCAGATCACAGTGCAATTTTCTGTAAATTGCCTGTGCCTGTTAATGTACACCCTTCCAGAACACTTAAAACTTATAGAAAACTCTCTTCTATTAACATTGATGCCTTCTCTGCTGATATTGTGTCCTCTTCTTTGTATTTTAATCCGTCTTCAACTGTTGCCGAATATTCAGCTCAATTTGGCTCCGTACTTTCTTCCATATTAGACAAACATGCCCCTCTCAAGACCATTCATTGCCGCTCAAACCCTAGGAAACCATTCATTTCTGAACAAATCCTTAAGCAAAAATCTGAACGTTCAAAACTCGAAACTAAGTTCAGGAAGGATCTGAAAAATCCACCTGGACTAAGAAATCCAGACATTAAGTCCAAGTACATCAAGCAAAGAAAATTAGTAAATAAAATGATTAGTTCTACTCAAAGCTTGTATTATCAAAATCTAATATTGCAGAATCAAAATTGTCCCAAGAAATTATGGGGAGCACTTGACTCTCTGCTTGATCGAACCATTCCCAAGTCACTCCCCTCTACCACCTCACCATCTTCTCTTGCTACCTCTTTTCTCAACTTTTTCGATGACAAAATAGCCAACTCTGTAGCTCTATACCTCCAACTCCATTGACACCGACAACTCCATTTCTGTAAATATGCCTGAACCATCACTACTTTCTAGTTTTGAACCAGCTAAACCGGAAGAAATACGCAATTTTATTCTTCGCTCTACCGACTCATCTTGCTGCCTTGATGTTATTTCTACACGATTACTGAAATCCTGTATTGATGTTTTAGTTGCTCCTATTACTTACTTATCAACCTCTCACTCTCAGAAGGTATCTTCCCGACCTCCTTCAAACAAGCAGTTGTATCTCCTTTGCTAAAAAAGCTTCTCTACCAAAAGATGATCTTTCCAGTTACCGTCCTATTTCCAATCTTAACTTCATCTCTAAACTTCTTGAAAAGGTAATTTATACCCGTTTATGCACTCATCTTGATTCTTTCCCCTTCTCTCTCTCTCATTATCAATCTGCCTATAGAAAACTCCATTCTACTGAAACCGCTCTTCTTCGTATACATAATGATCTTAGCTTGGCCATGAGTAGTAAACAGGTTTCTGCCTTGGTTCTTCTAGATCTCTCTGCTGCCTTTGATACAATTGACCATGGCATCCTAATAAATAGGCTTAAATCTTGTTTTGGCATATCTGATTCTGCCTTTTCCCTTCTCACATCATATCTCTCATGTCGCACACAATCGGTTGTTATTGGTCAAAATCGCTCTTCTGAACTACCCCTCCTACGCGGTGTTCCTCAAGGTTCAGTGTTAGGTCCATTGCTCTTCTCTTTATATATCACACCTCTTAGCTACCTGCTTGCTCAGTCCTCCATAAATTTTCATTTTTATGCAGACGACACACAACTATATATTTCCTTTTCTAATCATGATTCTGATCAAAAACTGGCTCATCTCTCATCCATTTTTGACAAGGTTTATTCCTGGTTTTGTGCTAACCGTCTTGCTGTTAATCCTTCCAAAACTGAATACCTTTTAATTGGCACTCCTTTGCAAAGAAGTAAAATTACCAATAACTCTGTTAATTTTCAGAATCTTGCTCTTTCACCTTCTCGATCTGCCAAAAACCTTGGAGTCATATTTGATGAAAACCTTGACTTTAAATCCCATATCTCTTCTGTTTGTCGCGCTTCTTTCTTTCAGATTCGTCAGATTAGGCAAATACGTCCATCCCTTACTAGAAATTCAGCCACTATCCTTGCTAATTCTATAGTTCATTCAAAGCTCGACTACTGTAATTCATTATTACATGGGTTGCCTACTTCTTCTCTCAATCGTTTGCAGCACGTCCAAAATTCTCTTGCACGTGTTGTTTGTAAGTCCTCTCGACTTCAATTTCGCTCTCCTCTTCTACGCAGTCTTCACTGGCTCCCTGTTAATCAACGCATAAAATATAAAATAGCGCTATTAACTTTCAAAACTCTGCGATTTGGCAAGCCTTCTTACTTATCTGAAATTCTTCTTCCCTATCGCCTCTCACGTACACTTCGCTCCACCGATGCCAATCTTCTCTCAGTTCCAAATATTCTCACGTCATTGGGCAGACGTTCATTTTCTTACGCAGCACCCACAATCTGGAACTCTTTACCTGCTAATCTTCGCTCTTGTTTTTCTCTTTCAACATTCTCTAGCAAGCTTAAAACTTACCTTTTCCCACCATAGACATAATCAATCTACCCTGACCATTTTTTTGCTCACCGGACTGGCTTTCGTTTAGGACCTTGCTTCTCCTCAGCACATTTCTTTCGCAGATTGGTCTGGGTGAATTGATCTGTAGTGATATGTGCTGTTGGGGACGTCCCTGACATCATCCCTGGATGAGGAAACGGACGTTAAACCTTTATTATTATTATTATTATTTATTATTATTATTAAGGAACCTGAGGTTTGATAAAAACGATTCCGCCCGGCTACTCGAGGTCATCAATCGGCTTAAAAGAATTGCTGAAGCAGCCTGCATTAAATCTTTGCAAAGTCATGGAAAGCCTTTGCCAAAGAAAATAGGGCTCTCGCTTATCGCCGGTTTGCTCTACAATAAATCTTCCAATGCCATTAATAAAGTCAACTCCTTCGGGATTCATCAGGCCCATGGTTTCAATGGCCAAATTATTATTATTATTATTTATTATTGTTATTATTATTATAGTTTAGTATTGTAGAAATCAATCGCCAGACGACCATTGAAAAGTCGCATGACATAGGTTGACAGCCTCTATTGGGTGTACATGAACCACTATTGATTGCTTTTATGAATTGATTGTTTTACTGCCTAATAGCCCTGCAGGTAAGTGTTTAAGATAGGGCCTATTGAGGTCTATGTTCGATTATATTAATACAGTCTCGTCTCAAGCGCTTAGTTTCATTGTTGTGCAGTAAACTATTTACTATTTTATTTATTAAACATTCAATATGCGACTACATACAATAAGTATAGTAAGTTATAGTAATGATAAATTTCATATTAGCAGTAAAAATAAAATTTCACTCGTTATCTAATTGTTCTGTCAACTTAACGGAAGTTATGCGTAAAATATAAACGAACATTCGACACGTACGAAGGCACATCAGCAACGCTGCCGCATTTGACGAAACCGCCATTAGGCCTAAATACTGGCGATTTGTCTAATTGTTTCGTCAAATCCGTTCTGTTCAACATTAGTATTGAGATAGTTATACTGGAGACTTTCACGATTATCTCTGCCATTAAATTAAGAAGCCTAAACCAAGGAATCCTATATATATATATATATATATATATATATATATATATATAAATACTGTATATATATACATATATATATATATATATGTATATACACTGTGAGTCTTATAAGTGACACCCCTTTTATATTTGCAATAAAATCGTAACCAGTCGACACATTTCTATAAAATTTACAGGTTGTTGGAATCAACCAATTTTCGCTATTACTGCAAAATTTTGTTACCATATCTTTAAGAACAAAAAAGTTATTGATATATAGGAACGCTAGGGGCAATGATGAATTTACAACTATGGGCCAAGTAACTGACATTCTCTATATTGTTATAATGAAAACAGGGAAAACATCTTATGCATATCATGCTATACTTATCTTAAAAAACAGGCATTTTTGTTCAAAACGTGCCATATTATGTGCAGATTTGTAGAAAATTGCCGAAGTTATTGCCTTTTTAATAGCCCTGGGGTGTCAAAAGAACTATGCAGACTGTTGTTACGCATAAGGCCTGACTGCGCATTTAGCCTGTGCGCTAAAGCTGCAGCTGCTAGGCTAAAAATCAGATCAGCCATATGACATATCAGACTGGCTAGGCCGATGCTCCATTTACCGCCATCACTTGTTCACCGATTTGAAACTCATTCAATACAAATCACAAATCCATCATTTCCATTCTTCAAAGATGGTTTTCAGCAAAGAAGATCGCATTTTGATTTACGAGAAATCTACGTCTGTGGCGTTCTATATTAGGATTTTTGTTTTGACCCCCACCCGCAGTCGAGTTTAGATAACTTTTTTATTTTTATATGTATCTGAAAGAAATTTTGCAATATTGCAGAGAATTGTTAGCTCTCCACCTCCCAGTAAATTTCACATGGATCGGTTGACTGATTGCGATTTTATTGCAAATATAAAAGGGGTGTCACTTATAAGACTCACAGTGTATATATATAAATATATATATATATATATGTATATATATATATATATATGTATATATATACAGTATTTATATATATATATATATATATATATATATATATTTGTATATATATATATATATATATATATAACACATTAGTTAACATATAGATATCCTTGTCTGAACACCACTAAAATATAAAAAATACAAGGTGTAAATAATAAGTTTGATTTTATAGAAATATCGGATGTATAGGAACTAACATTACCTAGTTTAACTCTTGAAAGTTTTAAACTTTAAGTTACTTAATTAGACAACGAAACAGCTAAGTCATGGATGACGAGACGCAGTGCGTGGAGAACCTGAGAGATTTCAGTCAGCTGATGATCGACGTTGGACAGTTTAGACTTCATCGTATCTTCAAGTCGGGCAGCACTCGAGAGGTGGAAGGAAACGAGTTCAGTCTGGCTGCATTCAGCAGCAGCGACAGTATGGACGTGGACATGATGATTTACGCGAGAGATGAGATAATCCTCAATCCCATGGACTCTGTTCCATCTCAATACCGAGGTAAGGTCTTCCTCTACATGACGGAAGGAATACATCTGGGCTACGTGAAGATCTTACAAGCGGATGACGAAACTGAAGTGGGGTTAAGTGTTGAGTATCTTAACACGGAAAATGCACAGCAGAAGGGATTTTATCGAAAAGGACCAGCTGGAGTTCAGAATCTAAGAGAAGTGAAGTCAAGGCAGCTTCAGCTGACCGCTAAGCAGGCTAAGAACGTATTGAGCAGCAGAGATAACGTAGCGGCGAGACACTGTCCCTACTGGCCTCGCGAAGCTCTCGGGTGGATTAACAGACAAGGATCAAGTGGGTTCCCCGCTCAGAGCATCATCAGAAGAGTCGTAGGTCACGGGTGTGACTTCGTGTGCGTGTCACATAAAGGATTTGTTGATCAGCACAAGGACACTCAGTGGAGGTTCTCTTTCTCTATGGCAGAGTTGACACTGATGAACAGTTGGTCAGATAGACAGAGGGCCGTTTATAGAATAGTCCGAGTTCTGCATAAAAGACAAGGTCACCAGAAAAAAGAGCGCAAGTCCCACTTATGTACGTATTTCTATAAGACTCTGATGCTCTGGGCAGTGGAAACAAAGCCGCCAAAGTTCTGGGAAGATGAGGAGATCATTTGTACAGTGATCGAAATATTCCTGGACATGATACGCTGCCTGAAGCAGAAATACTTACCGCATTACTTCATACCTGAAAACAACCTCTTCGACCACATTAGTCACTGCGGCACTGAGGATGATATTGCTAATCTCGTTCAAGTATCTCAAGACTTAAAACTGATATCCACTGTCGCGCTCTACTGCAAACAGGAAGAAGATTTGTTTACGGATAGGGAACTGTTTGTAACAATAAGATCAAATATATTTCGAAGTCTCAGGGCAATCTCCCGCCTGTGGAATGACCGAGACACCTTCGAAGAGATTTTTGAGGAGTTTTCTGGAGTTGGATTTTCAGACAAATTGGAGAATTTGTTGTTGACGACCAGCAAACTAATGGGAATTCACCTTAAAGTTAATAACGTGTCATATTCGCAAGAGAAAGATTTAATATCTGAATCAATCGACAATAATTTAATTTCTTCGGGTCAGGCTAATGACACCCGCGACATAGACGATGACGATGATGTTCTCTTGTCAAGAATTGACTCAAAGCTATTCCAAAATATATCCAATTTATATTTACGGAAAGGAACGCTGAATTATCAATCTTGGGTAGAACATCGCGATTCAATTCTACGAAAGAGAAGAACATTAAAGAAACTTCAGACTTCAACAAATCGTAAGACTCTTTATTACTCTAGGTCTCAATATATGCTGTGGAACATACGTTCAGAGGCAATGCGACTAAAAACTAATCAGTACGCCCTTCAGAGCGAGCATAAAGTGAAGAGCAGCTGTGGTGAAGTGAGTGAAGAACATCAAGTGATGAGCAGCTCTGGTGATGTGAGTGATGAACATCAAGTGAAGAGCTGCTGTAATGATGTAAGTGATGAGCATCAAGTGAAGAGCAGCTCTGGTGATGTGAGTGATGAATCAGTTCTTACCATGGCAGGACACTGCCCCGGGTTAAAGTACCACATTAACCTAAAGCTCAAAAGTCTCGTATCAGCAATGCAAACACAGCAAACAGGTTTATCTATTCAGGTTATAAGCGGATCAAACCAAAATGATCCGGTATTTGAGAGGAGAGCGTGGTGCTACAAACCCTGGCCAGGCAGATCTCCTACAGTTCCGGTCACATGGTTCATCAACAAGGCTTACACAGCCAATAACTACCACACTCTTCTCTCTCAGATCAACTCTGCAGTGAAGATCTGTGACGAGATCATCAAAACCTACAAGGAGTCTAGAGGTAACCAATGGTTCGCTGAGGACGGGTTTCCTATGCTTCTCTCCACTCAGTGGATAGAGATGTATGACAGAGAGATACAAGAGATGCTTGGTCTAGCAGCTCTCTGTAGGTTTATTACACATGGAGCTGACAATCGACCTGTTCATATTCCTGTGTGCCCCATACAGTTTGCTCTCTACCTCAAACTTAGACATTCGCTAGAGACTGAAGTGGATGGAGGTTCAACCATCGAGAGAGCCGTGAGGGATTATGATCAGCATCAGACGTCTGTTTGTAGAGCCTCGGGGTACTTCCTGTACGGGGCTGCGGTGCTGTCAGCTATAGGCAAATCTCTCATCACAGCCTCGAGCAATGCGGATATGTGACAACCTCGCCAAAACTCTTCACTAAACACAGATATTTAAGAAAGTTAAACGTAGTTTCTATGTTAGGAGGCACAAGGACAGAGAGGATTTGAGACAGTCTATTTGTATCCCGACCCTGGTTAAACTGGGATTCAAGGGAGGATGATGATGAAGATGAAATGTAACTCCTAAGTTACCGGTAAATAAACTTTGTAGAGGCATCAGAAGATTGTATTAAATTTATAGAGTAAAGCACAACGAGCTGGAAAGATTATAATAGCAGATAAACGAATGAACAGTGTTGAGATATTCCTGACATTGCCTTATGGCAAGGAACCGGACGTTAAATCCTCATTGATTGATTGATTGCGATGTTTGCATAAACACTACAGCATAACGTTAAGTTGACACTCAAATAAGCTTCACTCACCGTATGAATAAAGCCTATAATAAGAAGACCGATCAATTAGCACACTTGAATAGGCTGTACGTTATGGGTTCGAGTCTAATTAAGACTGCCTCAAACACTTTTGTTATGGAAAGAGACGTTGAACATATTTTTAATCTTTAGAACTACTAACTTTGGCATATTAAGTGGTTATCAAATTAATAATAATAATAATAATAATAGTAATAATAATAATAGTAATAATAATAACAAATTTTCCAGATCAGACGGCAAGCGTCCGGACGGCTTGACTTTAGTTGCCTGGTGCAACGGTAAATGTGCCGTATGGGACGTCACGGTCATTGACACTATGGCAAACTCCTACCTGAATACGACTTCAGTCACAGCCGGTGGAGCTGCTGTTCTTGCCGCCTCTAGGAAGTTGGATAAATACCGTGATCTGTCCTTAGGATATGAAGTTGTTCCGGTGGCCATTGAAACCATGGGCCCGATGAATCCCGAAGGAGCTGACTTTATTAATGGCATAGGCAGACTTATTGCAGAGCAAAACCGGCGATAAGCGAGAGACTTCTTTTCTTTGGCAAAGGCTTTCCATGACATTGCAAAGATTTAATGCAGTCTGCTTCAATAATTCTTTTAAGCCGTTTGATGACCTCGAGTAGCCGGGCGGCGATTCAGCACGTATTGCTTGAATCGTTTTTATGAAACCCCAGGTTCTTTACACCGGGGTAAAAAATAATAAAATAAAATAAAATAAAAATAATAACAATAATAACAATAAATGCAAAGGCCTAACGTTTGTTTCCTCATACAAGGATGATGTCAGGGACGTCATTAATTGACCAAACAACAACATGACAGCACTCAGTAGTTTGACATTGGTTTGTAAACAGCATTGTTATAAACTTAACAAAATTCTTCACATGCTAATTTAACAATAACATTAAGGCCTAGTTGTAAATAAACAAAATTTAAATCTACAATCCAATACAAGATACTAAATTAAACACTAATGAAAACAAGAAACATCGATCGATCCATTATGTCCTTTTATATAAATTGAATGTTTTACCCGTGTTGCGTCAGGGTTGCCAAAGAATAGACCAACCGTGGACTGCACAAGTCGTAAAAGACGACAATGCACTAAGATCAAAAAAATGTCAGAAAGGGCATCAGTATGGTTAACGCCTAGGCTCCAAAAATTGCTACAAATTCCTAATCCTAATCCCAGTTAACTAGGATTCAAGGGATGACGATAACATTTGACTATTTGTATACGAATCGTTCGAATAGTTAATAATTATAATTGGCTGGAGCCAGTGGCGATGTCTGTAAGATACTCGACCGCGGATCAGTATGTGCGAGGTTCAAATCCTGGGTTCACCCGTCACTACATCGCTTTCGAGTGAGGAAACTGACGTTAACCTTAGCTTTACCAGCTTTACCATAAATCCGCAATTTATCAATCCATCAATCAACTATCCAATCAATCAATCGTCAACCAGTCAATCATTGAGTATTGAAAGTCCTATTCCTCAACCACAGGAGAAATAATTTCAGACGTTGAATCAGGAAGATATTAACAGAACCTGCAACTAGGTGCAGATTAGTACATCCTCTCAGTTTACGTATCCATAAACCAAAGTGAAAGCAAGATATAAAACGATGCAAGACCGTTATAAAGGGCAGAGAGATCTGCTCTAAGAGACCTACGCTGCCCAGGAATGTACTAAAGCACACTAAGATGAATAATCTTCCAACAGATCAACGCCACACTGCAAGAGACTCGTAAGGTTTCTGAGATATGTATGAACAAGAATTGACAACAATTCTGCAAGCAATATGGATACAATCAAATATTGCGTACAGAATGTCATAATGCATAGTGAAACAATCCTTATCATCATCATCTTTGCTTGAATCGTTGTTTAGCTAGGGTCAGGACACGACTAGCTTTCTCCAATCCTCTCTGTCCCACACCATATCAGTCAA
Organism: Enchytraeus crypticus; assembly: GCA_905160935.1. Classification (NCBI taxonomy): domain Eukaryota; kingdom Metazoa; phylum Annelida; class Clitellata; order Enchytraeida; family Enchytraeidae; genus Enchytraeus; species Enchytraeus crypticus. Next base: position 1,525,652 of record CAJHZI010000753.1, read on the forward strand.
TCCCCTATTTTTCATATCTTTCTGTCTCTCTCTCTCTCTCTCTTTCTCTCTTACTTGACCTCCATCTCATCTCTCCCAATTCCCTTCACTACATACTCAATAAATTATTATTATTGAAGCTACATACAGCTAACAGTGGAAACGTGCTACGATTTTATCAATCATAATAAAAAATTTGAAGTTCATTTCCTCCTCAAAGAATGATTTCAGGAATATTCCAGAACAAATATCAATAAAACCCTATTCATCAATTGTTAAATATATCTATTAAATGAGGTCATTAACTGTGCCAGTCGAGTGCATATGACTAAGCGATCTTAACTGTAATCTATAATTGCAGCATCAGAGCTAAGTCTGTACATCAGTATCAGCAGCAAGCAATCTACCACTTGTCTACCACTGTCTATCAATGTCTACCAATGTCTACCAATGTCTACCACTCGTTGATTTGAATCATTACAACTAGACACTCGCAGACACTCGCAGACACTCGTAGACACTCGAGACTGAACAAGCAGTAGTGATGAAGACAAAGCAAGCGATGTTCCTAATGTCAGCCTGGTTATGACCAGAGCCTGTAAAATCCCAGGCATATAGTCAGACATGTCATGACCGTTCCTGTAACAATCAATCCATCATTTAATACATCAATTAATCAATAAATTAATCAATAAATCATAGTTGATAGAACTCAACGCATATAGTCAGGCATTACATCAGAAGCCTGATCAATCAATCAATCAATCAATTAACAATAAATTAATCAATCAATCAACGACAGTAGATAGGACACATTCTAAGGGGGGAAGGTCTACTAAAAGAAGCATACAATGTAGAATGGAATGCAAAAGAGGCAGGGGCAGGCCGAGATTAGGTAGGTTAGTTGATTTAAAGACCCACTCATATGTGGAAATGAAGAGGAAGGCGGAAGACAGACAAGAGTGGAGGCGTTATGTACCATGGACCTGCCAGTAGGCAGTGCACTAAGAGAGAGAGAGAGAGACCTGCAGCGTATTTCATGACGTCGTTTCTATATCTCTCGTAGGTGGCGAGTAGATGAGCGATCTCTTTCTCTATCTTGTTATCAACTGACGACATCTGCTTATCATGATCTGAGGCCATCACGTGTAGCTGCGACTGTAGCTTAGATAGAGCCCTCTCGCTCTCTGCGTGCTGTCAAATCAATCAGTCAATCAGTCATTCAATCAATCAATCATTCAATCAATCAATCATCAGTCATACAATCAATCAATAAATCAATAAATTAATCAATGAATCAATCAATCTATCAATCAATCTATCAATCAATCACTCAATCAATCAATCACTCTGAAGATATCACGTGTAGCTGTGACTGTAGCTTAGATAACGCCCTCTCGCTCTTTGCGTGCTGCAAAATCAATAAATCCATCAATCATCAGTCATACAATCAATCAATAAATCAATCAATTAATCAATCAGTTTAACACTCAATCAATGAATCAATCAGTCATACACTGAACAAGCAGCGACAGTAAGAAGTAACTCACGGCGTCTTTAGCTCTAGATTTCTCCAGGTTGACATCGAGCTGCACGTGAGCTTTCACCTTAGCCAACTCATCCTGACAATACGTCTTCAGCTGCTTCAACTCTATGTGCTGTTTCTACAACAACAACAACAACAACAACAGCTTCAACTCTAAGTGCTGCTTCTACAACAACAACAACAACAACAGCTTCAGCTCTATGTGCTGCTTCTACAACAACAACAACAACAACAATGATAATCATAAATAAATAAATAAATGTTTGAAGTCCATTTTCCCATACAAAGATGATGTTAGAGACGTCTCTCCATCACATGTCACTACAAATCGATTCACCCCAAACGATCTGAAAAAACATATATAGAAGAAAAGGAAGTAAAAGATCCTAAACAGTGCTGGTCCGGTGATTAAAAAAACAACAACAAGTCATGCTGCTTCAACAACAACAACAACAATAAATACACTGCTGTACTCAGCTGCATTAGGTCTCTAAGCTACTTTAACAAAAGCAACAACAACAACATCGAGCTATAATGCGTTTGCTTTGACGTTAGTATTTATCTGCTCTACTAAGTGTAGTAAAGAATTAAGTATTTTAAGAATTAATATTTTATTTGCGTTTCTCAATTCTAACAAGGCACCGTACGATTATTTACTTTTTCAGTTAATTTATTTACAAAATATACTCATACAAGAACAACTAACACAGCGATTCAGTTTGTCTATAGCAGCATAAGGCAGAGCATTTCTAACAGATTTCTTTAACAATGAAGACATAAACAAAGCAATGCAAAACCGTTTTATAATTTGACACGAAAGAGAAAAAAAGCTACTGTTAACGTCAGTTTCCTCACTCAAAAGCAATGGCAGTGACGGGGGAGCCCAGGATTTGAACCCCGCACATACTGATCTGCGGTCGAGTATCTTCCCGACTTTGCCACTGGCTCCAGCCAGTGGAACAGTTATATCATTTAGGAAGAAAGAAGGGCAAGCTTCAAAACTTTATCAGATTGCAATATTTTACAAATGCTAAATGAAATACGACAGCAGTAGAATCACACCTCGTACTCATGCTTTAGACTGGAGAATTCACTCTTCTCTAGGATTATCATGTCCTTCTTTATAGCGCTGATATGAGACATGATCTGTTGTAACAAGATCTCCTACAGACAACAACAACAGCAACAACAGCGGATATGAGACATGATCTGTTGTAACAAGATCTCCTATAGACAACAACAACAACAGCTGATATGATACATGATCTGTTGTAACAAGATCTCCTATAGACAACAACAACAACAACAACAACAACAACAGCTGATATGATACATGATCTGTTGTAATAAGATCTCCTACAGACAATAACAACAACAACAACAACAACAACAATAACAACAGCTGATATGAAACATGATCTGTTGTAACAAGATCTCCTATAGACAACAACAACAACAACAGCTGATATGTGACATGATCTGTTGTAACAAGATCTCCTATAAACAACAACAACAACAACAACAGCAGCTGATATGAGACAGGATCTGTTGTAACAAGATCTGTTGTAACAAGATCTCCTACAGACAACAACAACAACAACAACATCAACAACAACAGCTGACATGTGACATGATCTGTTGTAATAAGATCTCCTATAGACAACAACAACAACAACAACAGCAACAGCTGATATGTGACATGATCTATTGTAATAAGATCTCCTATAGACAACAACAACAACAACAAAAACAACAACAACAGCAACAACTGATATATGACATGATCTGTTGTAACAAGATCTCCTACAGATAACAACAACAACAGCTTAAAGTGTCACTCAAGACATCATCCTTCAAAATAAGAGCCATCAAATAGAAAAAACGCAGCATACAATTGTCATTATATACATATCATCTCACTCAATAAAATGGGCGTTATCTGGCTAAACGAATATTTCACAAATCTAATAAATTCTATTGTGATCCACTGACAAGGAACACTTTCATTACAATCAAATCTTGAAAAATGCAGTTGTATAGTCAGCCACACATTTAGCTATGAGACTCAAGCTCACTGTACAACAGTTCAGTAGAGTCAGGAGCATAAATTAAACCTTCAGTTAATCAATCAATCACTAAGAATACCGGTTCACATGCGCACACATAAGTGCAATAGCACTTATGTGTGACGTCATTGTCCCTGAAATCTGGATTGCAGTTCCATTTGTTATTATTATTATTATTATTATAAAGAGACAAAGCAAATGCAAGAATCAACGCGTTAACTTGGATGACAATTAAATATCCCACCTGTTGACTCTTGGTTACCATGTTCTTGTTCACAAAATCCATCTTAGCGTGAGAGATCTGAACAAGAGCATACACCAGAGCTTCTGATTGTCCAGGAGTAAAACCTGCAATAGCCAATCAAAATATAGCATCTAAGAGGCACAGAAATAGCATAATAGCACAGTGGGTCAGGAAGCACAGCTGTTTGTTTAAGGCTTATGAAGTCAAGAATTATAAATATTAATAATAAATAAATAAAATTAATTAATTAAAAATAGGACACAAATATATGAAATAGATAAATTGTAACAGTTTTTAGACTTTCAATATTATGAAATAATGTATGCTATAGTCATCGACCAACATTAGGTTTAGCTTGACATGAAGAAATAAGTAACTTATATTATTTGAATCAGTGACTTTACTATTTATTTTGATAAAAGTTGACAGTAAAGCAAAGACTTTCAAATGTTTTTCACATTTCTGTCAGATTATTGTAGCTTATTATTATTATTGTATTTTTTTTTAACCAATCAAATTCGAACAGCAAATGTCAAAACCAAGCCTGCCTACACTATTAACGGTTACTTAGGACCGATTTTCTGGATTTTTGAATTAGGACCGTTTTAGGACCTTCTTATTGCTCGCCGGCTTGATTTTGACGCAATAGTGTTCAATGTTGTCATTGATGACTGTAGCACTCTAATTGTTGTTATTATTATATCAATTATCTCTGTCGTCTCTAAGCAGGATTTCAGTTGCGATACAAGACTACGATTTGAACAAGGATAAACAGATTAACCGTTAAAAACCTTAATAAAACAATAATGCCACTGGCAACAACACTTAAACATCACTATACAAACCGCCTTCCTGCAGACTCTTCGCAAGAAGATGCGTGTCAAACATGAACGTCTGCTTCCCTGCGGTTATATCAACCTTCCTAGCTTCATAGCAATAAGATCTGCTTACCCGTGAACATGCTGGCGTGCCGTCTACAAAATAATTCAAGTATATCTTATAGAATAGAATAATTATAATAATTATAGAATACTTTGGACTGAATTTCTGGATTTTGGAATTTGCACCGTTTCTGGACTTTCCTCTTTGCTCGACGGCTTGATTTTGTCACAATAGTGCTCGATGTTGTCATTGGAGATTGTAGCACTCTAATTGTTGTTATGTTATGTTAGAAGTACAAATATGTAAGCAGGTGTGGTTATAGTGAGGTCTGTAACCGACAAACTAATATTTCTCAATTCAAAATGCGCCTGAAGTAATTACATAGAAAAGCAAATACTATACTCTTTATCTCACTCCACATGTAAAATTGCAGAAAAGTATTCATACTTTAACAGATGAAAAAATGAAGTACAAGAATATAAAAGAACTTAAGTAGTTTCACTAACATGTTTAAATATTTATATTTTTTACAGATTTATCTCCACAATTACAGTCGTTAACTTCAGGAGCTTCAATTCACAAAGTAATTAGACAAGAAAAATAGCACTAAAATACAAAAAAATTAAGAATGACGCAATTATATCATATTAATATGGACATTATATGCTATACTCTATACTTCTTTTTAAATAGAATTATTAGAACGCTCAGAATATTTTAAAATCCTGCAACACTTAGATTACTTTCAGTAGGTTTAAAAATTACCCAAAGCTTGATTCCTAAGAATGACCTTTGCGGCGCAATTAATTGCAAATAAATTAGTTTTATATTTATGTAAACAGGCCATGGTTAATAACTTCAAATATCGCTCAAAATAAAAACAAAATTCTGCATTCTGTTCTTGCCCTGCTTAATTTAATACCATCTTCAAAAGCAACAACATATTGCATAACACATTATTAATCCTTTATTAATATATTAATACATCAGGAAACAACCCACACACAAAGACCAGACTTGTAGTCCTCGAAACCTATACCTTGGTCTCTTTGACCTCTGCTATTCAACCGTTGCACAGGAACTGAGACCAGCACGAAAACCTCCATTCCACTAGAAACCTTTCTTGGACTGACTTCACGGATTTTGGCTTGCACCGATTTTGGACCCCACACTCTCCTCATCGGATTGAATTTGATATCTTTATGATCAATGTTGTCATGGCCGACAGTAGCAATCTAATTATATTGTTGGACTCGAGTCTGCTTGAGACCGCGTTTTGCCTATACATTGGTCTTGCTTTGGATCATTCCAGTCTTCTCGAGAGTTTAGTCTAAAATGTTTTAAATCAATGAATGGACAATTGTGCAACATTAATATAAAAATTATGGCCTTAATTCTTGATGTTAAATTGTTGTGCAGCAGAGTAAATATGGTTTTGTTGTTATTGATTCATTTACTTAATATATTTTAAAATAGCCGTATCAATTGACACAGCAACCAAAAATCTATAAGGCTATAACATCAAATGAATGATGTCGTGTCGCCTTACGACACGTGCATTCGGTTGGTCAAAAAAAAATTGATTTTTCGGTCCATAAAATATTTACTTCAAACAATAGTTGTGGTGTTTAAAGAATCACAAATTTAAGCCAGATAATATAAAACTAGCAATTCTAATCTTATTTGTCAGACCCACGTTTCTTTAACGCTCTCTAGCAGAGTGTATTTTTGACAGTTAAATACATTAATAATACTCGAAGAAATAGCTAAATTAGGTTGCCTACAATTTATATAAATTTAACTTTACCAAGTATTGTCCGACTATTCGCAAGATGGCAGAAACAAACTCACTCGGATTTATTAAAACGTAAAAAGAAAATATTCAATTATATTTAAAGATTTTGGAACGTTTTAAAGTGAATTGCTAAATTTGTATATCATTTAAGCCTTATATCAGGAATTCTAGTTATATTAATATCACATGTTTAAACCGCTAGGAAGTTTATAGCGCATCGTCCATGCTACTGGTCCAGTAAATGCTTTATTTTAATCTTTCTAAATCACCAGAGGACTCAACACACCGTATTAGGCGTATCAGTTAATCAACAAGAAATTTTTTTATTGCTTAATGAATTTTGATAGAAATAACTAATTTCACTGAAGCGAAAGTTACTTTGTATTTTACAGAAATTTGTTTTTTCTTTTAAAAACTGCGTATTAGCTCATGTAAATTTTTAATTGGATGTAATCTAACAAATTACTAGTCTCAACCGACGAGCAACAGTACAAATTCTTTTAAAACCTTCTTATAAGGCCTACTGTTGCGAGCTTCAATTATCATTATTGTTTTTTAAACCCCCAGTGTAAAGAGTCGAGACCCTATAGAGCTTATTGAGAGCTTTTCCAGCAAATTGCTGCAATACGTGCTGAATAGCCGCCCGGCTACTCGATTTCATCTAGTTAAAATTATTGTAATAATTATGATTAAGACCTACAATTTTATTTTGCTGCAGGATACTGCAGTCTACTGATGATTATAACTTATAAGTATAAATGTATCTCTCTCTCTGCACCGCACACTGGCAGGTCCACGGTATAAAGCGCCTCTACTAATCTCTATCTTCCGTCTTTCTTTTCAAGTCCACATACGAGTGGATCTTTAAATTATTTGTAATATTCCTTTTGATATACCATTATTCTTGGGGATTCTGCTTACGACGAGGTGGACCCCCTATGTCTTCCTCAGCTTCAACTTACATTTTACTTGGCAGGAGCGTCATTCCCTGAGAAAACAATCCTGTCTATCAGTAAATGTAGACATATATATTTTTATAGATAAATGTATATATCTATATATATATATATATATATATATATATATATATATATATATATATATATATATATATATATATATATATCTTATTATAATATATATATATATATTATCTATATATATATATATAATATATGATATCTATTATATATATTATATATATATATTCTATTACAAATATATTAATAATTTATAACAACTTACAACACATTATGAAAAACAGTTGTTTTTACAGAACGCTTCAAATTACACATACCTATCTATATGGGTTAAATCGTATAATATAATTCATATCTGCAGAGGCAACGTCTTAATAGAGTTTTTAATAAACTTTAGACCTGTTAGCGTTGATTACGAGTTAGAAACACGATGTTAAGCCATCTACCACTGGCGATGTCGGTAAGATATTCGACTGCTGATCAGTATGTGCGGGGTTCAACTCCTGGGCTCACCCGTCCCTGACATCGCTTTCGAGTGAGGAAACTGACGCTTTTTGAATCAGTTGATAGATTAATAGAGGTTAGTAGTTAACTTAATCAGTAGCATCAATCAGAAGTAAGTTCATTCTATTTCTCACTGACAACTGACTTACTCATGACTCGTGATTAGAGCCGAGACTAGTATAGGAGAGAGGAGGGGTTAGCCCCTTCCCCTTTCTTTACGGCCTATAACCCTCCATTTTTTACTTTGAGTATTAATTTTTTAGCAACGACATGGTTTGTGAAATAGCTTAACGCTAGTTTTAGAAACAAAGTGAATACTTTTTTCATTTGTTTGGAGTGTCGATCTCCTTCAGATAATAATAATAAAGGTTTAATGTCCGTTTCCTCATAGAGGGATGATGTCAGGGATGTCCTCACAGAACACGTCACTACAGATCATCATGTTTACGCTACTGCTTAGAAGTGAGGGCTACATTATCGGCTAGTCCCTGTGTGTTCAGACCACAGGAAAGCTTGTGACTCCCTACTTCAGTCTATCCCTGACAAATGGGGAGTTATATTCCTATATTAATTTAATATTGTTAATATTAATTCCTATATTAAGTTAAATATTGTTAATATTAATTCCTATATTAAGTTAAATATTGTTAATATTAACTCCTATATTAAGTTAAATATTGTTAATATTAATTCCTATATTAAGTTAAATATTGTTCATATTAATTCCTATATTAAGTTAAATATTGTTAATATTAACTCCTATATTAAGTTAAATGTTGTTAATATTAACTCCTATATTAAGTTAAATATAGTTAATATTAACTCCTATATTAAGTTAAAAATTGTTAATATTAACTCCTATGTTAAGTTAAGTATTTTTAACACTATTGTCTATTTGTTGTTTAAATAACGAGAGAGAGAGAAGGATTTAACGAGATGAGAGAGTTAGCGAGAGAGTTCTACGGCTAGCTGGCAGCCTTGGAGCCTAGAAGTCTATACTGCAGGACAAGGTCTGAGGCTTGCTTCCATATGAAGTGCTTCACTGTACGTAGATCCATGTTAGGGTCCAGGACCTTAGCAAAACAATCAGACAATTACACGTTAAAACAATATATATACAAGTATATATATA